>CM056051.1:13968109-14275609 GCA_029574335.1 Rana kukunoris | reverse complement strand
CCGATATGTATTCTTCTACATATTTTTCGTAGAAAAAAAATAAAATAAAAAAAATAAAATCGCAATTAGCATTTATTGATTGGTTTGCGCAAAAGTTATAGTGTTTACAAAATAGGTGGTCGTTTTATGGCATTTTTATTATTTAATTTTTTTTTTACTAGTAAAGGCGGCGATTAGCGTTTTTTTTCGGTACTGCGACATTATGGCGGACACATCGGACACTTTTGACACATTTTTGGGACCATTGGCATTTTTTTAGCGATCAATGCTATAAAAATGCATTGTATTACTATAAAAATGCCATTGGCGGTGAAGGGGTTAACACTAGGGGGCAGGGAAGGGGTTAAGTATGTTCCTGGGTGTGTTCTAACTGTATGGGGGGAGGGGACTCACTAGGGGAAATCACTGATCTTCTGTTCATACATTGCATGAACAGGAGATCAGCGTTTCCCCCGCTGACAGGAACGAGAGCTTTGTGTTTACACACATAGCTCTCGTTCCCCGCTCTGTAACGAGCAATCGCGGGTGCCCGGCGGCGATCGTACCCGCCGGGCGCGCGGGTCGTCGAAGTGCCGACGTAGAATGACGGGCTCTCGCCCAGGAGAGCCGACCTGCCGCCGTAGAACGACGGCGGCTGGTTGGCAAGTGGTTAAGGTCTGGATTATTTCCTAAATGTACATAATATAACTGGGGACTGACATTTATAGGTAAAGTTGATCCGGGGAAAATCCGATTGCCTATCGGGGGATCAGGAAGGAATTTTTTTCTCTGCTGTAGCAAATTGGATCATCGCTCTGCAGGGGGGGGGGGGTTTGCCTTCCTCTGGACCAACTGTGGGTATAGAATTGGGTGTATGGGATTTTATAATATTTTTTTTTTATGGTTGAACTGGATCGACTTGTGTCATTTTTCAAGTTAACTACCGTGTTTCCCCAAAAAGAAGACCTAGCACTATTTTCCAGGAGGGCTGCAATATAAGCCCTACCCCGAAAATAAACCCTAGTTCGGGGTGATTGTGTGCTTTTCGAAGAAACGCGGTATAATCCAAGCGGTGTCAGATCCGTGTTATGGCGCTGTGCGTCTAGCGATGTCAGGTCCCTTTGATACACCTCAGCTGATCTCCCCGCTGGTCTCCTCTTCTCCCGCCTGTCTGCGGGGGATCTTGGCCGCGCCTCCCTCCGCAGAGCTTCGGCGGGTCACGGAGGGTACGGTGCAGAGCCTCTGCTATCAACATGTCATACTGTGTTCGGTATGCAGCATGGATACTCCTGTCTCCACAAGGTATTCACAGATTATTTTTATGGGGATTTCTGACAGGCAGGGAGATAGAGAACATGGTAAGACCTACCCCGAAAATAAGCCCTACTGGGTCTTTTGTTGACAAAATTAATATAAGACCCGGGCTTATTTTCGGGGAAACACGGTATGTAACTATGGATCAGGAAAATACTGCATAGACTGAGCTGACAAGCACAAGTATTTATTGCCTATGATCATCAGCGCCATCTAGTGGCCGCAATGAATTATTCTTATTCACCCTATACTCAGGGCCGTCTTTAATGTCGGACCCTGGGCAAAAAATGTCATGGCCCCCATGCAATTTTGCTCTCCACCTGCTCTGAGACATACAATAAATATCAGCTACAATTAAAATCAGTTTACTGAATCAGATCCGGCAGTGATTGTTACTGGTTGCCAGAGGTTACAGCCTATCATTACCACTTACTGACTGGTTGCTAGAGGTTACAGCATACATTATGGCTCACTGATTAGTTGCTCGAGGTTACAGCACATGATTTCTTCATGTTGATTGGTTGCTAGAAATTACTGTACAGTAATACTGCTCACCGATTGGTTGCTAGAGGTTACAGCACATCATCTCTTCACTGCAGAGGAGCACGATATACATATGAATGCCGCCGTTATTTACATATGAAAGTCACCACTATTTACATACGAATGCTCCCGTTATTTACATATGCATGACGGTTATTTACATGTAAACACAGGATCTGCAGGTGAGTCATTTGTACACAACAATAGGGCAGAGCTGGGCACCATTAGTAGCAGCACTTCACACTGAGATGTCAGGACACAGCAAAAGGACAAAAACTTCAAGGGACAAGGGAATTTAAACTGGGATAGTTGACAAGTATGAGGCAGCTGCTTTGGGCCCCACAACAATGACAGGGCCCAGGGCAGCTTCCCCTTTTGCCCTGCCTTAAAGACGGTCCTGGCTATACTTATAAAAATCATTTGACCTGGATAGAAAAAAAAGGTTCCAGTAACATTTGTTTTTGCCCTGAACAAAAGAACACGCAGAATGAACAGCACACAGGCACCACACATTTTATGCAAATTTAACATAAAAGTCCACCTTGGCCACTCCTACTTTACATCATGACCACTCAGCTGCTGGGGGGGGGGGCTTACAGACCAATAGCAAAGCTTAAGAGGAGGAGTCAAAATGTCCCGACTTTAAACTCTGTAGTGCCGTCATTCACACATTGCTCAGTACAGGAACAGGTCATTATTCTCAATCACAAATGCTGCTGTAAAAAGAGCAAAAGTTATTAGGGGTAGTTAGTATAAAAAAAAAAAAAAGAAGAATTGCAAACTTGGGCATTCTGTAAAACGGCATTCGTTCTGTGCAAATTGGGTCAAAAACCAAATGTACTTAGGCTATTTTCCTTCTAGTTAAAATGTTTGTTTCATAACAATGGAGCAAATAAGGAAAAAAAAAAAAAAAAAAACGCAGCATTATAGCCACCAGAGGGCAATGACAATGGAAATAGGTATTTCTTATGATCATCAGCGCCATCTAGTGGCCATAATGCAATATTTTCCCAATTCACTCTATTTTCATGAATGAAAAAATAAAAAATAAAAACACATTCAATCTGGAAAGAATAGAGCTTGCCCTCATTCGCACAGAGCAATGTACAATTTCAAAGGACGAATAGCTCTGCCAACTATTTTAGAAAGCTCCGAGCTTAAAATACGTGTCTAGGTCAGCTATCATTTCCTTTGCATTATAAAATGTCTGTAAACACTTACATATACCCAGTGAAGTGACCGGCCTCAGATGATACACAGAGATGAAAGAAATCCTCCTACATAAGTTGTATCCGTTTATCTGCAGCCCTCTATCCTCTACGAGTGCATAATTTACACATCAACACAAAATCTGTACACATCAACTAATTCACTGGCCCTATAATCTATTTGGCCAGTCACACAAAGACCACGTTTCCAGATTCCCATTATCAGTCATACAAGACCATACAAGGTAATGGGAATCTGGTAAGAAGGTCGTGGTCAACTGAGAATGGGAATCTGGTAAGAAGGTCGTGGTCAACTGAGAATGGGAATCTGGTAAGAAGGTCGTGGTCAACTGAGAATGGGAATCTGGTAAGAAGGTCGTGGTCAACTGAGAACGGGAATCTGGTAAGAAGGTCGTGGTCAACTGAGAACGGGAATCTGGTAAGAAGGTCGTGGTCAACTGAGAATGGGAATCTGGTAAGAAGGTCGTGGTCAACTGAGAATGGGAATCTGGTAAGAAGGTCGTGGTCAACTGAGAACGGGAATCTGGTAAGAAGGTCGTGGTCAACTGAGAACGGGAATCTGGTAAGAAGGTCGTGGTCAACTGAGAACGGGAATCTGGTAAGAAGGTCGTGGTCAACTGAGAACGGGAATCCGGAAAGTTGGTCTCGGGCCAACCATCACGGGAATCCGGAAAGTTGGTCTCGGGCCAACCATCACGGGAATCCGGAAAGTTGGTCTCGGGCCAACCATCACGGGAATCCGGAAAGTTGGTCTCGGGCCAACCATCACGGGAATCCGGAAAGTTGGTCTCGGGCCAACCATCACGGGAATCCGGAAAGTTGGTCTCGGGCCAACCATCACGGGAATCCGGAAAGTTGGTCTCGGGCCAACCATCACGGGAATCCGGAAAGTTGGTCTCGGGCCAACCATCACGGGAATCCGGAAAGTTGGTCTCGGGCCAACCATCACGGGAATCCGGAAAGTTGGTCTCGGGCCAACCATCACGGGAATCCGGAAAGTTGGTCTCGGGCCAACCATCACGGGAATCCGGAAAGTTGGTCTCGGGCCAACCATCACGGGAATCCGGAAAGTTGGTCTCGGGCCAACCATCACGGGAATCCGGAAAGTTGGTCTCGGGCCAACCATCACGGGAATCCGGAAAGTTGGTCTCGGGCCAACCATCACGGGAATCCGGAAAGTTGGTCTCGGGCCAACCATCACGGGAATCCGGAAAGTTGGTCTTGTACAAATAAAATTGGGAATCTGGAAAGATGGACTTATATGACCGATAATGGGAATCTCGAAAGTTGGTCTTTTCTGAGCTCCTGAAGGTAGGGGGAGGGGGGAAATCTGATGTCACACACGGCAGAGGATAGAGCAGGGAGCCGAGTGTAATCTGAGATCTAAGTGGAGGTATAGGTCGCACCCCATCTCTACACGGTCTCATACGAAAAAATGAGAAACGGAGGCTGTCAATCACCTGCTGTGTGCAGAGTTGTCTCCTGATATGGGCATCGATGTCAGTAGTGACTCATGCAGATAGCAGAGGAACGAGGCAGCAGACAGAAATCACACTAGGTGCTTAGGATTGAGGCAAGTACACACTATAGAAGGATATACTTTATTCCTTTTTTTTATTTTTTATCTTACAACCACTTTCACTGCCTTGCTATATGGTAGTGATGCCTGGATCACAAAGCTGGCTGAACAGAATTGCAGGTCTTTTGCCACATAAGACAATCCGTAGATGTGCATTAGCTGCTTGATTGGGGTCCAGCTTCAAAATATTCAGAATTCTTTCCTCTGGCGCTTAACTTCACGATCATCTGAACTACGAACAAATCTCAGATTCTCAACTCTTGGACATGACAGCGTTACGTGCAAGACCTGCAATTTAACACACTGGCACCCGCATCTTGTTAAATCGAAGAAAAGATCTTTTATTCCAACAGTCATTATTCCGGAAAAATAACATTTGCCGTCTTCAGTTACACTTTCCCTTATATGGTGGTACAATGGGAGATTAGGATTGTTTTGCTTTTGAAACCTATAAAAGTTTTATTTAGACAAGTGAATGATGACAAGATGACTAAATATGTGCTTACGTTATTGAAAACCTGATTATTATCTCTAGTTTTGTTGTTATTTTTGTTGTTCTTCCTATTCGAGCAATACAAATAGAATGGAGTTTTGAGGGTAGTTTTGGAGGAAAGTGTCAACAAATGAGATCCTTGTGCTCCCAAATAAAATCCGTACACATCAACTATTTAATGGTCCTGTAATCCATTTGGTCCTTGCCAACTGATGGGAATCTGGTAAGCTGGTCTTGGTCAGCCACACAAAGACCATCTTACCAGATTCACATTATCAGTCATACAAGACCATACAAGGTAATGGGAACGTGGAAAGTTGGTCTTGGCCCAATGACGATGGGAACGTGGAAAGTTGGTCTTGGCCCAATGACGATGGGAACGTGGAAAGTTGGTCTTGGCCCAATGACGATGGGAACGTGGAAAGTTGGTCTTGGCCCAATGACGATGGGAACGTGGAAAGTTGGTCTTGGCCCAATGACGATGGGAACGTGGAAAGTTGGTCTTGGCCCAATGACGATGGGAACGTGGAAAGTTGGTCTTGGCCCAATGACGATGGGAACGTGGAAAGTTGGTCTTGGCCCAATGACGATGGGAACGTGGAAAGTTGGTCTTGGCCCAATGACGATGGGAACGTGGAAAGTTGGTCTTGGCCCAATGACGATGGGAACCTGGAAAGTTGGTCTTGGCCCAATGACGATGGGAACCTGGAAAGTTGGTCTTGGCCCAATGACGATGGGAACCTGGAAAGTTGGTCTTGGCCCAATGACGATGGGAACCTGGAAAGTTGGTCTTGGCCCAATGACGATGGGAATCTGGAAAGTTGATCTTGGCCCAATGACGATGGGAATCTGGAAAGTTGATCTTGGCCCAATGACAATAGGAATCTGGTCTTGGTTGACAGATAATAGGAATAATACAAGTTGCTTTTGGTCAACCGACAATGGGATAGTATGACTGGTAATGCAAATCTGTAAAGTTGGTCTCGGCCCAATGATCATGTGAATCTGGTAAATTGGTCTTGGTTGGATGATGGTAATTAGGCAAGTTGCTTTTGGTCAGTTGACAATAGGATTCTGAGAAGTTGGTCTTGTACGACCGACAGTGAAAATCATTCAAAAAAATTATTCTATACAAAAAAACCTAAGGTACAGAGGCTTATAGCAACCAATGCAAATGCTTAACAAACCAGACGCAGCCCATAGCTCAGGTAAGAAAATTTTATAGATTTACACCCCCCCCCCCCTTTTTTTTTTTTACCAAAACTAACCTGAAATAACTTGGCAGTTGCTATGTTCGGGGTTGGAAGATGCACCAGGCTCCTCTACTTGTCGCTTGCGTCTTATGATATGTTTTTTTCCAGAGAAGGATGAACTCGGATCCGTCGAAGTGTTGGCTGGTTCAATCATCACTTGGTCCTCGCCAATCTGAATATATCCCATCTACAGAAAAGAAAGTTCATTAAATTGACACGAGTAACAACATAAACACACAGCAGGTGTTTGTAAGCAGTTAGAAATAGACTCTGTAGTCCATTTGAGTCCATATTGTGAGTTTTGAGTATCTTTTAGAATGAATTACATCATAATTAAAAGCAAAAGTCAGTGATATTTTTTCTCCATAATACAATATTTATTGATTTTTCCAAAAAAATAAATTCCTTTACAAACACAAATATATCACAAATTAAAGAGAGAGACCCAGTATCTATAATACAGTTATAACTCCAGTACCAATATGTCAATAATGGAACTAAATTATATATATATATATATATATATATATATATATATATATATATATATATATATATATATATATATATATATATATATATATATATATATATATATATATATATATATACACACACACACACACACACATTCTCTCTCTTTCTCTCGTATAAGCCGACCCGAATATAAGCCAAAAAAACAGGGAAAACTCATTGACTCGATTATAAGACTAGGGTGAGAAATGCAGCAGCTACAGTAAGTGGAAAAGAGGGTCAACAATGTCCATCTGCAGCCTCACTGTGCCTTTGATCTCCCGCTGTGTCATGCAATTGCAGTCAGCAGCCTCCCACTGTAACAAAGCTCCGCCTCCTCCTCGTCGGTGATAGACAGAATACTGATTGAGGTTTCCGAGCATTGTTATCAGTGTTCCATCTATCACAGATGAGGACGAGAATCGTGATTTAACCACTTGACTACCGGGCCTATTTTGGCACTTCTCTCCATGTAAAAATCAAATTTTATTTGCTACAAAATTAATCAGAACCCCCAAACATTATGGGCCAGATTCAGGTAGAGTTAGGCTGGAGTATCAGTGATACTCCAGCCTAACTGTCACTTTAAGCCGGCGTTTCTGTTTTCTGTAACCAGAAAACAAGAAACGCCGGGATGGAGTTCCGATGCGATCGGCGCAATTGAATTTCGCCATCGCAACTTTAATTTAAAAATGGCGCCGGGGGCGTTCCCGCTGATTTACGCTGAAAAAAAATATGTTAATCAGCAGGAATCGGCAATTCACGATCGTATTCGGGCGCGACGCAGTGACTTTCCGACGTTTTCGTAAGCGATACGCGCCGTAAAGATAAAGCAGCCCCCTAGTGGAGTATCCTATGTTAAGTATAGCCGTCGTCATCGCGTCAAAAAAAAAAAAAGCGTCGCTTGCGTAAAACGTCCATGAGTGGGGATTTGACGTCATTGACGTTCACTGACAGAATTTGGAGCATGCGCACTGGGATGCATTGACAGTCGACGCATGCGCAGTACGTTCGCCGCGGGATCGCGCTTAGTTTAAATAATACACGCCCTGTACCCGCCCAATTTGAATTCCGCTGGCTCATTTGCGATACGCTGCCGCAACTTTAGGAGCAAGTGCTTCATGAATAACAGCACTTGCTCCTAAAATTTCACCAGCGTAACGTAAATGAGTAAGGTTACTCCAGAGCAAAGATGCTCCAATCTACCTGAATCTGGCCCTATATATATATATTTTTTTTAGCAGACATTCTAGGGAATAAAATAGCAGTCATTGCAACTTTTTTCCCCTCGCACGGTATTTGCGCAATCATTTTTCAAACACCTTTTTTGGGGGAAAAAAAAAGTTTCATGAATTAAAAAATAAGTTAGCCCAATTTTTTTGTATAATGTGAAAGATGATGTTACGCTGAGTAAATAGATACTTAACATGTCACGCTTTAAAATTGCGCACACTCATGGAATGGCGCCAAACTTCGGTACTTCAAAATCTCCATAGGCGACGCTTATTTATTTTTTTACAGGTTACTATTTTCGAGTTACAGAGAAGGGCTAGCGCTAGAATTGTTGCACACGCTCTAACGCACGCGACGATACTTCACATGTGGGGTTTGAACGGCGTTTACATATGTGGGCGGGACTTGCATGCATGTTCGCTTCTGCGCGCAAGCTACCGGGGATAGGGGTGTTTAAAAAAAAAAAAAAAAAAACATTAACACTTTATTTTTATTTATTTTTATGAACACTTTTATTCCTATTACAAGGAATGTAAACATCCCTTGTAATAGTAATCACTGTGACAGGTCCTCTTTATGGAGAGATGTGGGGTCAATAAGACCCCACATCTCTCCTCCAGGCTTACAAGCATGAAATCGATGAAAAAACATTCACCGATCTCACACCGACAGCCGTGATTGCGGTTTTGTTTACTTTCGGTTACTGGGCGTGATGTCATAACGTTGTGCCTGGACCTCCGACGGTCATAGAGATGACTGGTGACTATCTGGTCACCAGTCACCTCTATGCTTCCCCAGACAGCGCCGGACGATTCGCTCTCCGGGCCCCTGATGGAATGGGAGAGCCCAGAGAAGCACCAGATGGCGGCGGGAGGGGGGGGCGTCTTATGGTGCACAAAATCGCCGGCTGAAGACGGCGATATCTGAATGATGCCTTTACCCATTTAACATATCCCCTCTTTCATACACACCAGTTTTTCCCACCATCCGCCTACACACACACACACACACACATCACTCACCCTTACTCCCTGTAGACTTTCTGTTTATATTACCACTTAGGATGCAATTACCTTCATCGTGGGGTATCTTTCTCCCCTTAGGTTTATCAGTTCGTGCTTGGCTGGCTTGTCCCTCGCCTCGTCGGGCTCGGCTCTCCTCCCGTCCCACCCTGCCCTGCCCTGCCTGGTCCCCTCCCCCCCTGGCCCAATGCGGGGTCCGTGGTTGCGACCCCTCGTGGGCCTGGTGGTTGTTCCACCCATCCCACTACCTGGTCTACTTTTCAATCTTGACCTGTCCCTTCATCCTGGGTGTACCCTGGGAATCCCCCGTCATGGCGGCATGGTCTGTGTCTGGCTCTCGACATTCACCTTGGTAACTACATACTTTTAACCACTTCCCTACCGCCGTACGTGTTTTTACGGCCACACTTTAAAGATGGATATCTCGGTAACGGCAGCAGCTGCTGCCACAACCGAGGTATCCATCTTTAGTACGAGCGATCCTGTAAAAGATAACGGCGGTCTCCGCGGCAGAGCCGTCGGTAGCAGCGGAGGCAATCGGTCCGCTCGTCTGCTCAGTGGGGATGCGAGTGAGCGAAAAATTCCCTCACCTGTCCCCATACCTCTGCTGGACGGAAGTGACGTCAAAACATCAGTCCCGCCCAGCGTCTTAAAGAAACATTTTTTTTTTTCTGCGATTTGAAAAAATGACTTTTTTTTGTTCTTTTTTTTTTCTTTTAAGTGTAAATATGAGATCTGAGGTCTTTGTGACCCCAGATCTCATATTCAAGAGGACCTGTCATGCTTTTTTCTATTGTTTACATTCCTTGTAATAGGACTAAAAGTGATAATTTTTATTTTATTTTTTATTTCAGTGTAAAAAATTATAAACTAACTAAAAAGAAATAAGAAAACAAAAAAAAATTTTTTTTTTAAAGTGCCCTGTCCCGACGAGTTCGCGAGCAGAAGCGAACGCATACGTGAGTAGCGCCTGCATATGAAAACGGTGTCCAGACCACACAAGTGAGGTATCGCCACAATCGTTAGAGTTAGAGCAATAATTCTAGCCCTAGACCTCCTCTGTATCTCAAAAAATGCAACCTGTAGATTTTTAAGGGTAAAAGTTTGATGCCATGTCACGAGCGGGCGCAATTTGTAAGCGTGACATGTTGGGTATCATTTTACTCGGCGTAACATTATCTTTCACAATAAATAAAAAAATTGGGCCAAATTTATTGCCGTCTTATTTTTTAATTCAAAAAAGTGATTTTTTTCCAAAAAAAGTGCGCTTGTAGGACCGCTGCGCAAATATGGTGTGACAAAAAGTATTGCAATGATCGCCATTTTATTCTCTAGGGTGTTAGAAAAAAATATATAATGTTTTAAGTAATTTTCTAGCAAAAAAAAAATGTTTTAGTCTTGTAAACACCAAATCTGAAAAACACCCACAGTAGAGAAGTGGTTAAATCAATGTCTGTAATAATGAGTATGTTTGTTTTTTTCAACAAATCTCATCATTATGTACATATATATCTCTTTTATAGAACTTATGCCTGCAAACTCTTCCCCCTGAAGAAGACCCATACCAGCAAAAGGGTCGAAACGCGTTGGGGTCTCTGCGCATAAGTTAAACCACTAAATTGCTCTATCTATCTATACTCACCCATTGTATTCTAATGTTCGAATGACACTTTTGAGTCCATGTTTCCTATAGGTACTAGATGGGTGCTCCCATCCTGTTATTTGTTTAATAAAATACATTATTTTTCCATATTTTGATTGAATAATTATTAGCTGCAACACAAAGCCCCTAGGGCATAGGTGGCAAACACAAGGCCCGTGGGCCGAATCCGGCCCTCCAGGCCGTTTCATGTGGCCCTCGCACCTCTCCTGGAAATGCAGGAGAGCTCCAGCCCTCCTCTGGTCCTATTCCAGACCCTTACTTTCTGCTTTCAAGCAATGCATCCAGCTTCTTCCCAGCAGCATAAGGAAAGGGGAGTGCACTGTGATGTAAGGGAGAGTGGGGGACTCAACTTCTTATGGTGGGGTGTATCTTGATATCTAATGTAAGGGGAGGGGATGCGCTGGACATCTAATCTTACAGCTACAACCGGCCCTTTGAGGACAGTCATTATGCTGATGCGGCCCACAATGAAATTGAGTTTGACACCCCTGCCCTAGGGGTACTCTTCTTTTTTTCAAAAATCCATTCAGGGGTGTGCAGCACCTTTATCCATCGTCATTTCTTTGCTATAGTAGCTCCAGGCATCATTCAGATATCACCGCACAAAGCCGAGGACGTCATATGACGTCTTTCGGTGATTAAGTGGTTAAAGGACAGTCTACAAAGCCTATAGCACACAGGTGTCAAACACAAGGCCCGCGGGCTGAATTCGGCCCTCCAGGCCATTTAATGTGGCCCTTGCACCTCTCCCGCAGCTGCAGGAGAGCTCCAGCCCTTCACTTTCTGCTTTCAAGCAATGCATCCAGCTTCAGCAGCAGCATAAAGTAAGGGGGTGCACTGTGATGTAAGGGAGAGTGGGGGACTCAACTTCTGATGGTGGGGGGGCTCTTGACATCTAATGTAAGGGGAGAGGATGTGCTGGAATCTAATCTTACAGATACAACCGGCCCTTTTGAGGGCAATCATAATGCTGATGAGGCCCACGCTGAAATGGAGTTTGACACCCCATTGCAGAAGTAAGTGACTTTATTATTCCTGAGTGTTCGGGACACAAACTTGCCATTGCATGTGAAACGTTTAGATCCATCAGTAGAATAGCCCAGTCCTCACAATGTCCATCTAGAAACCGATTTGCAACATTTACGACAAAATGGTCTTGCAGCTTACTACCTAGCTTACTAGCAATTGTAATCTTTACTTGATCCCTCAAAGTTCGGATGGATTCCGGGCAAGTAACTTCCTAGCAGTGATGTTCATTTTCTGGAGTTGGCAGAAAAGCGATTACCGAGTATTCCTCGAAGACATGTAAAACCAAGGCACAGGAAGAGAGTCACCCAGAGCCTGGAGCTCAGGAGAGGCTTCCCTTCCCTACACAAGTCCTGCCAAGAACAATTCAAGGTTTTTCCTATAAAAAATAAAACCCTTGAAAACACAGAGAGGACCTACAGGAGAGATTTATCTCAGGTACTTGTGATCATTTCTGCTCGGTTGACCTGGTAGGAGGGGGTGGATTATTCAAAGAGATGAAGTCATGGGAGGAAAGATCTATCTGCATTCTAGGAAATGTTCAGCAATGCAATACCTTCCAGATCTCGACTCGGCAGAACCAAAAAGTCATTCATTCCAGTATGAGGTGCAGCAGCAAAAAAAATCCGATCGCACTATACATCAGCAATTTGACATGTGCACAGCGCGCTCGGACGGCTTCATACATGCAGGAACACCAAGCCGTAATGGCAACAACTGTATTTCTGCTGGACATTATGTCTTCTTTGTATGAATGGTATAGAAGGTGCAAATTTTGGCATCCAATAGTCTTGGCATCCAAATTTTGTATCCAGGACACCACAAAACTAGTTACGTCCCCCTGGCTTCCACAAGGCCAGCAACACTTACACTGTAATGTCACCGCATAAAGGATTAATAGAGAATGATCCAGAGGTCTCTGTGCAGGGTCCATTTTATTAGATCAGTTTAAAAAGCAACTAAACTTTTAAATTCTAAACTGAGCATAAAAAAACTCAACTCGTCCCAAAATAAAAATGGCCAATTCCCGATAAGCTCATCACAACTTCAATCCCATGATCTGTGGCAATCTGACATCAGCGTGTCTTCAGTACTACATTTTGGCATCGTAGTAGTAAAATATTAAAAAGGTTAATTCCGATTCACCAGATTCAACCAATACACATTTTAAAAAAAAAGGTTCCTTTTGTCTTATTGGTGTTCAGTCATGTGACTGTGCCTAAAGCTGAGGAGGACAGCAATCATTGGTTTCCAGCAGTCATCACCAACGTCTTCAGGGCCACGACCCTGAAGACGTTAGCGATGACGAAACTAGTAGGGAGCAGCCTGTAACGTGCAATGCTTGTACTGGGGCACGGTGGCCGTCTTTATGGTTAGAAGCGCTGGACGTTTCTTCCTTTGACATTTACGTAATAAATATGAGTATTAAAGCGGAGTTCCACCCAAAATTTGAACTTCCGCTAGACCCACTCCTCACCCCCTTACATGCCACATTTGGCATGTAATTTTTTTGGGGGGGGGGGGGTGGGGGCTTCAGGAGGAGTGGGACTTCCTGTCCCACTTCCTCCTTCCGCCGAGGGGCTGGTTAGGCGATTAGGCTTAAATCGCCTACAGCAGCCCCTTCCTGTAGGCGATCACATGGGACACTGACAGGTCCCATGCGATCGCCTGTCTAATCAGCGGCGGGCCGCGCCGCTCGCGCATGCGCAGTGGGTGCCCGGCCCTGAAGCCGAAGGCTGTCACGGTCGGGTGCCCACAGTTGCGATGAGGACGCCGGCCGGGGAGGGGGGGGGGGGGGGGGGGGGAGAAACGGAGCCCCGGTCGGCGCGTCGCTGGAACGCTGGATCAGGCAAGTCTCTGTTTATTAAAAGCCAGCAGCTACACTTTTTGTAGCTGCTGACTTTTAATAACTAGGCTGGAACACCCCTTTAACTTCTTCATTCTTTATTAAAACTATGGGATTCTTGGGATGTCTGCACTATGAAGTGTTTTTTTTTTTTCTTTTTTGCTGGGTTCTCCATTTACAAGGTCGAGTAAGGCCCGATTATGCCCACACTGCTGAGGATCTTAGGAGGCATTCAGGATTGCTGGCTTATACTAAAAAAAGGAGCTGCTGCCTTTTCTCTATACCCGTTGCTGTTGAAGAGCCGCCAAGGATATATTGTCTTGCAAATTTTTATCTTTCTTTTTGGTAAGAAGCAGTGTGTTTGGGTGTTGGTGGCGGAGTCCGAGCCAGCGATCGTCACAATAATTTTTCTGTGGACTTTATTATTGTTCAATTACATTTAACACCTTAGATTGCGAGCTCCTTGAGGGTAGGGACTGATGTGAATGTACATTGTATATGTAAAGCGCTGCGTAAATTGACGGTGCTATACAAGTACCTAAATAATAATAAATAATAACTTAATGTTATGAGTGATTGAGTTCCCATATAAGCGCTGCACCGTTTTCTACTAATGTCTAAACATTGGTGACTCTTATCAGTTATTTCATCTCCGTAAACATTCTGAAGCCTTCTGTGGATTGTGGACAGCTTGTAACCCTCCATCAAGAACTCGCTTATAAAATAATGTCTTTTTTTCTTCCCCTGCCATCCTTGCTACTGGCATATACGGTATTTGTTGGCGTATAAGACTGGCCAAAAAGCAGGGGTCGTCTTATACACCGGCTCAGCTGCTCGGATGCCTGCTGGATGTGCAGTAATACTGTATGTAGATCCTGCTACATACAGTATATACACCTCTTAGCATAGGGTTTGACAAATTTGCTTGGAATCTAGGAGCCAGCTAAAAAAGTTAAGAGGCAGAAAACGCGCCCCGTCCCGACAAGCTCGCACGCAGAAAAAAGCAAACGCATACGCGAGTAGTGCCCGCATATGTAAACGGTATTCAAACCACACATGCAAGCTATCTCCGCGATCGTTAGACCTCCTCTGTAACTCAAAACATGCAACCTGTACAATTTTTTAAACATCGCCGATGGAGATTTTAAAGTTTGTAAAAGTTTGTCAGCATTCCAAGAGCGGACGTAATTTTGAAGAGTGACATGTTGGGTATCAATTTACTTGGCGTAACATAATCTTTCACAATATAAAAAAAAAAAAAAATTGGGATAACTTTACTGTTGTCTTTTTTTTTTTTTTTAAATAAGTGTATTTTTCCGCAAAAAATGGCGCTTGTAAGACCACTGCGCAAATACGGCGTGACAAAGTATTGCAGCGATCGCCATTTTATTCTCTAGGGTGCTGGACTAAAAAATATATATATATATAGAATGTTTGGGGGTTTCAATTACAGGGAAGGAGATGGCAGTGAAAACGTACACATTAGAACTGCGGTTTTACTTGTAATGCCAACGGCCACCACCAGATGGCGCAAGGTCACAGAAGGAAGCTTGGGACTTCACAAGGCCGCAAAGCCACAGCCTCAATTACAGGCCGTCACGCGCCCGCCACGGCGCACGGAGACACAGGATCCTGTGCCTCCGTGCACCCCGCCGCGCGATTGTGGCGGGCCTGTGACTGCCGGTAATTGAGGCTGCGGCTTTGCGGCCTTGTAGGCCGCGGCCTCAATTGTGACCTGGCACCCGGATTTTGTCGAGCCCTGGCTTAGCCAATCCTAGTTAGCGATATATTCAAATGAATACAGAGTCTGCTCGGATTGGAGCAACAACATCTGCCAATCCGAGCAGACTACATACAGTAGCCTGCTCGGATTGGCAGGAGGTGTGAGCTGATGATGTTACAGCCTCTGCCAATCCAAGCAGGCTTTGTATTCATTAATAGAGCACATCACTTGCTGTGATTGGCTCCAACTCCAGCAAGAAGGAAGAAGAATATGGATCCAGAAGGAAGATATATGAAGCGTCGGAAGCCTCGGAAGGGGGGTCGTCATACGGTGAGTACAGGCAAAAAAATCTTAAACTGTAAAATTAGGGGATCGTCTTTTACGCCCGGTCGCCTTATACACTGGCAAATACGGTACATGCATCTTACCTTTCTACCTTAAATACAACAACCATCTCACTTATACTGTAAAATTCCTTTTTTGGCCATACCTTCATGGACTTGACTGAATTTACTTGAATGAAAAGTCATTCAAAATTAATGTAAATTTGTTCGTAGAATGAACGATTTCCAGAATAACTTTGGGCTGCGATTGCACATAAAAGACTAAATTACAATTTCTCGGCCAAGAGTGAATTCAACGACTGGAAATTCCTTTACTCTCATTAGATTTGACAAAACATTTAATATCCTTGTCCTTCTAATTTTTTCACTCGCTCTGATCGAAACTAGCTGTTGAATCTTCCCCTTTAACTCTTAGATAATCAAAACGAACACTCAGAAAATTACAATTTTCTAATGAAAATCTATTGGGTGTAAGGCCGATTTTTAGGTACAATGACCGATGAGATGTCTGAAAATTGCTGTTGTATTGAAGACAGCTTCCGTAATGTAGCTTAGAGACTAATATTTCTAAACAGAAAATTCACGGACAGTAATCAATATTCTCTCTGAAAAGAGAAGAAGAATGCTGCGTATGGTCAGATTTAGGCTTGCATTTAGGGAGGTAGATGCATTACTTTGCAGTGGATTTAGAACCAAGTTTCTAATATTAACAGTTTTTCCCCTTTAGAAATGACAGTTTGTGCAGGGACAGTTCTAAACACGGGAAACATGCGCCACTTTATAGGCATATTATAGACATCACCAGGTAAGAAATTTAAAGGAATATTAATAATAGCTTTTTTTTTGCTCTGATACATGTCCCCTGGGACAGGGCCTGGGTCTCCAAAAAGACAATAACTTGCATAATAACCTTTAAAATTAGCACTTTCTCCCATAGACTTTTAAAGGGTGTTCCGCGGCTTTTCAAATTTGCTGAACACCGCAAATTGTTTGCCGTTGGGCGAACAGGCATTGTTCGAGTCAAACTCATGGTCCCCAATTTTCACACACACACACATACATATATATATTATATAAATAAAAACATTAAGTGGAAGGGGAGGTAAATAAGATTATCTTAACTGCTTTCAAGACTCATCAAGTGCAAAGCAACAGAAACCATCAACTCTGACTCACTGATGAAACCATTTTCTCCCAACACTATCCATATGTGGGAGTTGGAGTATCTGCCATCACTTTTCTCAACCTTGTGCTAAAATCAAATCATCATTGGGAAGAATGTTCCTTAAATTGACGTTTAGAGGAAAGAATGTCCTTTAAATTGGTGGTCAGTGGGAAGAATGTTCCTTTAGATTGGTGGTTAGAGGGAAGAACGTCCTTTACATTGGTGGGTCATGAGAAGAATGTTCTCACATTGGTGGGAAAACTGTCCCTTACATTGGTAGTCAGAGAGAAGAATATCTCTTACAATGGTGGTTACTGGGAAGAATGCCTCCCTTAATTAAGTTGTGAGTGGGAAGAATATCTCTTACACTGACAGTCAGTGACATGAATGTTCTTACATTGATGGTTAATGGAAAAATGTCCCTTACATTAGTGGTTAGTGGGAAGGATAGTCCCCTTATATTGGTGGTCAGTGGGAAGAATGCCCCTTACAGTGGTAGTTAGAATGTCACCTTTGACGGCAGCTAAAAAAATACACTGGTTTCATACCACTGGTTCTGCCAAGTGGTACTGGACACAACCATCTAGACACCATCAAATGGGAGGTTAGTCAGTCACAACTCAAGGAACGTTTGACACCTCATTAATTTCATAAGACCTCAAACTGTTACCACTTAGATCAAGTTAAAAACATGGACTCACTGTAATTAAAAGAAACCAGGGTTTTTGAAGAAAAAAAAACAAACAAAAAAAAACAAGTTTAATAATACATAAATATCTATTCACAGTAAATACATTGTAGTATGCCTCGTACATACGACCGTTTTTCATGACGAGAAAAATGAAATTTTTTAAATTGGTCGTGAAAAACAGTCATGTGCATGCTCCAGTGCATTTTTCTCGACGAGAAAAATGGGCGATTTTGTTTTTTAAAACATGCTCTATTTTTTCTCTTCGTTTTTCATGTTGTGAAAAACGGTCGTGTGTAAGCTTTATCTACTTGCCGACCTGCCGCCGTATAACGTATATCCCCTGTGCGAGAGCCCGTAGCTCTACGTCAGCTATCACAGCAGGTTCTAGGGGCGCGCGCTCCCACCCTCCCCCCAGGGGGAATGCCCAGCGGGCTCGATCGCCGCTGGGCACACGCAATCGCTTGTTACAGAGCTCCTGGTCCTGTCAGCGGGGGAAATGCTGATCTTCTGTTCATGCAATGATCAGTGATTTCCCTCAGTCAGTCCCATCCCCCCTTCCGTTAGAACACACCCAGGTTACACATTTAACCCCTCCCCCGCCCCATTGTTAACCCCTTCACTGCCAGTGGCATTTTTATAATAATCAATGCATTTTTATAGCACTGATCGCTATAAAAATGCCAATGGTCCCAAAAATGTGTCAAAAGTGTCCACCATAATGTCGCAGTACCGAAAAAAAACAAAAACGCTAATCGCCGCCATTACTAGTAAAAAAAAAAAAAAAAAAAAACATTTATAAAAATGCCATAAAACTACCCCCTATTTTGTAAACGCTATAACTTTTGCGCAAACCAATCAATAAACGCTTATTGCAAAAAAAATATATGAAAATATGTACAAGAATATGTATTAAATTAAGGGGAAAAAATGATTTTATATATTTTTGGGGGATATTTATTATAGTAAAAAGTAAACATTTTAAATTTTTTTCAAAATTATCGCTCTATTTTTGTTTATAGCGCAAAAACTAAAAACCGCAGAGGTGATCAAATACCACCAAAAGAAAGCTCTATTTGTGGGGAAAAAAAAAAAGGACGCCAAATTTGTTTGGAAAGCCACATCGCATGACCGCGCAATTGTCAGTGTGTATGCAAGGCATGGCAGGTTTGAGAGGAATCACGATAAATCACGTTGAGAAAAACATTGATATTTTGCATGACAGGAAAAACGATCGTGTGTACGCGGCATAACATTTTTCTTGAAAATAAAAAATAAGTATGCACATTACAATAAAAAGTATGCACATTACAATATAGAGGTTTCTACGAAGTTGCAGAAATGTTATTATTCTACTTGGCTGTCTGACTAGAGGGAGCTTATCTACCAAAGTCATCCGTATCAGAGATCCAGAAGAATAAAAAAAATAAATGGAGACAGTTTGGAATGTAGCACCAGAGCCATTTGCCAATCCATACTGACATCTGTCATACCAGGAATGCTCACCACTCCCAACATAAACATTATCAGATGACTGCAACACACTTGTAGGTGTCAAACCGAATTAAATAATGAATCCGTCTCCTAGATATGTCACAGTAGTAAGGAGAAACTGCCAATACATAAGACATGTTCACCATTTTAGTATATTCGGTTTCTTCACCAGTAGGATCCAATTTTCTGGTTGACAGTCTACTTTTACAAAATTATCCTCCGGCGAGGCAATTATACTTTGGCAGCTTCTACCTTTGGGGTTCCAAGGATTTCCTACTAGGAAAGATCTCTAACAACTGTTACTAGCAAGTCTTATCTTGCCATTAGAACTTTTGTATGTTCCGAACCCAGAAAACAGCCATCATTCCTGGGATAATGAACTTTGGGTGGGTGGGTCCCCACTTCGAAGCTGATGTACACAAAACAGATGGGGAGGTCTGTGACATTATTATCCCAATATGGCCACATAGCCAGAGTAAGTCAATGATGCCAACCTGTAGCCATATTGGGTCAATGATGTCAAACATCCTCGCCCCTTTGTGTATGTCCATTGCAGGGCAGGAAATCCCCTGTCCGAAAGTCAGCGGTAAAGCTCCGCTATTTTTAGCGGCGCTTTACCATCCTTTTTGTGGAGGTAGTCGGCCGCTAGCGGGGCGCTTTTAACTAGCGTGCAAAAAAGGGTTAAAACCACCCGCAAAGCGCAGCTGCATCGGCGCTTTGCCTGCGGTTTGACCGCGCTGACCATTTATTTCAATGGGCATACACACCGCTCCAAAAATGCTGCTAACAGGACTTTTTTTTTTAGCGTCCTGCCAGAGAACGGCTCTAGTGAGAAAGCACCCAGGGCTTTCACACTGGAGCGGTACTTTCAGGGCGATTTGCAGGCGCTATTTTTATCATTATAGCGCCTGCAAAACGCCTCAGTGTGAAAGTGGTCCAACTGATACTACACAAGTCGCTGCGACTTTAGAAAAAGGTTCCTGCACTATTTTGGTTGGACTTCGAATGCGATTTTAGCCCTTGTACAGGCTCCTAAAATAGCATCCAAATGGGATCAAGTCGGAAGAAAGTATCAGGGCAAAGTCACAGGCAAAGTCATATGTCCATATCCACTCACCCGCCCTCTCTGCTCCCATCAGCAGGGGATCTAAGAGCTTATCCCCTTCTGATCAGAACGGAATCTGCCCCGTGTGAAAGGGACCTTAGAGTTTGGAGATTTCATTGAAGATCTAGATAAAAGTTTATTAAAATGTTGTCTTTTTTTTTTTCTTTTAGAGACACACAAAAAAAAAGGTGAAAAAAAAGGTGAAAAAAAAAAAAAAAAAAAAAAAAGGTGAAAAAAAAGGTGAAAAAAAAAAAAAAAAAAAAGGCTCGCCGTCACGGCCCCCCCCCCCCCGTTTTACTTTCCTGACCCCGTCCCCCAGCTTCCTCTTCTCCACAGCGTCTGGCCGTTGATTGGATTGATAGCAGCGCAGCCATTGGCTCCCACTGCTGTCAATCACATCCAATGACGCGGCCGCCAGGGACCAGGACCGAGTCATACACTCAGCGTCTATGGGCGCCAACTGTTTGACACAGGATTGCGCCCGCAAGCTAACCCTCTCGGGAAAGAGCTTTCAAGAGGGGGTTAGCCATTGCGGGGAGGAGCCGAGGGACCCCAGAACAGGAGGATCGGGGCCACTTGGTGCAAAACTGCACAGTGGGAGGGAACTTTAAGCAATTGGAGTTTCTGACGGGTTGGAGAACTTGACAGAACACGGGCTTATGTAAAAGCAATTCTCTTCCCTCCGAGACTAAACAAGCAATTAACCTTAACCGGTTTGGTTGCAGCCGCTCTGCAAGGGATAATTTTTAAGTTTTCCAGAATTGGGGTTTAAATCAGCGTAACTCGTGATACCTACACCAACCTCCAACCTATTATGGTTTGCTGTTCACACAAAATCTCATTAGAAAATGTGTAGCTGAGATGGAACTACAAATGTCCACATGACTCTAGTGTAGATAGTGATTTGCACAAGAACGAAAAACATATACACACCAGTCCTGAGCACGCGCTGAGTGATGCAAAAGACCTGTTATGGTTCAAAACTTCTCCAGTATAGAAGCAAAGATCATCCACAGGGATCCTGGTCTGGACGTTCTCTCCGAGCTCCGTTCTCTCCTCTACTGTAAACCCTGAAGCCAGAAATTTGAGGTTCCTTTGCAGGTGCAAATGTAGATTTTGTCCCAAGGCCGGTAGATGGATGTACATATCGTCTGGGTGGCTTCCTACGCCTCTTGTAACAGAGCGCGGCCTTCGAATGTTGGAAAAGACTGACTCATCTCCTTGCAGTGGCAGAGGCACCTCTCCAGCCCATAATAACTGCGGGATCACAACTTCGACTTCTGGGTCAGAGCATTCAGCTGCAAAACAAATTGTGATTCACATATAAAAAGTGATGTCAGTAGCTACCTTTTCCCCAACCAGTCACCACAGCCAATACAGCGTGCAAGTCCTCACAACAATGTACTTGTGTCAGCCCAAAAAGAAATTGTATGTTCTAGGGCAGCAATTGTCATCCTTTTTTTCAGTTACCTTTAAAAGTATGCAAAAGCTTGAGGCACACCGTTCCAATATATATATATATAAAATGTAAATGTTATCAATGGGAAACCTGAGCCTGGGTCAATGCAAACAACCACCTTGATGAAGCCTCCCCTCTCATCAGAGAACCCCTATGACATTACAGCCCTCCTTCACACGTCAGGTCTCCCCATCTCATCAACTTCCCCCTGTACATTAGAGGCCCACTATCACATCAGATACCTCATAATGAGTCCCCATCATATAATCCGTCCGCCACACCAAACCCATCTCCCCGTCCACCACACCAAACCCATCCCCCCCGTCCGCCACACCAAACCCATCCCCCCCGTCCGCCACACCAAACCCATCCCCCCCGTCCGCCACACCAAACCCATCCCCCCCGTCCGTCACAACAGAGCTCCCCCATCCGTCACAACAGAGCTCCCCCATCCGTCACAACAGAGCTCCCCCATCCGTCACAACAGAGCTCCCCCATCCGTCACAACAGAGCTCCCCCATCCGTCACAACAGAGCTCCCCCATCCGTCACAACAGAGCTCCCCCATCCGTCACAACAGAGCTCCCCCATCCGTCACAACAGAGCTCCCCCCATCCGTCACATCAGAGCTCCCCCCATCCGTCACATCAGAGTTCCCCCCATCCGTCACATCAGAGTTCCCCCCATCCGTCACATCAGAGTTCCCCCCATCCGTCACATCAGAGTTCCCCCCATCCGTCACATCAGAGTTCCCCCATCCGTCACATCAGAGTTCCCCCCCATCCGTCACATCAGAGTTCCCCCCATCCGTCCCATCAGAGTTCCCCCCCATCCGTCCCATCAGAGTTCCCCCCATCCGTCACATCAGAGTTCCCCCCATCCGTCACATCAGAGTTCCCCCCATCCGTCACATCAGAGTTCCCCCCATCCGTCACATCAGAGTTCCCCCCATCCGTCCCATCAGAGTTCCCCCCATCCGTCACATCAGAGTTCCCCCCATCCGTCACATCAGAGTTCCCCCATCCGTCACATCAGAGTTCCCCCATCCGTCACATCAGAGTTCCCTCATCCGTCACATCAGAGTTCCCCCATCCGTCACATCAGAGTTCCCCCACCCGTCACATCAAACATCTCCCCATCCATCACATCAGAGTTCCCCCACCCGTCACATCAGAGTTCCCCCACCCGTCACATCAGAGTTCCCCCACCCGTCACATCAGAGTTCCCCCACCCGTCACATCAGAGTTCCCCCACCCGTCACATCAGAGTTCCCCCACCCGTCACATCAGAGTTCCCCCACCCGTCACTTCAGAGTTCCCCCACCCGTCACATCAGAGTTCCCCCACCCGTCACATCAGAGTTCCCCCACCCGTCACATCAGAGTTCCCCCACCCGTCACATCAAACATCTCCCCATCCATCACATCAGAGTTCTCCCTATCACATCAAATACCCCCCCATCCCCAAAGTGGTTGTAAACCCATTACAAAAATTTAAATTAAAATAGAACCCTGCAAGACAAAAGACATAATGAGCTAGTATGCATAGCATATTAGCTCATTATGAAATACTCACCTTAGATCGAAGCCCCCGCTGCGGACCCCGCACACTGCTCAGGCCGGTGACATCGCTTCCAGAGTTATTTGCATCATACTTGCGTGACTGTCCCAGCAAATCCGGGACAGTTATTTTTTACTAAGCTGTCCCAGGATATACATTTAATTCTTTCCACTATAAATACTTAAATTCAAAAAGTAGCAGCGTAAAATTGGTGCATGCTGGTAGGGGCCCATTATGCTATTAAGACAGCCCTACTCAAGTGTGCTTTAACACAGTACGGAGCTCTTTATTTCAGGCATATAAAAAGGTACAGTCATTGGTCTCGTTAGTACGCATGTGCTGCAATGTGCTAGCATGATGCAAAAACTGCACCTGCAAGTAACTTATTATGCAGAATGACAGATGGCTGAAGTCCTGCAGGCATAAGCATATCTACCCATGTCACTTACTTAGATTCCTTATGGAACAAATGCCGTTCTTGTATTCAATGGCACGTATGCATCCAGGAAAAAAATTCTATGTAGCTTCTAAATATATCAGAAAATCGATGTATATCGCTATGAAATGGCAGGTCTTCAAAATCTGGTCTACAGGTCAATACGAGATAGGTTTCGTAAAATAACAAAAGCTAAAAAGTAATATTTAAAGTGGAGTTTCAATCCCAACATTTTTTTTTCCCATTATTGTGCTCATTAGACCTAAAAAAGGACAAAAAAATATATATATATATTTTTTTTTACTCACCTGTGCTATGCGGTCCCACGAAATCTGCCTAAGGAATCACCTAGGATTCTGACATCATCTCCCTCTAATGCTCCTGGGAAATGTGTGTCATCACTTCCCAGGATGCAGTGCACTGCCCAACTATCACTCCCCATCCAAGACTTCCAGGAAGTAAGTGCTTGTGGGCTTCACAATGCCCACAAGCAAAATGACAACGGTGTGGACCTAGTTTTATAAACTATCTTTTTTAATAGCTATGCGGAGAGGCGGCGGATTGTAAAATAGTAAGTGACCGGATTTATAGTATAAAAACGCATGATGAAAGGGCATACATTTAAAAAATGCCAATTGTGGTTGGAAACCCGCTTTAAGGATTCTAAACATTGCACGCATTTGCGGTCTTTGGACCCCGATCTGCAGAAAGCATGCCGCCATCGTGAGAGAGCCGTCCATTCTCGGGCTATGTACATATCTGCAACAGAAAAAGTGAAATCATCGCCTAAAGCAACCAATCAACTTCCAGATCTAGGTTAGAACGTGCAGGCAAGTGTCCAAATAGGGGTGTAAAATGCACAGTGAAGAAAAAAAAAATTAAGTATTTGATCCCCTGCAGATTTTGTACGTTTGCCCAATGACAAAAATGATCAGTCTATAATTTTAAATGGTAGGTTTCATTTGTAACAGCGAGAGACACAACAACAAAAATATCCAGAAAAAAAAAAAAAAATTATAAATTGATTTGCATTTTTATACGTAAAATAAATATTTGATCCGCTATCAATTAGCAAGATTTCTGGCTCCCAAGTGTCTTGTATACAGGTAACGAGCTGAGATTAGGAGCACTCTCTTTTGGCTAGGTTCACACTGGTAGGAAAAACGCTCTGACATTGGGAGCTCATGTCGCATGATGTGTAAAAATCAATGAGAGCCGTCTTAACTGGTCCAACACAAGTCGGTTCGACTTTGAAAAAAGTATCTGCACTACTTTGGTCCTACTTCAGCCCATTGAATATCATTGAAGTCGGATCAAAGTAGGATCCTTGTCCTTACCATCCGACATGTGATTGCAGCAGCAGTAAAAGGAATTTATCTCACTCTGGGATTGTTTTGATTGGTCAAAGAACAAGGCAGACTATCACAAAGTCAGATCAAAGTAGTATCCCATTCATGAAAGTCGGATGGATGTAGGACTGATGTCGCATAGCAAAGTAGGATGAAAGTCGTATCACTGTTGTGTAGTACCAGTGTGAAAACTGCTTTTCATTTATTCTACACACGCTTACCTCACTTTTCATAGGGGATTAAAAATGCAGCTTGATTATTACTGCCCTATTTCCTGATCAGACTTTAGGTCATGACACGGGAAGGAGTTGACCAGCTGAGGGTAGATGATGCAGGGTGTGTGCCAATGAGATAGCTGGTCAACTCCTTCCTGTGGCATGACCTATAGTCTGTCCAGGAAGTAAGGCAGAAGTAATGGAGCTGTGTTTTCAGACAGCTATGAAGTGAGTTAAGTAAGCATGTGTAGAATGAATTGGGGAAAAAAAATACCTACAATAATGCTATATTGGTACACAGGGGCGCCTGAATTTAGGGGAAAAAAAAATATATAAAAAAAAAGGTGAACTTATCCCTCAACCTCAGCCTTCAAAGCCCCAGCCCTCAACCCCAGCCTTCAAAGCCCCAGCCTTCAAAGCCCCAGCCCTCGCCCTCAACCCCAGCCCCAGCCCTCAACCCCAGCCCCAGCCCTCAGCCCCAGCCCCAGCCCTCAACCCCAGCCCCAGCCCTCAACCCCAGCCCCAGCCCTCAACCCCAGCCCTCAACCCCAGCCCCAGCCCTCAACCCCAGCTCCAGCCCTCAACCCCAGCTCCAGCCCTCAACCCCAGCTCCAGCCCTCAACCCCAGCTCCAGCCCTCAACCCCAGCTCCAGCCCTCAACCCCAGCTCCAGCCCTCAACCCCAGCTCCAGCCCTCAACCCCAGCTCCAGCCCTCAACCCCAGCTCCAGCCCTCAACCCCAGCTCCAGCCCTCAACCCCAGCTCCAGCCCTCAACCCCAGCTCCAGCCCTCAACCCCAGCTCCAGCCCTCAACCCCAGCTCCAGCCCTCAACCCCAGCTCCAGCCCTCAACCCCAGCTCCAGCCCTCAACCCCAGCTCCAGCCCTCAACCCCAGCTCCAGCCCTCAACCCCAACATGCGACTTTGGACACAAAAGGTTCTTGTAGTACTTTGATGCAACTTGTATGCTACTTGAGTGCCAGAGTGTAAAGTTGTATCAAAGTAGCACTTTCCTATTGGCCCTAAAAAACAAATACAAAAAAGCATTGAAAAAAACGTGTGTTCAAAAACGCACCATAAAACAAACCGGAAAAATGCATCAAATATGTAAATCTAGCCTTAAATTTATTTAATGTTAGAAAATGAAAGGGAAGATGTGAATGGGTGCTATGGAAACGGACACTTCACCTCTCGAGCACTTCTGATGAACGAGGTTGACGTGCTAAATTAATGGCACACATGCTGCCCACTGCAACATAACACAAAGGGTGTATTCACTCTGGCAGATTTAATTGTAGCCAGGCAGAACTGACCCCCTTGGTCTGGTTTGTTTGTGGAGTTTAAGTACAGCAAATGGAATGATTGCGCGTACCATGCTCAGGACCCCTTGGAATAGGTGGTCCCGGGTACGGCCGACTTGTGGTCCAGGGCGGTTCATTCAGAGCTTGAGCACAAATCTATCCATAGATCACTGAGAATGGTAGCAGACAGGGGCGGACTGACCATGTCGGCACTCGGCCACTGCCCGAGGGACCCATGCCACTAGGGGGCCCCCCCCATCAGGGTTGCCAGGCTCAATAAAAGCAGGGACAGTATGTAAAAATCTGTGTTATTTTTACATCTGTCCCTGATGTGTCCGATACCGACATGCTTTTGATGTGAAAATCCCTCTGCACTGCCTCCTGGCGTTGTGGCCATCTGTAAGCCCGGGGGCCCCCATAATCTTCTATTGGCTGGGCCCCATGAGTTGTCAGTCCGCCCCTGGTAGCGGAGATCACTGTGGTCTGCCTGGCAGAGGTGATGATTTAGACATGCCAGGGAACACTTCCTTTAAGACTGATTAACATCTACGGTGAGGTAGAAAAGTATTTGATCCCCTGCTGATTTTGTACATTTGCCCACCGGCAAAGAAATTAACAGGTAGGTTTAATTTAACAGTGAGAGACAGAACAAAAATATCTAGAAAAAATGCATTTCAAAAAAAGTTAATTGATTTGCATTTTAATGAGTGAAATAAGCATTTGACCCCTTCACAAAACATGACTTGGGGGGGCAAAACCCTTGGTGGCAATCACAGGGGTCAGATGTTTCTTGTAGTTGGCCACCAGGTTTGCACACATCTCAGGGGGGATTTTGTCTCACTCCTCTTTGCAGATCTTCTCCAAGTCATTAAAGTTTTGAGGCCGACGTTTGGCAACTTAAACCTTCAAGCTCCCTCCACATATTTTCTATGGGATTAAGGTCTGGAGACTGGCTTGGAATACCCATCCACGACCCATTCTCACCCAAGATTTGGCGGTACAGGGCCCCGTTCATCTTCCCTTTGATGCGGTGAAGTTGTCCTGTTCCCTTAGCAGAAAAAAAAAAAACAAAGCATAATATTTCCACCTCCATGTTTATCGGGGGAGGGGCTGGTGTTCTTGCGGTCACAGGCAGCATTCCTTCTCCTCCAAACACAGCAAGTTGAGTTGATGCCAAAGACAAAAAATAACAAATTAATCTGTAAAGCAGTGTGATGTGGGTGGGGGGGGGGGGGGTGCTGGAACAGTCAGACTTGGGCAGACACCAACAGTTTTAACTGTACCCTGGTACCCCTTAGGCTAGTTCGTTTTTGCCCAAGCACGGTTCACCAATCACGGAGCATGCAAGAGGCTCGTCATTCTGGTGCGGTTGGCAGGTGTGACGATACCCTGGCATGATTCCCTTTAAAACCACAGTGTGAGCACAGACCGACGGGGGAATGGGGACAATCAAACCTGGACACAAGTGAACCAGACTGTACCAAGGGTACACTCACATTGACAGTTTTACTGTACCCTAGCACCCCCTTGGCCCTGTTTGTGCCCAAGCACGGTTCACCCCTTTGGTCCTGTTGTTCATTTGTGACCAAGCTCGACCCCTTGATCCTGTTCATTTGTGCCCACCCACGATTCACCACCTTGGTCCTGTTGATTCGTGCCCAAGCAGACTTCACTCCCTTGGTCCCTTTCATTTGCGCTCGAGCACAGTTCACTCCCTTGATCCTGTTTATATTTGTGACCCAGCCCACTTAACCACTTGCCGACCAGCCGCCGCAGTTATACGGCGGCAGGTCGGCACGGGTGCGCGAGAGCCCGTAGCTCTACGTCGCGCTTTTCGCGGCCACTAGGGGGCGCGTGCGCGCCGCCGGCGGCCCGCGCGCGCCCCCCGCTCGCCCCCGAGTCCCGTGCGTGTGCCCGGCGGGCGCGATCGCCGCCGGGCACACGCGATCGCTCGTTACAGAGCGGGGAACGGGAGCTGTGTGTGAAAACACACAGCGCTCGTTCCTGTCAGCGGGGGAAACGCTGATTTTCTGTTCATACAATGTATGAACAGAAAATCAGTGATTCCCCCTAGTAAGTCCACCCCCCCCATACAGTTGGAACACACTAGGAACACACTTAACCCCTTCCCCGCCCCCTAGTGTTAACCCCTTCACTGCCAATGGCATTTTTATAGTAATCCAATGCATTTTTATAGCATTGATCGCTAAAAAAATGCCAATGGTCCCAAAAATGTGTCAAAAGTGTCCGAAGTGTCCGCCATAATATCGCAGTACCGAAAAAAAACGCTGATCGCCGCCATTACTAGTAAAAAAAAAAAAAAAATAATAAAAATGCCATAAAACTACCCCCTATTTTGTAAACGCTATAACTTTTGCGCAAACCAATCAATAAACGCTAATTGCGATTTTTTTTACGAAAAATATGTAGAAGAATACGTATCGGCCTAAACTGAGGAAAAAATATTTTTTTTTATATATTTTTGGGGATATTTATTATAGAAAAAAGTAAAAAATATTGCATTTTTTTCAAAATAGTCGCTCTGTTTTTGTTTATAGCGCAAAAAATAAAAACCGCAGAGATGATCAAATACCACCAAAAGAAAGCTCTATTTGTGGGAAAAAAAGGACGCCAATTTTGTTTGGGAGCCACGTCGCACGACCGCGCAATTGTCAGTTAAAGCGACGCAGCGCCGAATCTCAAAAAGTGCTCTGGTCTTTGGACAGCAATATGGTCCGGGGCTGAAGTGGTTAATTACCTTAATCTAGTTTGTTTGTGCCCACCCACGACTCAAGAATCATGGAGCATCCAAGCGGGATTAATGTGGTCTGGTGGGCAGAGGCGATGATGCCCTGGCATGCTTCCTTTCAATCACAGTGTAAGCACAAACCAACAGGGAAGTGAGGACAATCGAACTTGGGCGCAGTTTGGTTTAACTATGCCCAGTGTGAGCCCACCCTAAAAATCAGACTTTTTTGGTAGAAGCAACACAGACGAGTTGCGGAAAGAGAAAAGAGTCCCTTTAAGAAGTAGACAGTTTACACAAAAATACCAGCCGGGTAAAAGACAAGCCATTCGTCTAGACAAAAGCAACCGAGAACTCTACACAGGCAAAAGGAGTTAATCTATTACACAAGGTCTAACTCCACTTTCAGCCCAGAGATCCTTAGCTGACCTGCAAGTGCTGTCCTTCCTTCTCTGCACTTCTACCAAAAAAAAAGAAGAAGAAGAGGGGTCGGAGAAAGCCAAGGCCCCTGTGCAGAGTCAGCTGTGCTACAGACTGCAGAACCCAGCGCTGAGCTCCCAGCCGGACTCCAGCTCCTAATGAACGGAAACTATGATGTTCAGCAAGGGGGACCCTGCCAGGATATGCTCAGGTTGAAACATCAGCTATGAAAATATAAAGGGCCTCTTCACAAAAGCTCCCCCCCCCCCTCACTCACGCACAGCGAGAGAAACAGGGATATCTGGGCAACGAGCGAGGGGCTCCGTTAAAAAAAAAAAAAGGGGGACTAGAGACAGGTCAACTAAACGGTGATATGGCAGTTACACTTGATCAAGGATGAAGATTTTTTTTTTATCGCTTAAGTTTTCCCAAAAAAGCAGATGTACAACAGAAATAGCAACAGTCCAAGAGCCAGATTGCTTGCAACAATTATAATGTAACTTAAGGTTTAGATTCCAAAGGCCTCTGCCTAGACTTAATTAGGAAAGAACTTTTTAATCCGCATTCCACAGAAAGGTTTAACCCCTTGGGAAGGTGGACGAGGTGTCTGAAATGAAGAGATGCACCATACAGCTTTCCCCGTCACATTTCTGCTGTCAACATATCCACGCCGTGCCGGAGTCAAAGGACTCGGAGATGCAACACGTGTCTGCTAGATACAATTTCAGCTCTTTGATGCAAGAAGAGGCTTGCAGTGCACGGTTACACGGACTACGTGTGGGTCTAGATTCCCCTAAAAGTAGGGTTGTCCAGATACCGATAATAGTATCGGTACAGATACCAAGTATTTGCGGGAGTACTTGTACTCGCGCAAATGCTCCCGATGCCTAAATAGAATACTTTTTTTGTATTTATCAACATGTTCTGTGAAAATTCTTTGAGTTTTTTACTACTGCATGACAAGAAAATAAAACATTTTTATTCATTTTTACTAATTTTTATAATGTCTTGAGTTAGAGTTCTTCATAATTCTAAAGAAAATATCCTTAGTCTGTTTTGTGGTTTGAAAACTGTCACATGACATTTAAAAAAAAAGTATCGGTATTGGTGAGTACATGAAAAAAAGTATCGGTACTTGTACTCGGTCCTAAAAAAGTGGTATCGGGACAACCCTACCTAAAAGTAGTCAGCACAGATAATAGATCTGCGTTCGGTAGAAACAGTTGATCAGGTTAGAGATTACAGGTTGTCCTTTAACCACTTAAGGACCCCTTCACGCCGATATATGTCGGCAGAATGGCACGGCTGGACACACCAGCCTTTAAAGGAACACTAAAGCTTTGTTTTTTATTAGATCAATTGATTGCTGTAAGCTAGAGCATTTAAATATCACTTACCTCGCTTTTCCTTTTGACCTCCAAAATACAGTAATCCAGGTTTGAAAATGCCATTTTCTGTCTCTTCTCTTCTTGCTTTCCACCAGCACCTGAGCTGTTTGGCATGGTGGAAAACAGGATGTGCTCACCTCCTCCCTATGACTTCAGCCCTGCGTGAAGATGCTCTCTTATCCCTCACAGGCATGGAGGCCAAGCCTAATGGGGACTGTAGTTCCCATTAGGCCATGATGTAGCAAAAATTAATGCGCACCGCAAACCAGGAAGTCAGTGAGAATAACGATTCAGGAGTGACAGAGGTGAATAAAACGGCTCGATTTCAACAGGTATCAAACTAGTTATAATGCAAAACATTACTTTTTACTTTATCAGCTACTGTCAGACTTTAAATTAAGAGGAAAATATTTTTGCCTTTACAACCCCTTTAAGCCCAGCCGTGGGATCGTCTATTCTAAGACTTTGATCATTTGGTATCCAACTATCTATAAATGCCCACTGGGGGGGGGGGGGTGGGTGGTGTACGGCGATAGGGGACTTTGCAAAGTGAAATGACATTTGGCGAAGCGCTGTGTTATATGTGTATTATTCCTTGTGATCTCAAATGTGAATATGTTCTGGAGTTTTGTATGTTATTCTCTGCATTTGCTCAATAAAACTTTTGTTTGAGAAAAAAAAAAGCGTGCACGCGACCCGGTCCGAAGCTCCGGGACCCGATCGCCGCTGGAGTCCCGCAATCGGTCCCCGGAGCTGAAGAACGGGGAGAGCCGTATGTAAACACACCTTCCCCGTTCTTCATTGTGGCGCCGTCATCAATCGTAGGGATACACAATCAATGACGTCACACCTACAGCCACACCCCCCTACAGTTAGCAACACATATTAGGTCACGCATAACCCCTTCAGCGCCCCCTTGTGGTTAACTCCCAAACTTTGTCATTTTCACAGTAAACAATGCATAACTATAACAACTGTTTGCTGTGAAAATCACAATGGTCCCAAAAGTGTGTCAAATTGTCCGAAGTGTCCGCCATAATGTAAAAGTCACAAAAAAAAAAAAAAAAAACGCTGATCGCCATTAGTAGTAAAAAAAAAAAAATGAATAATAAAAATGCAATAAAAACTATCCCCTAATTTGTAAACGCTATAAATTTTGCGCAAACCAATCGATAAACGCTTATTGCGATTTTCTAAACCAAAAATAGGTAGAAGAATACGTATCGGCCTAAACTGAGGAAAAAATATATATATAATTTTTGGGGGATATTTATTATTTATAGCGCAAAAAATAAAAACCGCAGAGGTGATCAAATACCACCAAAAGAAAGCTCTATTTGTGGGGAAAAAGGACGCCAATTTTGTTTGGGAGCCACGTCGCACGACCGCGCAATTGTCAGTTAAAGCGATGCCGTGCCGAATCACAAAAACTGGCCCGGTCCTTTGGCTGCCTAAAGGTCCGGGTTTTAAGTGGTTAAATAACAAATTTCAAAGCCTGCTTTGAGTCCTACAACGTTCGACATTAAAGGATCACTAAAGGAATTTTTTTTTTTAGCTAAATAGCTTCCTTTACCTTACTGCAGTACTGGTTTCATGTCCTTATTGTTCGTTTTTGCTTTGAAGTTGCTGTAATCCTGCTCTGATCTCCACACTTCCTGCTTGTCGGTTTCCTTATAACCACAGTGCTGGGAGCTTTCTCACGGTGGTCTGAGCTGTCATTACTGTGCGTCTAAAACAATCAGATTCATTTTAAAAACAAAACACTGCCCTGGATTTGTTTGTTTTTGTTCTGTGTTTCTATTTCTACTTTGCAGAAACATGAAGCCAGTTCAAAAGTGAAACTAACCTGCAGGCACATTATATGATTGATTTTTATCTATTTTTAATCATTTTGAAAAGGAATCAGTTAACTTTTATGTCTATATACCCTGTAAACAGTCATTTCAGCAAAAACTGTTTTTCCCTTTAGTGACCCTTTTAACAAGAGATCATCATAGCACATCACCAACCACGAGGCCGTCAATGGTGATGATCACGATTCAAGAATTGTATTATCCTTTGCAGGTTGGGCAAATTTTCATGTTATCTTCTGGATAACGTTTCCTGAGCACTATCCAAGCCTATTTTTGGAGTACTACAGAATTTGACATCTTCTATTGACAAGTGGACCAACATGTTGGATCATAATGCCGCGTACACACGATCACTTTTTGTGATGAAAAAAAACGTCATTTTATCTGACGAAACAAAACGACTTTTTTCAAACTTCATTTTCAAAAACGACATTGCATACACACCATCGTTTTTCCACAATGCTCTTGCAAAGCGCGGTTACGTAAGACACTTTCGACGGCACTCTGTTCCATTGAAGCTCCCATCTCATAACTTGCTTCTAAGCATGCGCAGGTTTAAAAACGTTGTTTTAAACAACGTTTTGCCCACACACGGTCACTTTTTATGACACAAAAAACGACATTTTGAAAAACGACACAAAAAATTCAAGCATGTTGGAATTTTTTTTTGGTCGTTTTTTTGAAGACATAAAACGACGTTTTGCCCACACACGATCATTTTAAATGACGTTTTTTAAAACATCGTTTTTTTCCCCATCACAAAAAGTGATCGTGTGTACGCGGCATAAGAGTACTGAAGAGGGATTCATAAACTCAGTAATTTATAATTAATTTATTAAAACAAAAAAAATCATAAAACAAGAAACATAAAAAAAAAAAAAAACACACAATAGAGCCAATTCAAAGGTTCAACAATCTTTGTTACTGTAAATGTCAAAATGGTTGACGCGTTTTACATTACCGCTTATTCAGAACCAAATATAGTTGGCTCAGTCAGTCTCCAATGAAGGTTCTTCTGTTGTTACGAGTCAATTAGATTTGGTTCTGAAGAAGCAGCAATGTGAAACGTGTCAACCATTTTGACATGTACAGTAACAGATTGTTGAACCTTTAAATTGGCTCCATTGTGTTTTTATGTTTCTTGTTTTATGATTTTTTGTTAATTTAATTATAAAATTACCAAGTTTATGAATCACTCTTTGGTATTGTGATAATCCAACATGTCGGTCCATTTTTTCTAAAGTATATATAGGATGAGGTACCCCCATAGCCTATTTTCACATTTGTTATAGACATCTATTGACAAGTGGGCAATCGTAGCTTGTCACTAACCATGTCAGGATATCAATGGTGATAATGAATTCCTCAAATTGTATTAGTGTATGTTTCTCTGCAAACTGGGGCAACTCTTCTTGTAAAAGTTGCTCCCCGAGTCCTTTCCAATACTGTTTTCGAGTACTACTCAGCTTTGACATATTCTATTGACAAGCAAACATCATAGTACATGGCCAACCTCTCGAGGCCAACGGTGGTGATGATCAGTTCACCAATTCCTTAAGTTTTGAATCACCTGTATCGTTTAATGAAGATTAGAGGTCGACCGATATATCGGCAGGCCGATATATCGGCAGGCCGATATATCGGCCGACATTTGGCCGTTTTGGAGAAATCGGCATCGGCCGATTTTTCTCCAAATTAGGCCGATATTTCTACATGCCGCTAGCGCTGCCACGGCTCCGGAGCTAGGCTGAGGCCGCGGCCTTTCCTGATGCTGTGACCGCAGCGGCAATCCGCGGATTGCCGCCGCGGTCACAGCATCAGGAAAGGCCGCGGCTTCGGCCTAGCTCCGGAGCCGCGGACATCTTAGTACACACAGCGTTGTCGGCGGCGGCCGCCGATTGGCTGTTACAGGCGTCAGTAGACAGCAGCGAGCGGGCCCCTCCTCGTCTGTGGGTGTATACAGAGAGGAGGGGCCCGCTCGCTGCTATTTACTGACGCCTGTAACAGTCAATCGGCACCCACGGCTGCCGACATTCTACACTGTAAAGAAAAACATCCCCTGACGTGCAGCGTGCCCGGCTTCTGCCTACAAACCCCAGAATGTTACTGGCCCGCTCTGCATTCTGGGGTTTGTAGGCAGAGGCCGGGCACGCAGCACATCAGGGGACTTTTTTTTTTTTACAGTGTAGAATGTCGGCAGCGGCGGCCGCCGATTGGCTGTTTCAGACAGGGGTGGATGGCACAGGGGTGGGTGGCACAGGGGAGGATGGCACTGGTTGGCACAGGGGTGGACTGGTTGGCGATGCACTGAGGTGATTGCACTGGTGGTGGGCATTGATGAGGTGGCACTGGTGGTGGGCATTGATGAGGTGGCACTGGTGGTGGGCATTGATGAGGTGGCACTGGTGGTGGGCATTGATGAGGTGGACACTGGTGGTGGGCATTGATGAGGTGGACACTGGTGGTGGGCATTGATGAGGTGGACACTGGTGGTGGGCATTGATGAGGTGGACACTGGTGGTGGGCATTGATGAGGTGGCACTGGTGGTGGGCATTGATGAGGTGGCACTGGTGGTGGGCATTGATGAGGTGGCACTGGTGGTGGGCATTGATGAGGTGGCACTGGTGGTGGGCATTGATGAGGTGGCACTGGTGGTGGGCATTGATGAGGTGGCACTGGTGGTGGGCATTGATGAGGTGGCACTGGTGGTGGGCATTGATGAGGTGGCACTGGTGGTGGGCATTGATGAGGTGGCACTGGTGGTGGGCATTGATGAGGTGGACACTGGTGGTAGGCATTGATGAGGTGGACACTGGTGGTGGGCATTGATGAGGTGGACACTGGTGGTGGGCATTGATGAGGTGGACACTGGTGGTGGGCATTGATGAGGTGGACACTGGTGGTGGGCATTGATGAGGTGGACACTGGTGGTGGGCATTGATGAGGTGGACACTGGTGGTGGGCATTGATGAGGTGGACACTGGTGGTGGACACTGATGAGGTGGCACTGGTGGTGGACACTGATGGGCTGCACTGGTGGGCATTGATGAGGTGGAACTGGTGGGCATTGATGAGGTGGACACTGGTGGGCATTGATGAGGTGGCACTGGTGGTGGACACTGGTGGGCATTGATGAGGTGGCACTGGTGGTGGACACTGATGGGCTACACTGGTGGTCATTGATGAGGTGGCACTGGTGGTGGACACTGGTGGGCACTGACAGGCTGCACCCCACCTCTCCACCCTAGGTTTTTTGAGTTGAGGAGAAAAAAAAAAAAAAAAATCGGCCGCAAAAATCGGCAACACATATCGGCCGCCCCGATTTCCAAATATCGGCATCGGCCAGAGAAAAACCCATATTGGTCGACCTCTAATGAAGATTAATCTGATTGGTAGAGAATCAGACAATTTAAGAATCCAGGTAATCGTGGTTCCTGAACTGTACTGATTATCAGACTCGACAACTCTTCAAGAAAGTCTACAGGTTGCCTTTTCAATAAGGTTCCTAAGCTCCTCCCAAGTCCGTTTTAGAGTACTACAACGTTTGATATTCTATCGACTAGTGAGCGTAATAAACACATCACCAACCACGTGAGGATTTCAACCTTAATGATCAATTTTGGAGATTCAACAATTCCTCAAGGTAATCATTCTTTGCAGATTGAGCAACTCTTCACATAAGAGTTTGCAGGTTGCCCTATGAATAAAGGTTCTTCAGCACTTTCCAAATCAGCCGTCATGTACCTAGGTGTATTGGATGTTCCCAGTCCCACAGTTGCAGTCTTACTTGTTGTGCCACAGAGGAGCTCTGGAGTTATAGCTATGTTAACTCAGTTTGATGCATTACCTTGGACTCACTAGCCCCACCTGCTGCCAGTTGTGGACAATCTACAATCAAAGCAGCGCATAAATAGCAGCACTCCCAGTCTATCAGTGCCCATTTGTGTGGGCTAGCTTCCTGGGTGTTGCGACTGCTTTGCGACTCTGAATACCGTGTATGAACTTCTGCCTGAATTCCCGACTACTCTCTAGCCTGCTGATCTTGTCACCGCCAGCTCGTGTATGACCTTTGCCTGCCTGACCACTCTCTGGATTTTGACCGTGTACCGTTTTGCCTGATCAACAGTTACGAACCTGATTTGCCTGACTAAGATTTCGCCTAAACCTCAGCACACAAGCTCCACTTCAGACACTACTTACCACAGGTATCTTACATCGGCTTTGTTGTTCTACAAGGTTTGACATTGCATTGACAAGTGAACATCATAGAAAATCACTGACCATGTAAGGCTATCAATGGTGATGATTGGTTTAGGAGGGTCACAGATTTAAAATTTTACATTAACCCGAATACTTCCATGAATATTTATCCGATTGGTAGAAAATTACATAATGCAAGTATCCAGGTAACCATGATTAACGAATTGTACAATTCTTAGCAAAATGGACAACTATTCATTAAAGAGTTTACAGGTTGTCTTTTGAAAAAAAGGTTTCTAAGCACCTTCCAAGACAGTTTAGGAGTACTACAACATTTGATATATCCTATTGACACGTGGACAATCATGGCGCACATCAACCACATGAAGCTATCAATGGCAATGACCAATTCAGGAAATTTAGCAATTCCTCAAAGTAGGGTTGTCCCGATACCACTTTTTTAAGTACCGATACTTTTTTTTTAATGTGTCCCCAAATGCAGCCATGTCCCCCCACATATTGCAAGCCATGCATGTACCCCACATATTGCAAGACATGCATGTCCCCCACATATTGCAAGACATGCATCTATAGACACTCCCCCTTGCTCGGTATTGGACGAATCCCTCCAATCCCGAGAAGGGGAGTGTCTATACATGGCGGCGTGGGCATTTACAAGTAGTCAAAACTAAAGCTTGTAATGCACGTTACGCTATGATGCAGGGATTAACGGAGGAATGCGGCAGCGGCGGTATAATAGCTACAGGTATGGGGGACAGGACATGGCTGCAATATGGGGGGGGGGGGGGGTATTCTATTTTGGTATCGGGGGCATTTGCGGGAGTACAAGTACTCCCACAAATACTCGGCAAGTAAGTAATCAGGACCAATTTATGATTCTCTGCAGATTGGACAACTCATCATGGAAGAGTTTACAGGTTAACATTCGAATAAAGATCCCCAAGTACCGTACTTTCCAAGTCTGTTTTGGAGCTCCACGAAAAGTAATATATTGTACTGACAAGTGGACAATCCTAGCACATCACCAACCAATCAGTTCATGAGATTCCCCAATTCCTCAAGTTTTAAAATGTACCCATGAATAAGCACTGATCCAGTGCGAAACGCGTCGGCTGTTCCTTGTTTTCACTGCTGTGACCCTATTTTTGTACATGCTGTCTATTGAATAAAAGACCACCCATCAGGTTTCGGAGTGCGGCTATCCATTTTTCTTTGTCTTCATTTTGCTTAGTGCACCGCCAGCACCCTCGGTATCCTGCACCACCTGTAAACCATTTAGTGATCCCACCTGGAGCGGTGACTCCTTTCTCTGTATCGTTTCTAAATATTTATCTGATTGGTAGAGAATAACACAATTTATGAATCCAGGCAGGTAATTATGAGTTGTATAGTGATTAGCAGATTGGACAGCACTTCAATGTTTGACAAGTGAATAAACCTGGCACATCGCAGATTGGACAACTCCTCGTGGAAGAGTTTACAGGTTGACCTTTCAAATACAGGTCCCTAAGCACTTTTAAAGTCTGTTTGAGGTGTACAAAATTTGACAGGTGGACTTCATGGCACATCTCCATCCACGCAAGGCTATAAATGGTGAAGACCAACTCAGGAGATACCTCAAGGTAATCATCATTCATGAATTGTATGAATCGTTGCAGATTAAACAACTCTTCTTGGAAGAGTTGACCGGTCGACCTTTAAGTAAAGGTTGCCAAGAACTTTCCAATGACCAACTCGGGAAACACTTCAAGGTGATCATCATTCATGAATTGTATGCTTCTTTGCAGTGGACAGTTCTTGGAAGAGTTTACAGGTTAACCTCTAGATAAAAAGATACTCAAGCACTTTCCAAGCCCGTTTTGCAGTACTACAACAATTTAACAAAATGATCAATCATGGCACATCACCACTCACATTAGGATATCAATGATGATGATCAGTTTAAGAGATTCACCAACTATGTCAAAGACTGTTTGTGATATTAAATGCAAAACTCCAATAAAAATGATAATGATTAATCCGATTGGTAGAGAATCACACACAATGTACGAATCCAGGTAATCGTGATTCATGAATTGTATGATTATCTGTAGATTGGAAAACTCTTCATAGAGGAGTCTACAGGTTGTTCTTTCGAAAACGGGTTTCAAAGTTCTTTCAAAGTCTATTTCAGAGTAACACAAAGTTTGACATAATCCATTGACAAGTGGACATCATAGCACGTCACCAACCATGTGAGGTTATCACTTGTGATTACCAATTGGGGAGATTCCTCAAGGTAATCATTCATGAACTGTATCCTTTTTAGCAGAGTGGACAATTTTGTTATAGAAGTCTTTACAGGTTTTTCTTTCAAATACAGGTTCCTAAGCACTTCCCAGTCTGTTTTGGAGTTCTACAAAGTTGACAAGTGGACATCCCCAACCACATGAGGCTATCATTGGCGATGACCAACTCCTCAAGGTAATGATCATTCATGAATTGTGTGATTCTTTGCCAACTGGCCAACTCTTCTTGGAAGAGTTTAAATTAAAAAGTTGCCAAGAACTTTCCAAGTCTATTTTAGAGTACAACATCCCACATATCCTATTGACAAGTGAACAAACATGGCGCATGACCAACCACCTGAGGATATCAGTTGTGATGATCAATTCAGAAGATTCACCAATTCCTCAATTTTTAATTAACCTGAATATTTCCATGAAGATGTATCTGATTGGTAGAGAATATCAATTTATGGATCCAGGTAATCATATTTCACAAATTCTAAAATTATCTGCAGAAAGGACAATTCTTTATGCAAGATTTTACAGGTTGTCCTTTCAATTAAAAGGTTCCTAGGCACTTTTCAGGTCAGCTTTGTAGAACTCCAAAACAGACAGGTGGAATTTATAGCACATCGCCAACCGCGTGAGGTCTCATCAATGGTGATGACCAGCTCAGGAGATCTCAAGGTAATCATCATTCATGAATTGTGTGATTTGTTGCAGATTGGACAACTCTTCTTGGAAAACTCTTCTTGGAAGTGTTGACAGGTTGACTTTTAAGTTAAAGTTGTCAAGAACTTTTTAAGTCTTTTATGTAGTTTTAGAAAGTTGACAAGTGAACTTGATAGCCTCGTGTGGTTGGTGATGTGCTATCAAGTTCACTTGTCAACTTTTTTTAACTACAAAATACTACAAAACCGACTTGGAAAGTCCTTGGCAAACTATTTAAAGGTGAACCTTTCGACTCTTCCAAGAATAGTAGACTAAGGATACAGTTCATGAATGATGATTACTTTGAGATATCTTCTGAATTGGTCATCACCATTGATAGCACATCACCAACCACATGAGGCCATCAATGGTGATGACCAATTCAGAAGATATCTCAAGGTAATCATCATTCATGAACTGTATCCTTCTTAGCAGCGTTGACCATTCTTCTTGGAAGAGTCGAAAGGGTGACCTTTAAATAAAAGTTTGCCAAGGTCTTTCAAAGTCGGTTTTGTAGTTATGAGAAGTTGACAAGTGGTTGACAATTCTTCTTGGAAGAGCCAAAAGGTTGACCTTTAAATAAAGGTTGCCAAGGTCGGTTTTGTAGTTCTAGAAAGTTGACAAGTGAACTTTAAAGCCTTAAGTGTTTGGTGATGTGTTATGAATGGTGATGACCAATTCAGGAGATTCTTAAGGTAATCATTCAAAGTGGACAGTTGATGGATTACCTTGAGAATCTCCTGAATTGGTCATCACCAACCACATGAGGCTACCAATGGTGATGACCAATTCAGAAGATATCTCAAGGTAATCATTCATGAACTGTATCCTTAGCAGAGTTGACAATTCTTCTTGGAAGAGTCGAAAGGTTGACCTTTAAATAAAGGTTGCCAAGGACCTTCCAAGTCGGTTTTGTAGTTCTAGAAAGTTGACAAGTGAATATGAAAGCCTCACGTGGTTGGTGATGACCAATTCAGGAGATTCTCAAGGTAATCCATCAACTGTCCACTTTGAATGATTACCTTAAGAATCTCCTCTGTTTTCCCCCTTGCTCCTCTGGTCCTCCCCCTGCTTCTTTGTTCCCCCCATGCCATCAAGTTCACTTGTCAACTTTCTAGAAATACATAAGACTTGGAAAATTCTTGGCAACCTTTACTTAAATGTCAACTCATTCAAAAAGAGTTGTACAATCTGCAACGGACCACACAATTCACAAATGATGATTATTACTTTGAGATATCTCCTGAGCTGCTCATCACCATTGATGACCTCACACGGTTGGTGATGTGCTATGAAGTCCTCTTGTCCGTTTTGGAGTTCTACAAACCTGGACTTGATAAGTGCTTGGGAACCTGTATTTGAATAAAACAACCTGTAAACTCTTCCATGAACTGTCTATTTTGAATGAAGAGTTTACAGGTTGTCCTTCAAATAAAGGTTGGCAAGAACTTTCCAAGTCGGTTTTGTAGTTCTAGAAAGTTGACAAGTGAACTTGATAGCCTCACGTTGTTAGTGATGCGTTATGAATGGTGATGACCAATTCAGGAGATTCTCAAGGTAATCATCATTCAGAGTGGACAGTTCATGGAAGAATTTACAGGTTGTCCTTTAAATAAAGGTTGCCAAGAACTTTCCATGTCTGTTTTGGAGTTCTACAAGGTTCTCTTATGCATGCAAGGCGTGAATGCGTGCAAAACCATACATGAACGTGGCGCGATTTTGTGTGCGTCCTCCATACGCCTAGGTGCGAAAGTAGCCTCAGACTAGGAGTGCACGCGTGTTCCAAGCACGTTCCATTTAGGGTAGCCAATCCATTTCAGTGAGCTGCCCTTCCACGTGGAAAAGAAGTCTAAAGATTTGCCACACCGAGCCACCACCATGTTTGCAGATGTCGAATGTGCCCAGGGCTGGACTGGGACAAAAATATGGCCCTGGACTTCATCCAGACTGGCCCACTTTGACAGGTCTTTCCCACAGCGGCTGGACAACTCCTGCACCCCCTCCCCCCGGCCACCCAAGCCCCCTCTCCCCCTTCACTAGCCACTAGCTGTTCTACTTTATTAGAGTAGAACGGCTGGTACCGGTACTCTTATAGGCAGTACCAGTGGGGAAGCTAGACATTATTTCACCCGGGGGAAAATAATCAGTTTGGTGCCCCCCTAATGGGACAAGATTAGGGAGAAGTGAGAAACTCCCAGGCCATAGCTGTTGAGTCAGCTGTCTATCCCCTCCCCCATGCACCTCTGTTTTCCCCCTTGCTCCTCTGGTCCTCCCCCTGCTTCTTTGTTCCCCCCAGGTGAGCGCTGTCGACAGGGAGAGGAGGTGAGCGATGCGGGAAGGAAGAGACAGAGGAGCGGAGGAGGGCGGCGGTCCGCTGTCACTGAAGCTGGCCCACTGAGCCATCGGCCCACCAGGAAACTCCCTGTAGTCCCAATGGCCAGTCCATCCCTGAATGTGCCGTTAAGAATTGCCCTCCAATACTGTTTTGCTAAAGTGCAGTGCGTGTCGGGAAAGGGCACGATTTTGGGTCAGTTCCCGCCATGTAGAGATGTGAACCTATCCTTAAGCCTCAAGGTCCTCCCAATTAGTACCTCGTGGTCCTCATCCCCCGGCACAGAGGACAATGTTATCTCCCCTCCCCCTCTGCTCCGTTACAGGTGTATATTCTTCTAACCACAGATCAGCGTTTACCTCGTCCTACCCGGGAGCGTTATAAAAAACATTCAAGAAATGTGCTGGAGCCGGAGATCACAGAGCCAATCCAGATGTGTTCTCGGCGGCTCCCAAGTCTGGTGTATGTGTGGCAGTCTCCAGCCCCTGGCTGCAAGTGAAGACCTGGAAGGTCCAGCAGAACAAACAGACGGGATGCCTGGAAGAGGGAGGACCGCGGCACGCCAGGATCTGGGAATGTTCAGCGCGCCTGCGCTGCCAAAGTGACGTTAACCTCTGAGCTGCCAGGAGGGGGGCCCCACAGCTGTAAAGTGAGATTCGGGTCATTCAAGTCTGCCGGTGGGTTACATCTACGAACGCTCATAGGAAGATCGACTGAAGTTATTCAGAGCTGTGGGGCTGATTCAGGAAAAGGAAGGCTGAACATACACTGTACAATCTGATTTTACAATCTCTACCACTGATTAGTGCAAGGGCCTGCCTGAATGGATACTAATTGAACAGATTGCTGAATAGGTCATTCTAAGGGAAACTTAACAGAGATTGTACAGTGTATGGCCACCTTCAAAAGAAAGACGTAGGAAACCATAACCTTACGATTTGACGGTACAATCAACCAAACATGTGTAATATGAGGATCTACCTAAAGTATCCAATCAATCTCTATCCAATCAGGAAGGACCTTGCACTATATAGTTGAAGGTAGATGTAATAGAGATTGTACAATCTGATTGTTATGTGGTTAGTGATCATACAGGACCAAGTCTAAGGGTCCCCCACAGATGATACAATCTAACTGTACAAGGAGAAGAAGCTACCCAACCCTCTCCACCGACACGAGGGGCTACCCAACCCTCTCCACCGACACGAGGGGCTACCCAACCCTCTCCACCGACACGAGGGGCTACCCAACCCTCTCCACCGACACGAGGGGCTACCCAACCCTCTCCACCGACACGAGGGGCTACCCAAACCTCTCCACCGATATGAGGAGCTACCCAAACCTCTCCAAGGATGCATGGGGCTACCGAAAACTCTCCACGGATACGAGGGACTACCCAGCCTCTCCAAGGATATGAGGGGATAACCAACGTCTCTCAGGATAGGAGGGGCTACCCAACCCTCTCCAAGGATATAAAGACCTACCTAATCTTTTCAGTGCTATGAGAACGTACCCAACCTCTCCAACAATATGAGGACCTACCTAACTTCTCCCATCAATTTGTATCAGATTAGACAGGCCCTTGCATTACGCAGTTATTGGTAAAGCAAAAGGCGATTTACAGACTGTAACGTATGTGATGAGCTTTAAACTGACCACACACTGTGCAATCGGATTGTACAATGTACGAACAAATACAAAATGCAAGTGCAAAGACCTCCCTCATTGGATTAAAAAAATAAAAATTAGGTTTGTCCTCATATTGCATTATTTTGGTAAAATGTCAAGGAGATTATACAATCAGATATCATATAGACAATCTGAGAGTATAATCGCTGTACAATCTTCTGGACATTTACCAAAATTATGCAACACGAGGACAAACCAACCAGCAACGTCCTTTTAAATTGGCATCCAATCAGGCAAGCCCTTGCATCACATGGCTGTTAACAGCTAGCCACATATATTACAATCTGACTGTACAATCTTTTATACAATCCCTTATAACAAAAATTGCCACACACACACACACACACACTCTAAAAATCTGATTGCGCAATCTTTGTACAATCTTTCAAGGATGGCAGGGGTGGCATGGGGGGGGTCTAACAGACCAGTGAGGTCACCTGCACTATAACATTACATAAGGAGCTTATTGGCCCCATTGTGATAGCAATCATGTAAAAAAATTATATAAAAATAATAATATTATAAAATATATATATATAAAAAATTAATAATAATAATAATAATATATAAATAATAATATAAAACAAATATGTAAAATACAAAATACATGTTCAAAAAAAAAAAAATTTCAATATTATACCATCTCTTTTAACCCCTCCCCATACGACCGCCCGATGCATACGGGCTTTAACGGCCACACACCACCGCACACAGGCGTCGCTACGTGCGTTTTGGCGCTTTTGTATCGTATTTGCCGTGCCGCCGCAAGTGTGCGTTTCCAGAGGCGCCAAGTGTGAACACTTCCAAAGGGAACACTAAAATGGTCAGGAATGGGGTTAAGACGGCCATATACTCCTCAATCTGATCGTGCAATCTTTATACAATCGCTTTAAAGATATTCATACAAATTGTATGCAAATTCTTTTAGGGCGGCCATACACTCTACAAATCGGATTGTACAATTATAGGATGGCCCTACACTCTACAACTATACACAATCTTTGGTTCTACAATATAAATTGTATAATCTACTCTACAATCTATATAATAGGGGGTGGCCATACAATCTATTATAGGGGGTGGCCATACACTCCACTATAGGGGGTGGCCATACACTCCACTATAGGGGGTGGCCATACACTCCACTATAGGGGGTGGCCATACACTCCACTATAGGGGGTGGCCATACACTCCACTATAGGGGGTGACCATACACTCCACTATAGGGGGTGACCATACACTCCACTATAGGGGGTGACCATACACTCCACTATAGGGGGTGACCATACACTCCACTATAGGGGGTGACCATACACTCCACTATAGGGGGTGACCATACACTCCACTATAGGGGGTGACCATACACTCCACTATAGGGGGTGACCATACACTCCACTATAGGGGGTGACCATACACTCCACTATAGGGGGTGACCATACACTCCACTATAGGGGGTGACCATACACTCCACTATAGGGGGTGACCATACACTCCACTATAGGGGGTGACCATACACTCCACTATAGGGGGTGACCATACACTCCACTATAGGGGGTGACCATACACTCCACTATAGGGGGTGACCATACACTCCACTATAGGGGGTGACCATACACTCCACTATAGGGGGTGACCATACACTCCACTATAGGGGGTGACCATACACTCCATTATAGGGGGTGACCATACACTCCATTATAGGGGGTGACCATACACTCCATTATAGGGGGTGACCATACACTCCATTATAGGGGGTGACCATACACTCCATTATAGGGGGTGACCATACACTCCATTATAGGGGGTGACCATACACTCCATTATAGGGGGTGACCATACACTCCATTATAGGGGGTGACCATACACTCCATTATAGGGGGTGACCATACAATCTACTATAGGGGTGGCCATACACTATTATAGGGGTGGTCATACACTATATTATAGGGGTGGCCATACAATCTATTATAGGGGGTGACCATATTATAGGGGTGGTCATACACTATTATAGGGGTGGCCATACAATCTATTATAGGGGGTGACCATACAATCTACTATAGGGGTGGCCATACAATTATAGGGGTGGCCATACACTCCATTATAGGGGGTGGCCATACACTATTATAGGGGGTGGCCATACAATCTATTATAGGGGTGGCCATACACTCTATTATAGGGGGTGGCCATACACTCTATTATAGGGGTGGCCATACACTCCATTATAGGGGGTGACCATACACTCCATTATAGGGGGTGACCATACAATCTACTATAGGGGTGGCCATACACTATTATAGGGGTGGTCATACACTATATTATAGGGGTGGCCATACAATCTATTATAGGGGGTGACCATACAATCTATTATAGGGGGTGGCCATACACTATTATAGGGGGTGACCATACAATCTATTATAGGCGGTGGCCATACAATCTATTATAGGGGGTGGCCATACAATCTATTATAGGGGGTGGCCATACAATCTATTATAGGGGGTGGCCATACAATCTATTATAGGGGGTGGCCATACAATCTATTATAGGGGTGGCCATACAATCTATTATAGGGGGTGGCCATACAATCTATTATAGGGGGTGGCCATACAATCTATTATAGGGGGTGGCCATACAATCTATTATAGGCGGTGGCCATACAATCTATTATAGGCGGTGGCCATACAATCTATTATAGGCGGTGGCCATACAATCTATTATAGGCGGTGGCCATACAATCTATTATAGGGGGTGGCCATACAATCTATTATAGGGGGTGGCCATACAATCTATTATAGGGGGTGGCCATACAATCTATTATAGGGGGTGGCCATACAATCTATTATAGGGGGTGGCCATACAATCTACTATAGGGGTGGCCATACAATCTACAACTCTATGCAATCTCTGATTGTACAATCTGCTCTAGGATGGCCATACACTCTACAATCTAATTGCACTGACCTGGTGACAGCACAAGGCTGAGCAGACAGAGGACCAGCATGCTACAAGGGAAGTGTCTGCTCCTGAAGCGTCCAATGGGAATGCAGGATTTCTGTGGGGCTCAGTATAGGGATGTATCCGATCATACAGTGGAGGGGGGATCCTGCATGCAGTGTCCGCTGGTCGCAGTGTAGTTCCCGGGATCCGGTAGGTCGGTCGGTGCGGAGCGGACGGCGCTCAGTGATGCCCGGTAACTGCGGATTGGAAAAGCAATTAGCACAGCTGAGAGACTCCAAGCGGACCCTCGGGGCTCCGCCCACGGGGCACAGCGGGGGCCAATCAGAGCTCGGCCTGGGCGAAGTGCTGCCATTGTCAGCGCAGGTATTGGGGGAGAGAGACAGCCGGGGGCGGGATTCCCGGCTCAGTACACGTGGTTGGGGTGCAGTACACGGGAGCGGGCGGTAGGGGGAGAGCGAGGTGTGAGATTGGTTAGGCAGGTGTGATGGGAAGGGGAGGGGGGGACAGAACACAGAAAGTAATATAATATAATATAATAACGAGGGGACAGGAGATAGAAAATAATATAATATGGAGAGGACAGTGCTGGGACAGAACATAGAAAATAATATAATATAATATAATATGGAGGGGACAGTGCTGGGGCAGAACAGAGAAAATAATATAATATAAAATAATATGGAGGGGACAGTGCTGGGGCAGAACAGAGAAAATAATATAATATAAAATAATAATATGTAATATAATATTATATAATATGGAGAGGACAGTAATGGGACAAAACATATAAAATAAAATAATATATTATATTATAATATAATACAATAAGGAGGGGATAGTGCTGGGACAGAACCTAGAAAATAATATAATAAAATATAATGTAATATAATATAATATGGAGGGGACAGTGCTGGGACAGAATACTGAACATAATAGTAATAATAATAATAATATGTTTTATAATTTGACATATTTTAAATATATATATATATATATTAAATCTAAAATATTAATATTGATAAAATAATAGTATATACATAATATATAAAATTAACAATAATACTTACATAATCATAATATTTATATATATATATATATATATATATATATATATATATATATATATATATATATATATAAATATAAATAAATGTATAGATCAGTGGTGATCAGCTTTCCTGACATCACCAAAGGGCCACACATAAAATCCAGTGAATATTCAGTGCCAGACATGGTCAGAAACTGCAGACATGATACAAGAGATGGTCAGAGACTGCGGACATGGTACAAGAGATGGTCAGAGACTGCAGACATGATACAAGAGATGGTCAGAGACTGCAGACATGGTACAAGAGATGGTCAGAGACTGCAGACATGATACAAGAGATGGTCAGAGACTGCAGACATGGTACAAGAGATGGTCAGAGACTGCAGACATGGTACAAGAGATGGTCAGAGACTGCAGACATGATACAAGAGATGGTCAGAGACTGCAGACATGATACAAGAGATGGTCAGAGACTGCAGACATGGTACAAGAGATGGTCAGAGACTGCAGACATGGTACAAGAGATGGTCAGAGACTGCAGACATGGTACAAGAGATGGTCAGAGACTGCAGACATGGTACAAGAGATGGTCAGAGACTGCCGACATGGTACAAGAGATGGTCAGAGACTGCCGACATGGTACAGGAGATGGTCAGAGACTGCAGACATGATACAGGAGATGGTCAGAGACTGCGGACATAATACAAAAGATGGTCAGAGACTGCGGACATGTTACAGGAGTTATTGGAGTTATTGAACAGGTTTGGTTACAATTAGATGCAGACAGTCATCACTCAAATAGGAAAAAAAGATACAATTCTGCTACAGAGATACATAACGTGTAAGTTCCCCTTTAGTTACTATTTACAAAACTCTCCCTATGAAATTCCAGATCCCATTCCAGCGCCTCCCATTTTAAAAAGCTGCTCCTGTTCTCCTTTAGGGCCCATTCACACTAGAATGCAGTGTGGGAAACGTCTTGTTCCCCTACGGCTTCCCGTACCGCATTCCAATCGCACTGCCCTTTGCGATCTGCTGCGGGGGTCAGTGTAAAATGAACGACACCCCAAATGCTGGTCGCAAATGCAGTGCGTTTGCCCTCAGCGGATCCCATGGTACAAAAGTACCATGCAATGCGGTTGCAGTGCGTTTCAAAAAGTAGTGCATGCACTACTTATGGTGGGGGAGGGGGGTACTTTTAGCACATGAATGGGGCTGAAATCACACTGCACAGAACTGCACGTGAACGACACAGGAACCGCACAGTGCTGGGACAGAACATAGAAAATAATATAATATAATAAGGAGGGGACAGTGCTGAGACAGAACATAGAAAATAAAATAACATAATAAAATATAATGTAATATGGAGAAGACATTTGCAGTCATGGGGGAGGGGACCACAGAAAGTGCTGGCCCCTCGATCCCCCTCCGTCCTGCTGTTTGCACAATGGGCTGGATATTACAAAGGTGCGCCTCCTAGTGGCCACTCCAGGCCGTTCACACTATCCTCTAGGAGTCTAGCTGCAGTGTTATGAGCTCAGCTGCTGTAACTAGGAAAGGGCAACTATCATGGGACTTACTGCGCCTTGCAAAAGTATTCACCCCCCTTGGCTTTTTACCTATTTTGTTACATTACAGCCTTTAGTTCAATAGTCAAAGTTGGTGAAGTAAAATTAGAAGAATATAAACATAAAACAATTTTTCAGAAATAAAAAAACTGTTAACCACTTAAGGACCTTGCCTGTTTTTCAGACTCTGGGGGCCAGATTCACAGAGCCCTTACTCCGGTGTATCTCGTGTTAGACTGGAGTAATTCAAATTTCAAATTACGCGCGTCGTTTTATTAGTCTGAATCCTCAAACCATGAATAGACGGCTTCGGGCTTCAATCCGACTGGATTACGTGTTCCTACGCCTTCGGATCTACTCTGCAATAAATTTGCGGCCGCTGGGTGGACTTCCCGTCGTTTTCCGCGTCGGGGTATGCAAATGAGTTTTTCCGACGATCCACGAAGTTACGAGCGTCATTCGCAATCTCTTACGGCATCTGTAGTCATCTTTTTGCCGCGTAAAGTTATTCCAGCTATTAGCTGGTCTAATATTAGACAGCCCATGTTAAGTATGGCCGTCGTTCCCGCATCAAATTTCAACGTTTGTTTTTGTTTTTTTACGTACGTCGTCTGGGAATAGGAATGTACGTAAACGACGCTACTCAAACAACAAATGACGTATCGACGTTATTTCACGCAATGCACAGCGGGAAATTTCTGAACGGAGTATGCTTAGTTCGATCGCCGGGGGGACGCGCCTAATTTAAATGCTTCACGCCCCCTAATCGCGTATTTTGATTCGCCGCGAGAAATACACTACGCGCCGTACCTTACGGGCCAAAATATACATGAATTCGTCGTAGAGCCAGGTAAAATATGGCGGTGTAGGGTATCTCTGATACTCTGCGCCAATGTAATTGTATCTGAATCTGGCCCTGTGTTTACAAGGTTTTTTTGCTGAAAAATTACTTAGAACCACCAAACATTATATATTTTTTTTTTCTAACACCCTAAAGAATAAAATGGCGGTCATTGCAATACTTTTTGTCACACCATATTTGCGCAGCGGTCTTACAAGCGCACCTTTTTTGGAAAAATTCACTTTTTTTAATTAAAAAAAATAAGACAACAGTAAAGTTAGCCAATTTGTTTATACTGTGAAAGATAATGTTACGCCGAGTAAAATGATACCCAACATGTCACGCTTCAAAATTGCGTGCGATCGTGGAATGGCCTCAAACTTTTACCCTTAAAAATCTCCATAGGTGACGTTTAAAAAATTCTACAGGTTGCATCTTTTGAGTTACAGAGGAGGTCTAGGGCTAGAATTATTGCTCTCGCTCTAGCGATCGCGGCGATATCTCACTTGTGCGGTTTGAACACCATTTTCATATGCGGGCGCTATTCACGTATGTGTTCGCTTTCGGCACCCGAGCTCGTCGGGACGGGGCACTATAAAACTATTTTTTTTTGTGTTCTTATTTTTTTTATTTTTTTTTAATTATTTTTACACTGTTTTAAAAAAAAATTAAACATCCCTTGTAATAGAAAAAAAGCATGACAGGTCCTCTTAAATATGAGATCTGGGGTCAAAAAGACCTCAGATCTCATATTTACACTAACATGCAATAATAAAAAAAATTGTCATTTGAAAAAATTACAACAGGAAAATGTGCCTTTAAGAAGGATGGGCGGAAGTGACGTTTTGACGTCGTTTCCACCCTGCTATGCTATGGAGACGGGTGGGGGCCATCTTGCCCTCACTCGTACCCCAGCCAAGCAGGAGGAAGGACCTGTTCGCTTCCGCTGCTGCCGACGGCTACGGTAAGCAGCGGAGGGCGCGGGAGAACGGCGGGGGGGGGGCCCTCTCCCGCCGCCAATAACAGTGATGTTGTGGCGAATTCGCCATGCAGACCACCATTATTGTTTAAAGGACCGGCGCTTGAAGAGATGAATATCTCGGTTGTGGCAGCAGCTGCTGCCGTTACCAAGATATCCCTCTTCAAAAATAGGACGTATATAGTCGTGCGCAGGTCCTTAAGTGGTTAATTGACATGTGTGTATGTATTCACCCCCTTTGTTATGAATCCCATAAAAAGCTCTGGTGCCACCAATTACCCTCCAAAGTCACATAATTAGTGAAATGATGTCCACCTGTGTGCAATCTCAGTGTCACCTGATCTGTCATTACATAGACACACCTTTTTAAAAGGCCCCAGAGGCTGCAACACCTAAGCAAGAGGCACCACTTACCAAACACTGCTATGAAGACCAAGGAACTCTCCAAACAAGTAAGGGGCAATGTTGATGAGAAGTACAAGTCAGGGTTCGGTTAAAAAAAAAATATCAAAATCTTTGATGATCCCTAGGAGGACCATCAAATCTATCCTAACCAAATGGAGAGAACATGGCACAACAGCCAACCTGCCAAGAGGCGGGCGCACACCAAAACTCACGGACCGGGCAAGGAGGGCATTAATCAGAGAGGAGCACAGAGACCTAAGGTAACCCTGGAGGAGCTGCAGAGTTCCACAGCAGAGACTGGAGTATCTTTACATAGGACCACAATAAGCCGTACACTCCATAGAGTTGGGCTTTATGGCAGAGTGGCCAGAAGAAATCCATTACTTTCATCAAAAAACGAAATGTCACGTTTTGAGTTTGTGAAAAGGCACATGGGAGACTCCAAAAATGTATGGAGGAAGGTGCTCTGGTCTGATGAGACTAAAATTTTACTTTTTGCCCATCAAAGAAAACGCTATGTCTGGCGCAAACCCAACACATCACATCACCCAAAGAACACCATCCCCACTGTGAAACATGGTGGTGGCAGCATCATGCTGTGGGATGTTTTTCAGCAGTCGGGACTGGGAAACTGGTCAGAGTTGAGGGAAAGATGGATGGTGCTAAATACAGGGATATTCTTGAGCAAAACCTGCACCACTCTGTGTGTGATTTGAGGCGAGGACGGAGGTTCACCTTCCAGCAGGACAATGACCCCAAACACACTGCTAAAGCAACACTTGAGTGGTTTAAGGGGAAAACATGTAAATGTGTTGGAATGGCCTAGTCAAAGCCCAGACCTCAATCCAATAGAAAATCTGTGGACTTAAAGATTTCTGTTCACAAGTCCAAACCATCCAACTTGAAGGACCTGGAGCAGTTTTGCAAGGAGGAGGAATGGGCAAAAATCCCAGTGGTAAGATGTGGCAACTCATAGAGACTTATCCAAAGTGACTTGGAGCTGTAAGGCCGCGTACACACGATCAAATCTATCTGCTGGAAACGGTCGGCCCGACCGTCCCAGCAGACAGATTTGATCGTGTGTACGGGCGAGCCGACGGATTTGGCCACCCCACAGATTTCAAAGCATGCTTTGAAATCTTTCGGCTGGGAACCCGTCCGCCCGACATGTCTGCTGGTTAGTACGCTAACCAGCAGACGTATCTTCTCGCACATGCGTAGAATGGATTTGACGCATGAGCGGAAGTATTTCACTTCCTGGTGCGGTGACGTGGCGGCGTCAACGTCACCGCCACGTCAGCCGGCGGGGATTTTGGTTTGATCGTGTGTACACGATCAAACCAATACATCCCAGCAGACAGATTTGTTCAAATCGGTCTGTCCGATCAATTTGAACAAATCTGTCTGCTCGTGTGTACAAGGCCTTTTAGCCGTAAAAGGTGGCTCTACAAAGTATTGACTTTAGGGGGGTGAATAGTTATGCACATTGACATTTTCTGTTATTTTGTCCTATTTGTTGTTTGCTTCACAATACAAATAAAGTTGTGGGCGTGTTCTGTAAATGAAATGATTCAAATCCTCAAACAATCCATGTTAATTCCATGTTGTGAGGCAACAAAACACGAAAAATGCCAAGGGGTGTAAATACTTTTGCAAGGCACTGTATGCAGATAAGGCACTAAGTGAGTTTAATTACCACCTTAATTAGCCACAGAACCTGTGTAATTTATATGTGTTCAGTTTTAAAGGGATGAGGTGGCAACGCTATAAAGAAGCCCTAAGGAAGAGTGAAAATTGCCTCATCAGTATAGTCAGTGAGTATAGGTGTTGTGACAGACTCACCCGGGACATCCCCGGACCCTCTTATGTCTAAAATTATCCTATGTCCACTAGGAGCATAGGATGACTGAGAAATTATATCTTGGACTACCTGAGATGGGATTATTATGTACTTATTATCCACAATATATTCCAGGATATCTGTAAAGAACTATTTACTGTTTGTTGATTCTGAACTCAGCGGGTTAATTGTAAGAGTGACTCATTTATAATGTTGGGATACATACTGTTAGATGCTAATTGGCCCTGCTATTGTGTGAAGAATGTCCTGTGTTTACACTTATGATAATGTGTATTGTATAGCAGGTGAGCGAGGAGATGTGACGTCTACTCTGAAAGGTCATATCTAAGAGTAACCTAGTCTGGGTAAATGATTAGTTAATTAGCTCATGTTAATTTATGTTCTGGTTACCTCTTTAACCACTTAAGCCCCGGACCAATATGCTGCTAAATGCCCAGAGGCGTTTTTACAATTCGGCACTGCGTCGCTTTAACAGACAATTGCGACGTGGCTCCCGAACAAAATTTGCGTCCTTTTCTTCCCACAAATAGAGCTTTCTTTTGATGGTATTTGATCACCTCTGCGATTTTTTTTTTTTCGCTATATACAAAAATAGAGCGACATTTTTGAAAAAAAAAACAATATTTTTTACTTTTTGTTATAAGACAAATCGAATAAACAAAATTTTAGTCAAACATTTAGGCCAAAATGTATTCAGCCACATGTCTTTAGTAAAAAAAAAAATCGCAATAAAAAAAAAACTAGCTACCTAGCAGCAACAGTGACACTAATACAGCGATCAGAAAAATTATCGCTTAGTGACACTGGCAATAGGGTGTGAAAGGGTTAACTAGGGCAGTGATCAAGGGGTTACAACTTTATTAGGGGGTACGGGGGCTACCCTGGACCTAACACGAACTGTCTGTCACACTAACTGTCACACTGACACTAAATGCAGTGATCAGTACATATATGATCACTGCATTCAGTGACACTGTGACAGGGGGGTGGGTGGGGGGGTGATCGGGGGGGTTTTATGTGCCTGTGTGTTATTGTGTATGTGTAGTGTTGGTGCAGACTCACTTGTGATGTCTTCTCTCCTCAGCGGCGGTTGAAAATACCGCCGAGAGGAGAGATTACATCACTTCCCCCTTCCTGTGTTTACAAAGGAAGAGGGCTGGGGAGTGGGCGCATTGGCTGGGAGCGATCCGGAGGGGGCAGACAAAAACCAAGAGCCGCCCCCTCATCCCGGATCGGTCGCACAGCCACGGGGACCGCCGCAAGTACCGGATGGGGGCCCGATCGGACCCCCGACCCACGTTTAGGTAGGGACGTACATGTAGGCCAATGTGCCTGTACGTGCCATTCTGCTGACATAAATGTACATGCGGCGGTCCTTAACCGGTTAAACTATATATAAGGTTGTATTCTTGGTTCTATTAAACACTCTGGGCCAGATCCACAGACATCAGCGGATCTTTGTGCGGGCGTAGCGTATCTTCTTTACGCTACGCCGCCGAGACTTAGAGAGGCAAGTGCCGTATTCACAAAGCACTTGTGTCCTAAGTTACGGCGGTGTAGCGTAAATGGGCCGGCGTAAATCCGCGTATTTCGAAGTAGGCAGGTCGTGGGCGTGTAGTATTATAATGAGGCCTGACCCCATGTAGATGCATGTCCGATCGAATTCCTATGATACGTCGAAAAATGCCGCCGACGTGAACGTAACTTACGCACAGCCCTATTCGGGTACGACTTACGCATATGACGCAAAATACGACACTGTTCCGACGTCCATATGTTAACATGACTTACCCCTGCTTTATGAGGGGTAAAGTTACGCCAGTCGTACGCCTTACGTAAACAGCGTATATTGATACGCTGAGCGCAACTATGTTCGTGGATCGGCGTATCTAGGTCATTTGCATATTTGAAGTGGAAAATCGACGGAAGCGCCCCTAGCGGCTAGCGTATAATTGCACACGTAGGCAAATTACGTCGGCGGAGGAAGCCTATTTTTTAGACGTATCTGCCTTTGAGAATCGGCGTAAAGATACGCCAGCGCAGATTTGAAATTACGCCGGCGTATCTGGAGATACGCCACCGTAAAAGTTTTGTGGATCTGGCCCTCCATGTTCAGCAGACAAACAAGTCTCGTCTCGTTGTGTGTTGAGAGCAACTGGAATATCTGATATCTATATCCAGACTGATAGGAAGCGTTATATGACGGAAACACTTAGGCCGCGTACACACGATCGGTTAAACCGATGAGAACGAACGGTCTGATGGACCGCTTTCATCGGACCAAACCAATCGCGTGTGGGCCCCATCGGTTATTTATCCATCGGTTAAAAAAAAGCCAACTTGTTTTAAATTTAACCGATGGATACCTAACCGAGAAAAAAAAACGATTAGTACGCACGAGCATCAGTTAAAAAAAAACATGCATGCTTGGAAGCATTGAGTTTCATTTTTTCAGCACGTCGTTGTGTTTTACGTCACCGCATTCTGACACGATCGTTTTTTTAACCGATGGTGTGTGTCAGACCTTTCTCATCGGATGGATCGATCGTGTGTACACGGCCTTAAGCGGATTGTGGGACGTTCCGTTGCAGGCGTGCATGCAGATTACTAGTGCTATGCCTTGGCCCTCACCTCCCCGCATCACTGCCGGCTTCTCCTTACCTCCCGGCTGCTGTGGGGCAGTGCTTTAAGTGGGCAGTACCGCCACTTCCAAAAATGGCCCTGGAGAGTACCAGCACCTCTCCGTGCGCCCAGTACGTGGGTTTCCCGTACCGGAACGCACTGGCGTAGCGGGGGGGGGGGGGGGCTCCTGCACCGGGCGAAAAATTGCAGGGGGGCAAAATTCTGGCGTCCGCAGAATGCGCCGCCGCCGCCTTAGGAAAGGCCGCGGCTTTGGCCTAGCTCTGGAGCTATCGGCCATCTTGGTACACCCGGCGGCGGCGCGCAAGTTTTTTTTCAGGCCTTCCGCCTGGTTGGCTGGTGGAACTGTCTGTCTCCCTTGATGTGGGAGTGGCGGGAAACACCAGCCAACTAGGCAGAAGGGCTAAAAAAAAACAGATAACGGCGCAGGAGATTGGCGGGCGGTGGAGTGGGAGGCGCTGTACCTCTGTGCTGCGCTGATTGGCCTGGAAGTTGGGACATGTGTTTACAGCGCGGCGGCGGCGGCAAGTTTCTCCATCTCCAGCAAGGTAAGCAAAACACTCTCCTGTACCACAGGGGAGAGAGAGAAGGGGGGGGGGGTCGGTGTAAATCTAAAGGGGTGCACTGCCTGATCCCCACCTATCCACCTCAGAGCCTGTCATTTTAGTAAGACTGCTGGGACTTGTAGTTCTCCATCTTCTCCTGGGGCTCATGGAGATTGGAGAACTACAAGTCCCAGCAGGTTATACATACAATAAGGCTCTGAGGTGGATGGGTGTGGATCGCATGCACCTGAGCCCCAGGAGAAGATGGAGAACTACAAGTCCCAGCAGGTTATAATATAAGGCTCCGAGATGGATGGATGTCAGGACAGTGACAATTGGTGGCACAGTGGTGACAATTGGTGGCACAGTGGCGACGATTGATGGCACAGTGGTGACAATTGGCATGGTACAGTGACTGCATTTGATGGCATGGCACAGTGGTTGCATTTGTTGGCATGGCACAGTGGTGACAATTGATGACACAGTGGCTGCATTTGATGGCATGGCGCCCTGTGATTGGGCGTTTGTGGTCATGCGCTAGCGCCGGGGGGGGGGGGGGGGGGGGGGGGGGGGGGGGGCGAAAAAAAACGTTCTGCCCCAGCGGCGGGGGGGGGGGGGGGGGGGGAGTAGCACCAGCGCCTAATAGAGTACCGGCACCTCTTTTGGCCCACTTAAAGCACTGCTGCGGGGGATGGAGAACTGGGGAAGGAACCGGTAAATGACATTTAGCCCAGGTTCATTTCACAATGCTGCGGGTTAGAAATCCTATGAATTCAGCTGAACTTTCACAATCTCAAACCGGTAAATGCAGTCCGACTTTGGGGGGGGGGGGGGGGTTGACAGACATCTGTGCGGGTTCATGCACAGACGTCTAATCAAATCACCCTCTAAATCACCAAAAGTAGTACAGGAACTACTTTTGGGAATCGGTGCGGTGCCGCAAAGACGGCGTCGCACCAATTCAGAAAGTGCCATTGCTGGCAATAGCCGCCGATTTGTCATGCGATTTGACATCAAATCGCATGCCAAATTGGCCCAATGTGAATGTGGGCTTACACTCGCTGTATTCAGTCACATGTGAAACACAGCAAACTGTGTTTACTATGCTTCAGTTTGTGAATGAACAAGAATACGCTCAGCGCAGAGCTGTCATGTATCCCATGCAGCAGGTGCTCATTCCCATGCACAGGGTTGCCAACTGCAAGGAAATTTACTGACAGTTTGTAAAAATCTGTGATTTGTTTACAACTGCCAGTAAATATCAGGGGCTTATAATTTCATGCCGTGTTGGCTTTTTAAGTGTAAAATCAAGCAAATGACTTTGTTATAGGTATTGTCAGTGTTTTCATGTCATGTTTACAGTTGAAACAGGGCCGCCATCAGGGGGGTACAGGCAGGACACCTGTAAGGGGCCCGGAGGTCCCCAGGGGCCAGGATGGCAACCCCCTTTTTTTTCCTTGTAAAGGGCCTGGAGGTCCCCGTATGGCAACCCCCCCCCCCTTTTTTTTATATACATTTTTATTTATGTTTTTATTAAAGGGCCAAGTGGTCTCCTGGGCCCCGGGTGACAACCCCCCCCCCCCTTTTATATATATATATTTTTAGTTAAAGGGCCCAGGGGCCCCAGATGGCTACCCCCCTTTTTTTTATATATTCTTTAAGGGGCCCAGAGATCCCCAAGGCAACCCCCTCAATTCATGGAGGCGGCAGCACCCCCCCCCCCCCGAAGCCTGAAGCTGTGTAAGAGGCCCCATATTTCCTGATGGCGGCCCTGTGTTCGTTTTCAATAGGAGTTCTGTAATTTCTCAGGTTTCCAGTAAAAAATGTGCTCCGCCAGTAAATTTTCCATGGTTTGACAGTAAAAAAATGCTGCAGGAGGTTGGCAACCCTACCCATGCAGCAGGTGCTCATTGTTATGTGCATGTGCAGAGTCGCGATCATAGAAGCCCAAGACAAGCAAGGACTAGGATTTGCATTTGCGTGCACGTACACGTAGGCGTGCGCACGCATCCACAGATTCTGCTACCCAGCAGCATATTTACATTGCACTAATCCCAATGCAGACGTTCCTGTAGAAATGGCCATGTATATAAACAATCGCTTAAACTGTTTCAAGTCAAAGACAACAAATGTCACCAGCACACCAAGGATCTCCAGATTGGGTCCAGAGCTTTAATCAGTGATCATCACATCGTTACAGCAGATTGCAACAGTTTGGAGCCACTCAGGTCCCCTTCATCAGGCAAGTGACAAGAGCACTTCTCATTCATTCGCTGTCCAGTGCAGCTGAGGCTGCAGATCAAGGTATTGGGGATGTTCTGTCCTCGGTCTCTTTCTCTGTCTCAAAAGTGAGATATTAGGGGTCTGTTTAGAGTCCTGATATTTCACCAAAGCCCCCAATAGTGCTTAAAAAAATGTAAAAAAGAATATTGTAGTAAATTATTTTATAAATATGACTGACACCGTCCACTGCCCTACTGACACGTCCACTGCTCTACTGACACCAATCTATTCCCTACTAACACCATCCACTGCCCTACTGACACCATCCACTGCTCTACTGACACTGTCCACTGCCCTACTGACACCATCCACTGTCCTACTGACACCATCCACTGCCCTACTGACACCAATCTCTGCCCTACTGACACCATACACTGCCATACTGACACCGTCCACTGCCCTACTGACAGCATCCACTGCCCTACTGACAGCATCCACTGCCCTAGCTTTAATCAGTGATCATCACATCGTTACAGCAGATTGCAACGTTTTGGAGCCACTCAGGTCCCCTTCATCAGGCAGGTGACAAGAGCACTTCTCATTCATTCGCTGTCCAGTGCAGCTGAGGCTGCAGATAAAGGTATTGGGGATGTTCTGTCCTCGGTCTCTTTCTCTGTCTCAAAAGTGAGATATTAGGGGTCTGTTTAGAGTCCTGATATTTCACCAAAGCCCCCAATAGTGCTTAAAAAAATGTAAAAAAGAATATTGTAGTAAATTATTTTATAAATATGACTGACACCGTCCACTGCCCTACTGACACGTCCACTGCTCTACTGACACCAATCTATTCCCTACTAACACCATCCACTGCCCTACTGACACCATCCACTGCTCTACTGACACTGTCCACTGCCCTACTGACACCATCCACTGTCCTAATGACACCATCCACTGCCCTACTGACACCAATCTCTGCCCTACTGACACCATACACTGCCATACTGACACCGTCCACTGCCCTACTGACAGCATCCACTGCCCTACTGACAGCATCCACTGCCCTAGCTTTAATCAGTGATCATCACATCGTTACAGCAGATTGCAACGTTTTGGAGCCACTCAGGTCCCCTTCATCAGGCAGGTGACAAGAGCACTTCTCATTCATTCGCTGTCCAGTGCAGCTGAGGCTGCAGATAAAGGTATTGGGGATGTTCTGTCCTCGGTCTCTTTCTCTGTCTCAAAAGTGAGATATTAGGGGTCTGTTTAGAGTCCTGATATTTCACCAAAGCCCCCAATAGTGCTTAAAAAAAAAATGTAAAAAAGAATATTGTAGAAAATTATTTTATAAATATGACTGACACCGTCCACTGCCCTACTGACACCAATCTATGCCCTACTAACACCATCCACTGCCCTACTGACACCATCCACTGCCCTACTGACACCATCCACTGCCCTACTGACACCATCCACTACCCTACTGACACCGTCCACTGCCCTACTGACACCGTCCACTGCCCTACTGACACCGTCCACTGCCCTACTGACACCGTCCACTGCCCTACTGACACCGTCCACTGCCCTACTGACACCGTCCACTGCCCTACTGACACCGTCCACTGCCCTACTGACACCGTCCACTGCTCTACTGACACCGTCCACTGCTCTACTGACACCGTCCACTGCCCTACTGACATCATCCACTGCCCTACTGACACCATCCACTGCTCTACTGACACCATCCACTGCCCTTCTGACACCATCCACTGCCCTTCTGACCCCATCCACTGCCCTACTGACACGTCCACTGCCCTACTGACACTGCCCTACTGACACTGCCCACTGCCCTACTGACACTGTCCACTGCCCTACTAACACCAATCTCTGCTCTACTGATATCGTTCACTGCTTTACTGAAACCATCCTCTGCTTTACTGACACTGTCCACTGCCCTACTGACATCGTCCACTGCCCTACAGACACCGTCCACTGCCCTACAGACACCGTCCACTGCCCTACAGACACCGTCCACTGCCCTACAGACACCGTCCACTGCCCTACAGACACCGTCCACTGCCCTACAGACACCGTCCACTGCCCTACTGACACCATCCACTGCCCTACTGACACCGTCCACTGCCCTTCTGACACCGCCCACTGCCTCTCTGACACCGCCCACTGCCCTTCTGACACCGCCCACTGCCCTTCTGACACCGCCCACTGCCCTTCTGACACCGCCCACTGCCCTTCTGACACCGCCCACTGCCCTAATGACACCAATCTCTGCTCTACTGACACCGTCCACTGCCCTACTAACACCATCAACTGCCCTACTGACACCATCACTGATACCATCCTCTGCTCTACTGACACCGTCCATGTTTTTATTAATTTTAAAATGTTTGTTTACATAGCTATTTAAAAAGAGAGTGTGTGTATACATATATATATATATATATACACACATACACACACACACAATCTTGACTTACATGGGAGCCCTGATGGTCCAGCGTTTCTTGTGCTTGCCCATGAGATTGTAGGTGGTTTAAACTTTAGCACAAAAAATGTTTATATATTTATTTGAAATACACCTCCATTTTTCTTCTAAAGAAGCAAATCCTGTGTCTGAGAAATAATTATCTCAAATGTAGCTCAGTGTACAATTTCGTGTGCGGGAGTGATGTCATCTCAGCAGGGCCAATGAAAATGGTCAGTACCTGGAAGCTGATCTAGATGACAGCGGCCCGACGGGGAGCTCCAGGACACCGCAGCGCTGGAGAGAAAGGTGAGTATAGTTCCTCTTAAAGTGGCCCCTAGTGTAGATTCCTGTTTTGGCCACTAGAGGTCTCCCTTTCCCTATAGATAGGCTATAAATAAAGTTGCAGGGTTATGCTGGCCATACACTATACGAAAAATCAGCCAAACCCATTTTGGAAAAACGGACGTTCGGGCGTGAGAGAAAACGATAGTGCCATCATGTAATGACCGATAAATCGTTCAGTGGACATAAATTAATACATTTTTTGTTAGTTTTTGTCCTAAATGATTATCGATTTTGTGCTCATTAACTGGCCAAAAAATGAACGAACTGGCCAAATGACCGAATTTCGGACGATTTTTCGTATAGTGTATGGCCAGCATAAGTTTCAAGAGAGTTCGGGTGTTGGAGGAAGAGAATAGGATTGGCCCCCATGGGAAGTTTTGAGGCCCTCTTCAGAAAGATGTAGACGATTCCGAAACTGGCTTAGCCACTTGATACCCGCCCGCCGTCAAATGACGGCGGGTGGGATACTCTATTGCCCTGACAGGACGTCATATGACGTCCTGTCATTTAAAGCTGCTAGGGGCGTGCGCGCACCTGTCGCGTCACTGGGAACGTGCGTGTGCCCGGGGCTGCGATGGCCGACAATTGAGCTGGGACATGGAGCTCTGTGTAAAGGGAGGGAGAGAGGAGACCGATCTGTGTCCCTTGTACATAGGGACACAATCGATCACCTCCCCCAGTCACCCCCCTCCCCCTACAGTTAGAACACAAACTAGGAGAAACATTTAACCCCTTCCCTGCCAGTTACATTTATACAGTTATCAATGCATATTTATAGCATTGTTCACTGTATAAATGTAAATGGTCCCAAAAATGTGTCAAAAGTGTCCGATGTATCCGCTATAATGTCCCAGTCCTGAAAAGAAAATCGCAGATCGCCGCCATTTCTAGTAAAAAAAAATCAAAAAAAAAATCATAATTATGTCCCCTATTTTGTAGGCAATATAACTTTTGCGCAAACCAGTCACTATACGTTTTTAGCGTTTTTGTTTTTGTTTTTTTTACCAAAAATACGTAGAAGAATACGTATCGGCCTAAACTGAGATAAAAAATGTTTTTTTTTTTTTTTTTTAACCACTTAAGACCTGGACCAAAATGCTGCTAAGGGACTTTGCCCCTTTTTGCGATTTGGCACTGCGTAGTTTTAACTGACAATTGCGCGGTCGTGCGACGTGGCTCCCAAACAAAATTGGCGCCCTTTTTTCCCCACAAATAGAGCTTTCTTTTGGTGGTATTTGATCACCTCTGCGGTTTTTATTTTTTGTGCTATAAACAAAAATAGAGCGACAATTTTGAAAAAAATGCAATATTTTTTACTTTTTGCTATAATAAATATCCCCCCAAAATAAATATAAATAATTTTTTTTTTTCCTCAGTTTAGGCCGATATGTATTCTTCTACCTATTTTTGGTAAAAAAAAAATCGCAATAAGCGTTTATCGGTTGGTTTTCGCAAAATTTATAGCGTTTACAAAATAAGGGATTGTTTTATTGCATTTTTATTAATTTTTTTTTTTTTTTTACTACTAATGGCGGCGATCAGCATTTTTTTTTGTGACTGCGACATTATGGCGGACACTGCCGACAATTTTGACACATTTTTGGGACAATTGTCATTTTCATTTAAATTGCATTGTTTACTGTGAAAATGACAGTTGCAGTTTGGGAGTTAACCACAAGGGGGCGCTGTAGGGGATATGTGCTCCCTGTGTGTGTTTACAACTGTAGGGGGGTGTGGCTGTAGGTGTGATGTCATCGATCACGTCTCCCTATAACAGGCATGACGCGATCAATGCTGCGGCCACAGTGAAGCACGGGGAAGCTGTGTTTACACACGGCTCTCCCCGTTCTTCAGCTCCGGGGACCGATCGCCGTGGTCCCGGTCACGGAGCTTCGGACCGGGACCGCGGCGCATGCGCAGTACCGCAGTACTCGTGTATGCGCAGTGGGTGCCCGGCCGTGAAGCCGAAGGCTGTCACGGTCGGGTGCCCACAGTTAGAATGAAGACGCCAGCCGGGGAGGGGGGGAGAGGAGCAGACCCCTGGCCGACGCGTTGCTGGAACGCTGGATCAAGTAAGTGTCTGTTTATTAAAAGCCAGCAGCTACACTTTTTGTAGCTGCTGACTTTTAATAAACATAAATTTTGGCTGGAACACCCCTTTAAGATATTTGTGCTTTTACCCACTTGCCGACCGCCCACCGTAGTTTTACGGCGGCAGGTCGGCTCGACTGTGCAAAATCACGTAATATAACGTGATTTTGCATTGCAGCCACTGCTTTCCCCTGGTGCCGATGCGAGTGCCCGTCAGGCGCGATCACCGCCGGGCACCCGCGATCGCTTGTTACAGAGCGAGAATTAGGAGCTGTGTGTGTAAACACACGGCTCCCGGTCCTGTCAGGGGGAGAAATGCCTGATCGTATGTTCATTCAATGTATGAACAATGATCTGTTATTTCCTCTAGTTAGTCCACCCCCCCTTCAGTTAGAACACAATGAGGGAACATAATTAACCCCTTCCCCGCCCCCTAGTGTTAACCCCTTCCCTGCCAGTGAAATTTTTACAGTAATTAATGCATTCTTATAGCACTGATCGCTATAAAAATGACAATGGTCCCAAAAATGTATCAAAAGTTTCCGATGTGTCCGCCATAAGGTCGCAGTACCGATAAAAATCGCAGATTACTAGTAAAACAAAATTATTAATAAAAATGCCATAAAACTACCCCCTATTTTGTAGATGCTATAACTTTTGCGCAAACCAATCAATAAACGCTTATTGCGATTTTTATTACGAAAAATATGTAGAAGAATACGTATCGGCCTAAACTGAGGAAAGAAATCGTTTTTTTATATTTTTTGGGGGGATATTTATTATAGCAAAAAGAAAAAAATATTCATTTTTTTTTTAAATTGTTGCTCTATTTGTAGGGAAAAAAAGGACGCCAATTTTGTTGGCACTTGGGTCCCTAAATGGTTGAAGGCCCAAGTGTTGGGTCCCTATTAGTGTTGGGTAGGGATGAGCCGAACACCCCTGGGTTCGGTTCGCACCAGAACCTGTGAACAGACCAAAAGTTTGTGTGAACTTTAGAACCCTGTTAAAGTCTATGGGACTCGAACGTTTGAAATCTAAAGTACTAATTTTAAAGGCTAATATGCAAGTTATTGTCCTAAAAAGTGTTTGGGGACCCGGGTCCTCCCCCAGGGGAGTGTTTGGGGACCTGGGTCCTGCCCCAGGGGACATGTATCAATGCAAAAAAAGTTTTAAAAAACGGCTGTTTTTTCGGGAGCAGTGATTTTAATAATGCTTAAAGTGAAACAATAAAATTGAAATATTCCTTTAAATTTCGTACCTAGGGGGGGGGGGGGGGGTATAGTATGCCTGTAAAGTAGCGCTTGTTTCCTGTGCTTAGAACTGTCCCTGCACAAAATGTAATTTCTGAAGGAAAAAAGTCATATAAAATCACTCGTGGCTATAATGAATTGTCGGATACCAGCAATACAGAGAAAAGTCATTCATAAAAAAAGAATGCGTGGGGGTCCCCCCAAATCCAATTACCAGGACCTTCGGATCTGGTATGGATATTAAGGGGAACCCTGCGTCAAATTAAAAAAAATATTATGTGGGGTTCCCCCCAAATATCCATTCCAGACCCTTCAGGTCTGGTATGGATTTTAAGGGGAACTTCACCCCAAATTTAAAAAAAAATGCCGTGGACCCCCACACATTTTTTATATGAATGACTTTTCTCTGTATTGCCGGGAGCCGACAATTCATTATAGCCGCGAGTGATTTTAAATGACTTTTTTTCCTTCAGAAATGACACTTTGTGCAGGGACAGTTCTAAGCATGGGAAACAAGCGCTACTTTACAGGCATACTATACACCCCTCCCCCCTAGGTAAGAAATTTAATAGGAAAGGAATATTTCACTTTTATTGTTTCACTTAAAGGAATTAATAAAATCACTGCTGCCAAAAGAACTGCAGTTTTTAAAACTTTTTTTTTGCATTGATACATGTCCCCTGGGGCAGGATCCAGGTCCCCAAACACTTTTTATTACAATAACTTGCTTAAATTAGCACTTTAGATTTCAAACGTTCGAGTCCCATTGACATTTAACAGGGTTCTAAAGTTCACACGAACTTGCCGCGAACACCCCAAATAGTTCGCTGTTCGGCGAACAAGCAATGTTCGAGTCGAACATGAGTTCTACTCAAACTCGAAGCTCATCTCTAGTGTTGGGCCTTCAGCTGCTAATGGTACCTGAGAATCAGTCCTTTGCGTAGCACCCTCTTAGTATTGGATGCTAGGTACATTTTGTTTTTGGCTTGCTCTGTAATCAGAGGCGCAGTGATCATTTACCTTGGTCTGCTCATGGTTTCACAGGTTGGGAGTTTGATTGTTTACCCCTGCTTCTGGAAGAAGCTTCCCAATCCCTGGGGGAGGTGTGTCTAGAAGGTAGTCTTGAAGGTGGTAAATAACCTAAAGCAGGCATGTCCAAAGTCAGGCCAGCGGGCCGATTGAGGCCCCCGTTCAAGTTTAATGTGGCTCCCATTGTAATTTGGATATATATCTTTTGTGGTCCCCAGGGCCACAAAAGATATACTGTATTTTTCGCCACTGCCTCTGAGGGGACAGGGAGGGGACAAGTGCCACCAGATTACATACAAGATAATCTTCTGTTTACTAGGCAGCGTCTGTATTTAAGAGGCCGCCATGTGAACAGGTGAGTCTCTTGTATGTATTCTGTTGGCCCTCGCCCCAACCCCTCCCTGTCCCCTCCAAGGCTGCAGATGGGCATCGATCAGGCTGCACTGATGGCAATAGTGAGGCATGTCAATGGTAAGGCTGCATTTGTGGCAATAGTAAGGCTGCATTTGTGGCAATGGTGAGGCTGCATTCATGGCAGTGGTGAGGCTGCATTAATGGCAATTGTGAGGCTGCATTCATGGCAATAGTGAGTCTGAAGTTGGGCATTGGGCAATGGTGAGTCTGAAGATGGGCAATGGTGAGGCTGCAGATGGGCACTAATTAGGCTGCATTGATGGGCACTGTCCCTTATTTGGTCCACAGTCCTTTATTTCTTTTCTGAAACTTCCCTCTTAAAGTGAAGGCGCGTGTTAAACATCTTCACAACCCTGACATGGTGGTTATGGGGGTCTGCGGGCAGGGGGCTTATTGGAATCTGGAAGCCCACTTTAATAGTAAGGGGGCCCCTAGTGACCGCCCCCGCACGTGACTGAGTATGGCATGGCTCGACAAAACAGGTTGCAGTGGCGACTGGAAATTGCCACCTGGCACTTCGATTCCTGCGACGTGTCCCCCCTGCGGGTGCACGGACTAAGGTCGAGCTGGCAAAATTGAGGCTGCGGCTTTGCGGCCTGCTGGAGTGAAATACACGCTCCTATCTCCTCCTCTGGTGGGCAGTGTTCTGATGAGCGTGGCTTGCTCTCACTGCTCGCACCCTTCAACATCATCGTCCCAGTTTGACAGTTGGGGTTGAGGTTGCAGACTTGATCGGTTGCCTGTTCCTTACCGCCTCTGTGGATGGGGAGTGCCACCTCATCAGTGCTGCCTATCAGTGCCATCTAAGTGCTGCTCATAAGTTCTTAGTGCTGCCTATTAGTGCCACCTGTCAGTGCTTCACATCAATGCCACCTGTCAGTGCTGCCTATCTGTGCCACCTGTCAGTGCCCATTAGTGCCAACTGTCAGTGCTACCTATCAATGCCATCTATCATGGCCGCCCTTCAGTGACACCCATCAGTTCTGCCAATCAGTGCCATCCGTCAGTGCTGCCCATCAGTGCCACCTGTCAGTGCTGCCCATCAGTGCCATCCGTCAGTGCTGCCCATCAGTGCCACCCGTCAGTGCTGCCCATCAGTGCCACCCGTCAGTGCTGCCCATCAGTGCCACCTGTCAGTGCTGCCCATCAGTGCCACCTGTCAGTGCTGCCCATCAGTGCCACCTGTCAGTGCTGCCCATCAGTGCCACCTGTCAGTGCTGCCCATCAGTGCCACCTGTCAGTGCCCATAAATGTAACCTCAGTGTTGCCTATCAGTGTCACCTGTCAGTGCCCATCACTGCCACCTGTCAGTGCCCATTACTCCCGCCTGTCAATGCTTCCTATTAGTGCCCATCAATATCACCTCAGTGTTGCCTGCCAGTGCCCATCATTGCCACCTCAGTATTGCCCAGCAATTCCACCTGTCAGTGCCCATCATTGCCACCTCCGTGCCAACTTTCAGTGCTCATTAGTGCCACCTGTCAGTGCCACCTCAGTGCTGCCTATCAGTGCCACCTGTCAGTGTTCATTAGTGCCACCTTTTAGTGCCCATTAGTGACACCTCAGTGTTGCCTATCAGTGCCGCCTGTCAGTGCCCATCATTGCCACCTAAGTATTGCCCATCAATGCCACCTGTCAGTGCCCATCATTGCCACCTCAGTGCCGCCTGTTAGTGCTCCTCAGTGTCACCACAGTTCTGCCTATTGGTGTCCATCATTGTCACCTGTCAGTGCTCAACAGTGCCACCTCAATTCTGCCCATTAGTGCAGCCTATCAGCGCATATCAGTGAAGTAGAAAAATAACTTATTTGCAAAATCTTAGGCTTGGCTTCAGGCGTGAGCAATTCTTATTGCCTGACGCCCCGGGCATGCAATTCTGGGCACTGGGCAGAGGATTTAAAAAAAGGGGTGCAGAACCTGACACTTTCCTCATTAGAACCCTGCAAGTGCAGAAGCTGATTGATAATTATAAAATCACTCCTGTAACAGAGTCTAAATGTTAAGCTCTATTATGGGTTTGAGACATTGACTTTTACATCCCTTTGAAAGCCAACTTATCCTGACAGTATAAAAGTATATAGCAGGGATATGCAATTAGCGGACCTCCAGCTGTTGTAGAACTAGAAGTCCCATGAGGCATTGCAAGACTCTGGCAGCCACAAGCATGACACCCAGAGGCAGAGGCATGATGGGTCTTGTAGTTTTGCAACAGCTGGAGGTCCGCTAATTGCATATCCCTGGTATATAGTATATAGCCAACTTCCCCTTCCAGACTAGTGACCTGGGCGGCGGACACCATGCCAAACCAAACCCCCCACCCCCTTTAACACAATGGCTCACCTCGGGTGGCGGAGGTCGGGGGGGAACACTGCCATCACACCCCCCCCGGAAGCTAGGGAGATCCAAAGGACACAATTGCGCCGCCCGAGGCAGAGTGTAGTAATTGGTTCTAATAGGTGGTGTGAGGAGGAGGAAAACCTGACCTGACAAACGCAGTGCCGGGGGTAGGGTGACCACGTGTCCCAGATTGCCCGGGACAGTCCCACATTGTGCAGGTCTGTCCCGGGCACCTTCATTCCAGGACAATACAGTGTCCCGGAATGAAACTGGCACAGCCACCCCCCGGGCCAATCCGATGCCACCAATAAAGGCCGCCACATCACCGATTTAATCACTGACAGTACTTGTCCTGGCCGGGAATGCCTGGAGGAGCACAATCCCCGCCCCCTACTTGTGATTGGAGAAATCATAAATCCCGCCTCTTGTGTCCAATCACTGTGCTGTGATTTGTTACACCACAAGCTGATTTTTGGGAAGGGAGGTGTCCCTGGAAATCTGGTCACCCTAGCCGGGGGTGTGCTGGCTGAAAAAAAAACTGGCAAAAGAGCAGCCAGGGCACGCGACGTACTCAGGAAGCCGCTGACACCCCCGCAATGTGTAGCACCTGGGGCGGAATGCCCCCCCCCCCCAGTACCCCACTGCTCCCGTTAGTTGCCTTATGCACATGGAAAATAAGTGTAGCGCTAAAAATATAACTGAACAAATGAGAAAGACTTCATGGATGAGTCTTATAGAATAGTGCAAACACCAAAAGTCCACAAATAAGATGGAAAACTGTAGAAAGTCTGTAAGGAAAAATCACAACATTCCAGCTAGAAGTGATAAAGTGCTGAAGTAGATCCACCACCAGTTGGAATAATGAAAGGCTTACCAGAGGGTAAGGACCCAAGTAAGGGCCAGATTCAGGTAGAGTTAGGCTGGAGTATCAGTGATACTCCAGCCTAACTGTCACTTTAAGCCGGCGTTTCTGTTTTCTGTAACCAGAAAACAAGAAACGCCGGGTTGGAGTTCCGATGCGATCAGCGCAATTGAATTTCGCCATCGCATCGCAACTTTAATTTAAAAATGGCGCCGGGGGCGTTCCCGCTGATTTACGCTGAAAAAATATGTTGATCAGCGGGAATCGGCAATTCACGATCGTATTTGGACGCGACGCAGTGACTTTCCGACGTTTCCGTAAGCGATACGCGGCGTAAAGATAAAGCAGCCCCCTAGTGGAGTATCCTATGTTAAGTATAGGCGTCGTCATCGCGTCGAAAAAAAAAAAATCGCGTCGCTTGCGTAAAACATTCATGAATGGGGATGTGACGTCATTGACGTTCACTGACAGAATTTGGAGCATGCGCACTGGGATGCATTGACACTCGACGCATGCGCAGTACGTTCGCCGCGGGATCACGCTTAGTTTAAATAATACACGCCCCGTACCCGCCCAATTTGAATTCCGCCGGCTCATTTGCGATGAGCTGCCGCAACTTTAGGAGCAAGTGCTTCATGAATAACAGCACTTGCTCCTAAAATTTCGGCAGCGTAACGTAAATGAGAAGCGTTACTCCAGAGCAAAGATGCTCCCATCTACCTGAATCTGGCCCAATGTGTATACTTATCAGGTCACTCAGGCTTATAGGGTAACGGTATCCGGACTCCAAAACCACTTGGATGATGTACAGGTTGATGGAATTACTAGGTGCTCTAATACACTTCAGTAAGCGACCAAACGACAGGAAACCAAATAGATGATATCAATAGGCAATTTCACTGGTAAGTGATCCAATTGTCTCAGAGTATATGGAGCAAAAAAAAACGAGGGTGCACATAGCGTGAATCTAGGGTTGTCCCGATACCGATACCAGTATCGGTATCGGGACCGATACCGAGTATTTGCGGGAGTACTTGTACTCCCGCAAATGCCCCCGATGCCTGGTAGAATACTTGCCCGCCCGCCGCCGCAAAGCCGCCGCTGCATACATTAAAGCCGCTGCTGCCGCGTTAATCAGCGTGCGGGGAACATTACAGGCAGCTTTCGTTTGAATAGCTGTGTTCCCCGCTGCGCCGTGTATAGACACTCCCCCTTGCTCGGGATCGGACGGATCTGTCCAATCCTGAGCAAGGGGGAGTGTCTATACACTGCGCGGCGGGGAACACAGCTATTCAAACGAAAGCTGCCTGTAATGTTCTCCGCACACTGTTTAACGCGGCAGCGGCGGCGGCATTGGCATCATCATCATCGTCATCTAGGTATGGGGGACATGGCTTCATATATGGGGACATGGCTGGATATATGTGGGGGGACATGGCTGGATATATGTGGGGGGACATGGCTGGATATATGTGGGGGGACATGGCTGGATATATGTGGGGGGACATGGCTGCAATATGTGGGGGGACATGGCTGCAATATGTGGGGGGACATGGCTGCAATATGTGGGGGGACATGGCTGCAATATGTGGGGGGACATGGCTGCAATATGTGAGGGGAACATGGCTGCAATATGTGGGGGGACATGGCTGCAATATTTGGGGGGACATGGCTGCAATATGTGAGGGGAACATGGCTGCAATATGTGGGGGGACATGGCTGCAATATGTGGGGGGACATGGCTGCAATATGTGGGGGGACATGGCTGCAATATGTGGGGGGACATGGCTGCAATATGTGGGGGGACATGGCTGCAATATGTGAGGGGAACATGGCTGCAATATGTGAGGGGAACATGGCTGCATATGTGGGGGGACATGGCTGGATATATGTGGGGGGACATGGCTGGATATATGTGGGGGGACATGGCTGGATATATGTGGGGGGACATGGCTGGATATATGTGGGGGGGACATGGCTGCAATATGTGGGGGGACATGGCTGCATATGTGGGGAGACATGGCTGGATATATGTGGGGGATATGGCTGGATATATGTGGGGGGACATGGCTGGATATATGTTTGGAGACATGGCTGCATATGTGGGGGGACACGGCTGCATTTGGGGACACATTTAAAAAAAAGTATCTGTATTCGGTATCGGCGAGTACATGAAAAAAAGTATCGGTACTTATACTCGGTCCTAAAAAAATGGTATCGGGACAACCCTCCGTGAATACATATAAAAAGTTTACTATGCAGTAAAAGGTTAAAAGTTTACACTCACATTTCGGATGAACATGATAAGCGTATAAAAACAATCGAGCAGTAGGGTCAGTGTGTCGTCCCGACACGTTTCGTTCTCATGAACGTCATCTGGGGCACTGATCTGAGGCACTGATCAATTCGGAAACCCTCGGAAAGTTTACAAACACTCGGGAACGGTATATTTCTGTATATTTCCAAATGGCTCCGGCGCCCCCGCACCTCTGGCAGAGGCTTGAATCCTGCACGTTTTGTGAGACAACTTTTGCAAACCGAGTCAGGATTTAAAAAAAATAAAAATAAATTGCTCGTATTGTGAAATGTTTGTTTACCGCATTACTCACAATCCGAGGTTCCACTGTACAACTATATAGATCACACCAAAATAAGGGACAAATGAGGAGGAAAGAGGGACAGAGGGACTTTGTTCCAAATCAGGGACAGTCCCTTGAAATCAGGTACAGTTGGGAGCTATGCAATCAGCTGCTGCACTTGCATGGATCTAATAAGGAGCATTATTTTCCACACTGTAGATCACCCAGAGGGGAATCATTTTTTTCTCAGCAAAAGCAGAGTAAAGGGCTGTACACACGATCAGATTATCCGATGGGAATTGTGTGATGGCAGGATGTTGTCGCAAAATTCAACCGTTTGCAATCCATCGGACAATTGTTGTCGGACTTTCCTCCAACAAATGTGGGATAGCATGCTTTAAAATTTTCTGACAACAAATGTGTGTTGTTGGATTATCCAATCCTGTGTACAAAAGTCCATCTGAATAGCTTGTAAATGGAGAAATAATCAAGATCCAAATCTAGTAGAGTGGATATGTGAAATAAACGAAATACAATGTGGAAAGGCAGATTAGAGAAGAAGGATATATAAATAGTCAAATGCCAGCAATATGGCAAAAATGGGATGGATTTCGGCACTCAGAAGGAATGAAACAATACATATAAAGGAAAAATAGGTAAAATAACTGAAGGAGGATAGGGAGATGAGGGGAAAGAGGGAACGGAGGCCTTTTTTTTTTTTTTTTGAGTGTATGGGGAGGAGTTTGGAAACGGGTATTGTCATGGATATGTAGTATGTCTGGCAGCTTACCTTTCTCTCCATGTGTTCATTAGAGGCCAGACTCTCTTATCTGGCTGCCTTTATCATCACTCCTCCCTGTATGGCTCCACCGCAGGCCATCCCAGTAACATTATATTAACCAGTTTACTGCAGGTCTGCTTTGCTGATCAACGTTGTTTGTTAGCATTGTGTTCCTGCTTGCCGTGTGCTACATTATTTTTGTGTACTGATTTTGGCTTGTCTATGACTACTCCTGTTTGCCTGTGACCATGACCCTAGGCCTGTCCCTTGGTTATCCTCGTCTGCCTGTTGCCCCAACCTTGGCTTATCCCTCACTTTCTCTGTGTCCTGAGTGGCTGCTTCCCCTCTCTCCCTACGGAGCGTGACCTGGGGGACTCCGGGGGGGGGGGGGGCTACCTGGATCCAGTTGCAGCGAAGGCCATCCTCGCCACTAGAGGCTCTGGTGAATACCCGCTGGATCTTAGATTCAGCGCTTTGGGGAATGTTGGGCTCAAGCTTCCTGTAGGGTCCCTGTTTTTGCCCCAGTAAACCTCTCCTCCATATCCTCTCTGCGGTCTATCTGCAGCAGTCTGCTATAGGGTTCACTACCTTGTGGTGCACTCCTGACTTCAATGGGGTGCGCTTGTCACCTGGCCACAGGTGACCTGACATGTATGGATTAATGCTGAATGTGTTTTAATGATAAAGTAATTTGTACTCAATAAGATTTGGTATATTGAATGGATTATATGAATAATGTATACTGTAAACGAATCTTGCATAAATGTAAAAGTTTTATATTTGAGAAATGTAATAAAAAGAAATTGAAAACAGAAGTCCGTCGGACAAAGCTCCAAAGTACAAACACGCATGCTCAGAAGCAATGCTCACCATAACACAATATTAGCAGAAGTTGCCCAAAGGGTGACGCTAAAGAGCTGAAACACCATGTTGTTTCGTGTTGGCCAACAATTATTTGCCATTTGTATGCAAGACAAGTTCCTAGCCAATGCCCTTCGTACAAAAGTCTTACACTTTGTCCACGGAAAATCCGATCATGTAAGTGTAAAGGAAAGGTGTAAACAAAGTTAATGACAAATTTATACGATTGCAATAATTTATGTAAATACAAATGAATGATGGAGGAAAAAATAAAAAATCAGAGCGAATCTCCTCGCTGTCATGGCGCCGGGACCGCCGCACAGACCATTGGAAGTCGCTCTGTGTCTTGTCACCCCAGCATGGCGTTCTGCTGAGTGACCTCACACCAGCGAGGAGGAAATCCTAGCCCCGCAAATCTACCAGCTGTAAGACGAGGTGAGAAATACAAGCGACTTGTGTGTGTATCGTCTTTAAACGCAAATGGCAAACTGCCCACTGAGAGTGCAAAGCTTTCGCCAAAAATAGCTGATTCCGGGAGCACAGGAGGACACGGGGGCCTGGAATCTAGAGAGCGGCCTTGAAATTCTGGGCTGACATGAGCGGGGAGTGATTGTTTCTCTTAACCCTTCCAATGTTTGGGATGTAGTGGATACATGGAGCAGATCACCGGCGTTAGTGGTTTGTTCTAAGGCCCCATTCACACCTCCAGGGCTGGACTGGGACAAAAATTTGGCCCTGGACTTCATCCAGACTGGCCCACTTTGACAGGTCTCACCTATTGCGGCCGGACAACTTCCACCCCCCCCAGCCACCCAAGCCCCCTCTCCCCCTTCACTAGCCACTAGCCATTCTACCTTATTAGAGTAGAACGGCTGGTACTAGTACTCTTATAGGCAGTACCAGTGGAGAAACTAGTCATTATTTCACCCGGGGCAAAGATTGGTGCCCCCCCCCCATGGGACAAGATTAGGCAGAAGTGAAGTCAGCTGTCTGTCCCCTCCCCCGTGCTCTTCTGGTTCCCCCCTATGCCCCTCTGTCGTGGTCCCTGCTCCTCTGGTCCTCCCCCTGCTTCTCTGTTCCCCCCCAGGTGAGCACTGTGGGGAGGGAGAGGAGGTGAGTGCTGTGGGGAGAGAAAGTGGAGTAGAGGGGGGCGGCGGTCCGCTGTCACTGAAGCCGGCCCACCGGGAAACTCCCAGTAGTCCCAATGGCCAGTCCATCCCTGCACACTTCTCTTAGCATGCATTCCCACACCTCCCAATGTTTTGGAGATAGAACTGAGGGACACACCTATTAGCAAAAGTATGTAGGCATAGGACTCACCCCCTGTCACGCCCTTTTAACCACTTCAATACTGGGCACTTTCACCCCCTTCCTGCCCAGGCAAATTTTTCAGCTTTCAGTGTTGTCACACTTTGAATGACAATTGCGCGGTCATCCTACACTGTACCCAAACTACATTTTTATCAGTTTGTTCCCACAAATAGAGCTTTATTTTGGTGAAAATGTTTCTGTTTCAAAATATTGTAAATAAGTACGTTTTCTCCTTCACTGACAGGCACTGATAAGGCAGCACTGTTGGACACCGATGAAGTGGCACCAAAAGGTTTTCACATCCTGCGGGGAAGTTATTGCCCGGCTTAACTTGGTATCATCCGCAAATACTGAGATTGAGCCGTTTATCCCATCCTCCAGATCATTTATAAATAAATGAATTAGGATTGGTCCCAGGACAGATCCCTGGGGGGCCCCGCTTTTGACACCAGACCATTCCGAGTACTGCCCATTTATCACCACCCTCTGAACTCGCCCTTGTAGCCAGTTTTCAATCCATGTACTCGCCCTATGGTCCATGCCGACAGACCTTACTTTGTATAGTAAACGTTTATGGGGATCTGTGTCAAATGCCTTTGCAAAATCCATATACACCACGTCTATGGACCTTTCTTTATCTAGATGGCAGCTCACCTCCTCATAGAAGGTGAAAAGATTGGTCTGGTAAGATCTACTCTTCATGAATCCATGCTGATTACTGCTAATGATACAGTTTTTATTACTGAAATCTTGTATATTGTCCCTTATCATCTCCTCCATTAACTTGCATACTATTGATGTTAGGCTAACTGGTCTGTAGTTCTCAGTGATATGTCTTGGCCATTTTTTAAATATTGGTGCCACATTGGCTTTTCTCCAATCAGCTGGTACCATTCCAGTCAGTAAACTGTCCATAAAAATTAGGAACAATGGTCTGGCTATCACCTGGCTGAGCTCCTTAAGGACCCTCAGGTGTAAGCCATTTGGTCCCGGGGACTTATTTATGTTATGTTTTTCAATTCTATTTCTGACTCTGTCTTCTGTTAGCCATTAGGGTGCTTCCTGTAAATTGTTATGAAAACGAACATTAAAGTCTTGGCTACTGTATCCCCCTGTTTCCTTTGTGAAGATTGAGGAGAATAATATACAGTTGAACCTCGGATTATGAGCATAATCCGTTCCAGGAGAATGCTCGTAATCCAAAGTACTCACATATCAAAGCAAGTTTTCCCATTGAATTTAATGGAAACGAAAATATTTTTTTCCGCATTGACTTCACGGGGATGCAATTCCGCATGCGGCCAAAGGGGGGGGTGCCGGAGAGCCTTGGAAACCGCATGAAAGGCATGAGGACACGTCAGCTGACATTGCCAAAGGTTGGAAAGGCTCAGAAACTGAGTATTTCTGCGTATTTCCGTGTCTTTCCGAGCATTGACAAACGGCGACGATCAGCTGCAAGTGTCGCTGTTTGGCTCTACTCGGCTTCAGCGCCCCCCACACGTCAGGCCAAATGCGGTACTGCAGGCCCTATTAGGTTGAATTCTGCTCGTCTTGCGAGACAACACTCACAAACTGAGTCAGAATTAAAAAAGTTGCTTGCAAATCAAAACGCTCTCAAACCAAGTTACTCTTAAACCGAGGTTCAACTGTATTCAAAACTCTCTCTCCTTTTGTAGCCAAATTCCCTTCATCATTCTTTATGGGGCCAATATGTTCTGGCCTCCCTTTCTAACTATTTATATACTTACAGGTACCTGAGAATTCGTTAACAATTCCACCAGGGCTCCTATCATGCCCTTTGCTGATAACATCTGTTTGTATGTTGGATGTATGTACTGTTATTAAAGTAGAACTGTAGACAAGACATTTATTTTTTTATTTTTGCCATCTTTGTCCCATTGGGGAGATTTACCTCCACTTCCTGTCCCATAACCAAACAGGAAGTTAACAGCACATTAAGAGAACCTCTTAGGGGCCCTAGGTCAACAGAACTAGTGTCCCCATTTGGCTCCTCTGTAATCAGTAGAGCAGCATGTGATTGCTTTGGTCTGCTTTGAGTTTCACTGGTTGTGGGGTTGCTTCCCCCTGTTTTCTGGAGAGTTCTGGAAAGTAGTGGGCTGGGAGATCTACAGTTTGAATATTGATGTGGTCCCAGCTAATCTCCAGGGGAGGATGCCCAGTAGGTGGCTGGGAGTGTGCACAGATAGTTTGAGGCCTAGAGCAAAGTGATTCATGCCCAGGAGGAGAAGTTCTGAGTCTGAAGGTCTGCTACCCTTATGGGCAGCCCACCTGTGCTTCTTTATTTGCTCATCGAGGTCCTGCTGAGGCAGATCTGGGGGCCCATTCGACTGAACTTTGCTGGAGCTGATCTAGGATCTGGTCTGAAGAGCCCACAGAAGACCAGTCTGGCTGATACTGGAAGAAGGCGCGCAAAAGATCTAAGGACATTTATGAGGTCCCAGTGACTGTGATGCTGCTATCCATCCAGAATCAGTGTCAGCCTGTGCTTCAAAGTAGACATTTCTTATGGTGGCCCAGTTCATCATTTGAGGAAGTGACTTTGTCTCAGGGGTATACCAGCTACCTTGCACCGATCCAAGTTCAAGTTTAATAAAGCATCAGAAAAGGATACCCTTAGGCCTTGTACACACGATAGGATTTATCCGATGGAAACGGTCCGACGGACCATTTCCATCGGATATGTCCGCCGGACTGTTTTGATCCGATTGCTGTACACACCATTGGATCAAATTCGGACAGCGTGGTAACGCGGCGGTGACGTTGACGCCGCCACGTCACCGCACCAGGAAGTGAAACACTTCCGCACGCATGTGTCAAATCCATTCACAGGATCCGACGCATGTGCGGACAGATATGTCCGCTGGTTAGGCGTACTAACCAGCGGACATATCCGACGGGGCAGCTTTCCGGCGGAAAAGTTTCAAAGCATGCTTTGAAACTTTTCTGCCAGAGAAATCCGTCCAAATCTGTCCGCCGGCCCCTACAGACGAGCGGATTTTTCGGCTGAAATGGTCCGTCGGACCATTTTCAGCGGATAAATTCCCTCGTGTGTACGAGGCCTTAGAGTCCTAGACTGTTTTATGAGCCAGAAGAGTGATTGAGGAGTAGGGATGTGCTTCGAACTATTTGGGGTGTTTGCGGCAAGTTCGTGTGAACTTTAGAACCCTGTTAAAGTCTATGGGACTTGAAAGTTTGAAATCTAAAGTGCTAATTTTAAAGGCTAAAATGCAAGTTATTGTAATAAAAAGTGTTTGGGGACCTGGATCCTGCCCCATGGGACATGTATCAATGCAAAGAAAAGTTTTAAAAACGGCAGTTTTTTTGGCAGCAGTGATTTTAATAATTCCTTTAAGTGAAACAATAAAAGTGAAATATTCCTTTAAATTTCGTACCTGGGGGGGGGGGGTGTATAGTATGCCTGTAAAGTAGCACTTGTTTACCATGCTTAGAACTGTCCCTGCACAAAGTGTCATTTCTGAAGGAAAAAAAGTAATTTAAAATCACTCGCGGCTATAATGAATTGTCGGCTCCTGGCAATTTTTAAATTTGGGGTGGAGTTCCCCTTAAAATCCATACCGGACCTGAAGGGTCTAGAATGGATATTTGGGGGGAACCCCACATAATTTTATTTTAATTTGACGCAGGGTTCCCCTTAATATCCATACCAGACCCGAAGGGCCTGGTAATTGAATTTGGTGGAACCCCCATGCATTATTTTTTTTACGAATGACTTTTCTGTGTATTGCTGGTATCCAACAAATCATTATAGTGAAGGAAAAATGTAGCGCTGAATGAATGAATGAAGAACTTATATAGCGCAGCACATGCGAAGTAAATCGCCTCTGGGCTGCGCTGTGAAACCAATAGGACTATAATGTCACTAGGTAAATCAAAATCAACAATCACTGAAGTAAAACAATGATGATAATAATGTTAAACAAAATCAACAGTGAAAAACAAAGTCCTTGCGCAAAGTGGTGCTATAATAGTCCATAACAAAAAATGTAAGGTGATAGCCCACCAACACCAATCAAGTGAATGGATGTTACATGACCTCGTAGATCCTTGGAGACAGAATGACACTTATCTCAAATGAAGATATGTTGCGCTTACCAGAAATGTTGGACCTGTCTGTCGTGGACAGCAGATCGATAGGGCATGAACACTCCCGGTGCACAATCTGTTCGGCTCTCACCAACTGGATGAAGATGATTCAAATCCTCGATGCAGGGCCTAAAGTGCACAGTATCCTGGAATGGTATCCTTATTATCCAAGTAATCCCTTCTCAGGGGGAGTGTAGAAAGATGATGGTAAAACCCTTGAAAGGGTGAAGCCCCGTACACACGACCGAGTTTCTAGGCAGAATCCAACGAGAAGCTCGCTGGGATCCATATTCTCCAGAGGTTCTCGGTCGTGTGTACACTTCCGACGAGCGTCCCGTCGGGAAGCTCGTCGAGCCAAAAAAGAGAGCACGCTCTCTTTTTCCTCGTTGTTCAATGAGGACTTTGGCTCGACGAGCTTTTCCGACCGCTCATCGGGAACCTCGTCGGGCGGAAACGATGGGTTTAGCCCGACGAGGTTCTCGTACGTGTGTGAGTGGCCTTAAGATGAGTGAAGCTGGATGACTCCGATTACAATGGGGGAGAGAAAAAACAAAAACAAAAACGCAACCCCAATGGTGCAGGTCAAAAGGTAACGGATTTATTGTAATAAAACCATAAAGAACAATAAAAGTGATCACATAAAATAAAGGCAATGTGGGAAAAGGTAAAAACCAAGCCCTACGCGTTTCGTCCTAGAGGGACTTCAACTGGGGCAATTCATTATAGCCACGAGTGATTTTATATGACTTTTTTCCTTCAGAAATTACATTTTGTGCAGGGACAGTTCTAAGCACAGGAAACAAGCGCTACTTTACAGGCATATTATACACCCCCCTAGGTATGAAATTTAAAGGAATATTTCAATTTTACTGTTTCACTTAAAGCATTATTAAAATCACTGCTCCTAAAAAAACATCAGTCTTGTAAAACTTTTTTTTGCATTCTTACATGTCCCCTGGGGCAGGACCCGGGTCCCCAAACACTTTTTAGGACAATAACTTGCATATTAGCCTTTAAAATTAGTACTTTAGATTTCAAATGTTCGAGTCCCATAGACTTTAACAGGGTTCTAAAGTTCACACAAACTTTTGGTCTGTTCGCAGGTTCTGATGCGAACCGAACCCAGGCGCATCCCTGTTGAGGAGACAGTGTGCCTGGCTGTGGGTACACTAGTTTGAGAAGCAGCCTTTGGGACCATTCAGTGGCCCCTTTTGGGGGTAGGGAGGGGGCGCTACATATAAATACTATCATGTAAGGATTTTTGGAATCTGTTTACGATAGAGAATCCTGATTCAGTTTGCGAGTGCTGTTTCGCAAAATGAGCAGGATTCAAGCCACAGCGGTGTGCAGTACCGCTTTAGGCCATAGGTGCGGGGGCGCCGGAGCCGAGCGGAAATACTCAGAAAAACTCAGAAAGACTCAGTTCCAGAGCCTTTCCGATGTTTTCCGAGTTCAGCTGAGCTGTCCCTGAGCCTTTTCGTAGGCATAGGACTTACCCCCTGTCACGCCCTTTTAACCACTTCAATACCGGCACTTTCACCCCCTTCCTGCCCAGGCAAATTTTTCAGCTTTCAGTGTTGTCACACTTTGAATGACAATTGCGCGGTCATCCTACACTGTACCCAAACTACATTTTTATCAGTTTGTTCCCACAAATAGAGCTTTATTTTGGTGGTATTTGATCACCTCTGGGATTTTTATTTTCTGCGCAACAAATAAAAAAAAGACTGAAAATGTTTCTGTTTCAAAATATTGTAAATAAGTAAGTTTTCTCCTTCACTGACAGGCACTGATAAGGCAGCACTGTTGGGCACCGATGATGAAGTGGCACCAAAAGGTTTTCACATCCTGCGGGGAAGTTATTGCCAGGCTTAACTTGGTATCATCCGCAAATACTGAGATTGAGCCGTTTATCCCATCCTCCAGATCATTTATAAATAAATGAATTAGGATTGGTCCCAGGACAGATCCCTGGGGGGCCCCGCTTTTGACACCAGACCATTCCGAGTACTGCCCATTTATCACCACCCTCTGAACTCGCCCTTGTAGCAAGTTTTCAATCCATGTACTCGCCCTATGGTCCATGCCGACAGACCTTACTTTGTATAGTAAACGTTTATGGGGATTTGTGTCAAATGCCTTTGCAAAATCCATATACACCACGTCTATGGACCTTTCTTTATCTAGATGGCAGCTCACCTCCTCATAGAAGGTGAAAAGATTGGTCTGGCAACATCTACTCTTCATGAATCCATGCTGATTACTGCTAATGATACAGTTTTTATTACTGAAATCTTGTATATTGTCCCTTATCATCTCCTCCATTAACTTGCATACTATTGATGTTAGGCTAACTGGTCTGTAGTTCTCAGTGATATGCCATTTTTTAAATATTGGTGCCACATTGGCTTTTCTCCAATCAGCTGGTACCATTCCAGTCAGTAAACTGTCCATAAAAATTAGGAACAATGGTCTGGCTATCACCTGGCTGAGCTCCTTAAGGACCCTCAGGTGTAAGCCATTTGGTCCCGGGGACTTATTTATGTTATGTTTTTCAATTCTATTTCTGACTCTGTCTTCTGTTAGCCATTAGGGTGCTTCCTGTAAATTGTTATGAAAACGAACATTAAAGTCTTGGCTACTGTATCCCCCTGTTTCCTTTGTGAAGATTGAGGAGAATAATATACAGTTGAACCTCGGATTATGAGCATAATCCGTTCCAGGAGAATGCTCGTAATCCAAAGTACTCACATATCAAAGCAAGTTTTCCCATTGAAGTTAATGGAAACGAAAATAGTTTGTTCCGCATTGACTTCACGGGGATGCAATTCCGCATGCGGCCAAAGGGGGGGGTGCCGGAGAGCCTCGGAAACTGCATGAAAGGCATGAGGACACGTCGGCTGACATTGCCAAAGGTTGGAAAGGCTCAGAAACTGAGTATTTCTGCGTATTTCCGTGTCTTTCCGAGCATTGACAAACGGCGACGATCAGCTGCAAGTGTCGCTGTTTGGCTCTACTCGGCTTCAGCGCCCCCCACACGTCAGGCCAAATGCGGTACTGCAGGCCCTATTAGGTTGAATTCTGCTCGTCTTGCGAGACAACACTCACAAACTGAGTCAGAATTAAAAAAGTTGCTTGCAAATCAAAACGCTCTCAAACCAAGTTACTCTTAAACCGAGGTTCAACTGTATTCAAAACTCTCTCTCCTTTTGTAGCCAAATTCCCTTCATCATTCTTTATGGGGCCAATATGTTCTGGCCTCCCTTTCTAACTATTTATATACTTACAGGTACCTGAGAATTCGTTAACAATTCCACCAGGGCTCCTATCATGCCCTTTGCTGATAACATCTGTTTGTATGTTGGATGTATGTACTGTTATTAAAGTAGAACTGTAGACAAGACATTTATTTTTTTATTTTTGCCATCTTTGTCCCATTGGGGAGATTTACCTCCACTTCCTGTCCCATAACCAAACAGGAAGTTAACAGCACATTAAGAGAACCTCTTAGGGGCCCTAGGTCAACAGAACTAGTGTCCCCATTTGGCTCCTCTGTAATCAGTAGAGCAGCATATGATTGCTTTGGTCTGCTCTGAGTTTCACTGGTTGTGGGGTTGCTTCCCCCTGTTTTCTGGAGAGTTCTGGAAAGTAGTGGGCTGGGAGATCTACAGTTTGAATATTGATGTGGTCCCAGCTAATCTCCAGGGGAGGATGCCCAGTAGGTGGCTGGGAGTGTGCACAGATAGTTTGAGGCCTAGAGCAAAGTGATTCATGCCCAGGAGGAGAAGTTCTGAGTCTGAAGGTCTGCTACCCTTATGGGCAGCCCACCTGTGCTTCTTTATTTGCTCATCGAGGTCCTGCTGAGGCAGATCTGGGGGCCCATTCGACTGAACTTTGCTGGAGCTGATCTAGGATCTGGTCTGAAGAGCCCACAGAAGACCAGTCTGGCTGATACTGGAAGAAGGCGCGCAAAAGATCTAAGGACATTTATGAGGTCCCAGTGACTGTGATGCTGCTATCCATCCAGAATCAGTGTCAGCCTGTGCTTCAAAGTAGACATTTCTTATGGTGGCCCAGTTCATCATTTGAGGAAGTGACTTTGTCTCAGGGGTATACCAGCTACCTTGCACCGATCCAAGTTCAAGTTTAATAAAGCATCAGAAAAGGATACCCTTAGGCCTTGTACACACGATAGGATTTATCCGATGGAAACGGTCCGACGGACCATTTCCATCGGATATGTCCGCCGGACTGTTTTGATCCGATTGCTGTACACACCATTGGATCAAATTCGGACAGCGTGGTAACGCGGCGGTGACGTTGACGCCGCTACGTCACCGCACCAGGAAGTGAAACACTTCCGCACGCATGCGTCAAATCCATTCACAGGATCCGACGCATGTGCGGACAGATATGTCCGCTGGTTAGGCGTACTAACCAGCGGACATATCCGACGGGGCAGCTTTCCGGCGGAAAAGTTTCAAAGCATGCTTTGAAACTTTTCTGCCAGAGAAATCCGTCCAAATCTGTCCGCCGGCCCCTACAGACGAGCGGATTTTTCGGCTGAAATGGTCCGTCGGACCATTTTCAGCGGATAAATTCCCTCGTGTGTACGAGGCCTTAGAGTCCTAGACTGTTTTATGAGCCAGAAGAGTGATTGAGGAGTAGGGATGTGCTTCGAACTATTTGGGGTGTTTGCGGCAAGTTCGTGTGAACTTTAGAACCCTGTTAAAGTCTATGAGACTTGAACGTTTGAAATCTAAAGTGCTAATTTTAAAGGCTAAAATGCAAGTTATTGTAATAAAAAGTGTTTGGGGACCTGGATCCTGCCCCAGGGGACATGTATCAATGCAAAGAAAAGTTTTAAAAACGGCAGTTTTTTTGGCAGCAGTGATTTTAATAATTCCTTTAAGTGAAACAATAAAAGTGAAATATTCCTTTAAATTTCGTACCTGGGGGGGGGGGGGTGTATAGTATGCCTGTAAAGTAGCACTTGTTTACCATGCTTAGAACTGTCCCTGCACAAAGTGTCATTTCTGAAGGAAAAAAAGTAATTTAAAATCACTCGCGGCTATAATGAATTGTCGGCTCCTGGCAATTTTTAAATTTGGGGTGGAGTTCCCCTTAAAATCCATACCGGACCTGAAGGGTCTAGAATGGATATTTGGGGGGAACCCCACATAATTTTATTTTAATTTGACGCAGGGTTCCCCTTAATATCCATACCAGACCCGAAGGGCCTGGTAATTGAATTTGGTGGGACCCCCACGCATTCTTTTTTTACGAATGACTTTTCTGTGTATTGCTGGTATCCAACAATTCATTATAGTGAAGGAAAATGTAGCGCTGTGAAACCAATAGGACTATAATGTCACTAGGTAAATCAAAATCAACAATCACTGAAGTAAAACAATGATGATAATAATGTTGAACAAAATCAACATTGAAAAACAAAGTCCTTGCGCGAAGTGGTGCTATAATAGTCCATAACAAAAAATGTAAGGTGATAGCCCACCAACACCAATCAAGTGAATGGATGTTACATGACCTCGTAGATCCTTGGAGACAGAATGACACTTATCTCAAATGAAGATATGTTGCGCTTACCAGAAATGTTGGACCTGTCTGTCGTGGACAGCAGTTCGATAGGGCATGAAAACTCCCGTTGCACAGTCTGTTCGGCTCTCACCTACTGGATGAAGATGATTCAAATCCTCGATGCAGGGCCTAAAGTGCACAGTATCCTGGAATGGTATCCTTATTATCCAAGTAATCCCTTCTCAGGTGCCGTACACACGGCCGAGGTTCTCGCTGAAAATCAGCGAGAACCTCGCTGGAATGCACATTCCAGCGAGGACCTCGGCCGTGTGTACGGTCTCGGCGAGCTTCCCGTCGGGAAGCCCGTCGAGCCGAAAGAGAGAGCACGCTCTCTATTTCCTCGACGGCCCGCCCGGAAGAATGGCTGGTTGCCATTCCCGACGGGCGGGTCGCCGATTTCGACGGCCGGCAGGGAACCTCGACGGGCGGAACGATGTGTTCTGCCCGTCGAGATTCCCTGCCGTGTGTACGCGGCCTCAGGGGGAGTGTAGAGAAAGATGATGGTAAAACCCTTGAAAGGGTGAAGCTCCGTACACACGACCGAGTTTCTAGGCAGAATCCAGCGAGAAGCTCGCTGGGATTCATATTCTGCCGAGGTTCTCGGTCGTGTGTACACTTCCGACGAGCGTCTCGTCGGGAAGCTCGTCGAGCCAAAAAAGAGAGCACGCTCTCTTTTTCCTCGTTGTTCAATGAGGACTTTGGCTCGACAAGCTTTTCCGACCGCTCATCTGGAACCTCGTCGGGCGGAAACGATGGGTTTAGCCCGACGAGGTTCTCGTACGTGTGTGAGTGGCCTTAAGATGAGTGAAGCTGGATGACTCCGATTACAATGGGGGAGAGAAAAAACAAAAACGCAACCCCAATGGTGCAGGTCAAAAGGTAACGGTTTTATTGTAATAAAACCATAAAGAACAATAAAAGTGATCACATAAAATAAAGGCAATGTGGGAAAAGGTAAAAACCAAGCCCTACGCGTTTCGTCCTAGAGGGACTTCAACTGGGGCAATTCATTATAGCCACGAGTGATTTTATATGACTTTTTTCCTTCAGAAATTACATTTTGTGCTGGGACAGTTCTAAGCACAGGAAACAAGCGCTACTTTACAGGCATATTATACACCCCCCTAGGTATGAAATTTAAAGGAATATTTCAATTTTACTGTTTCACTTGAATGAATGAATGAATGAAAACTTGTATAGCGCGGCACATGCGAACTGAATCGCCTCTGGGCGCTTGTTGTTCCTGTCTCCTTTGATATCAAAAGAGAAAAGTCTTGACCTTTTTCCTAAATGCTAGGTGGTTCTCCTCCAACCGAATGGTGGTTGGTAAAGCGTTCCATAGTCTGGGACCTTGGATCGCGAATCTTCTTTCTCCTTTGGACTTGAAGTTGGCTTTCGGAACCTGGAGCAGGTTCTGATTCGTGGATCGCAAAACGCGATTGGGATTATGCGCTTTTATTATTTCGCATAAATAAAGGGGGGCATTCCCATAGACACATCTATGCGTAAGACAGAGAGCTTTAAAAGCAATTCTGTCTTTAACTGGCAGCCAATGAAGGGCTCTCAGAGAAGGTGAGATGGATTCCCACGGTTTTTTCCCAGTCACAAGTCTGGCGGCCGTATTCTGAACGACTTGCAGACGAGCGATTTGGTACTTGGGGAGGCCGAGGTAAAGGGCATTTGCATAATCCAGCCTGGAGTTTACAATTGCTCCCACCACGACCGCTAAATCTTCTTTAGGGATGAACGGAGTGAGTCTGCGTAGTAGGCGCAGTAGATGGTGAGATCCGCTGACTACTGACCCTATTTGAGCGTCCATTGTCATAAAGGAGTCAAAAATGACCCCTAGGCTTTTGACTTTGGCGCTAGGGGTGATGATTCTGCCCAAAATAGGCGGGGGGGTCCACGCTGTTGAAAGTTGATTCCTGCGCTTGGCGTGAAACAGAAGAAGTTCTGTTTTTGCTCCATTGAGTTTAAGGTAACTCTTTGTCATCCAGTCCTCTATCAAAGAGAGACATGTCTCTAGATTGAGGTGGTGATCCTGTCTGTTGCAGATACGGAAATACAGTTGCGTATCATCTGCATATGAGTGGTAGAGCAGTTTTTGGCTGCTGATAATCTCAAAAAGAGGACGAAGATATATGTTAAACAGCACTGGTGACAGAGGCGATCCTTGAGGGACTCCGCATGTTACTGTGCGTTTTTTCCGACGTAAAAGGTCCTAACTTCACTGTTTGCGATCGGTTTTCCAAAAAAGAGGAGAACCAAGATAAATCGCTTTCTGCGACTCTGGCTACTTCAGCAAGCCGAGTCAGTAACAGTTTGTGGTCTACAGTGTCAAAAGCTGCACTTAGGTCCAACAGAACCAGGAGACAAGATTCTCCTTCGTCTGCGGCCTTGAGAACATCGTCCCATACTTTCAGCAATGCTGTTTCCGTCCCATGTCCGGGACGGAAGCCTGATTGCAATGGGTCAAGTAGCTTGTAGGTATCTAGATGCAGTTGCAGCTGTTGTACCACTACTTTCTCCATTATCTTAGAGAGTACGTTGAGGCTTGTTATGGGACGGCGGTGGAGTGGGTCCTTGGGGTCCAGGGAGGGTTTCTTCAGGATGGGTTGGATTATACCTTCTTTCAACTGTGAGGGCACTATGCCCTCCAAGAAAGACTGGTTGATAAGCTGCGTGATGGGAGGAGCCAGGATGTAGGCGCATTCCTTCAGCAGTTTTGTGGGGATAATGTCATTTGGCGCTGTGCCATTGCGCAGAGTACAAATGACATTCTTAGTGGTCTCGATGGAGATGGGTTCCAGGGTGAACTTACCTGATATCGGAGAATTTCTATGGGTGCTGTGTGAGAGGCTGCGGGGGGGGCTGGGGGGAGAATTGTTTTGCTGAATGCTTTCGCGGATTACCTCGATTTTATTAATGAAGTAATCCGATAGTTCATTGCAAAATTCTTGTGTGTCTGAACTGGGGGCTTCAATGCATCCTGGCTTCATGGTCTGGGTGACCATCTTGAAGAGTTCGCGGGGGCGGTTTAGGGCACCGTTGATAGCCTCCGAAAAATAATTTTTCTTGGCTTGGAAAATTCCTTTGTGGTATTTTCTTGTAGTCGCCTTGTAGATGGATAGGTTTAGCTCTGAAGAACATCTTTTCCAGGCAGATTCTGCCCTTCTGCGTTCTTGCTTCAGTAACGACAGCTGGTTATTAAACCAGCTGCGGTTGTTTTTCCGGATGCGGGTTCTTCGTTTTGGCGCTACCAAGTCGGCTGACTGTAGCATAGCCGAGTTTATGGCTTCCAATGTTTCAACGGCCGTTTGATGCGGCTGAGTTGTTTCTATCTTTTTCCTTAAAGTCGTTTTGAAGAGTTCCGAGTGGAGCTTCTTCTGACATCTAGTCCAGTGTGTTGTCACTGGATTTGATGTTTTTGTTGTAGGGGGGATGGTGGTAATACTGAATATAATTGCATGGTGGTCTGTCCATGGCAATTTTTCATTTTCCCAAATCTTTATTTCCAGAGCTTGTCTGAAAATAAGATCAAGTGTGTGACCTGAAGCATGTGTGGGCCCACATACTAATTGCTGTAATCCTAATCCTTCCAGGTGGTCAATACAGGCGTCGGCAATGGGGTCTTGTGAGGAGTTTGCCCAGAGATTGAAATCCCCTAGCAGCAAAAGTTGTTTGCTGTTGAGGGTATAAGTGGAGAAGAAATCCGTCCAAGATGATAGCAGCTGCGATTTTGGGCCGGGCGGCCTATAGCAGAGCAGAATGTGGACGGTCTCCTTTGAATTTGCTTGAAGTTGTAGAGTAAGGGTTTCCATGAATGGAAGAGGGTTTTGGCGGACTGGTTTGGTGATCGTAAGATGAGTCTTAGGCGGCGTACACACGATCGGATATATCCGATGAAAACGGTCCGCGGACCATTTCCATCGGATATGTCCGATCGGGAGTTTGATCCGATGGCGTGTACACACCATCGATCAAATTCCCCGCCGCCGGACGGCGCGGTGACGTGGCGGTGACGTTGACGCCGCCGCGTCACCACCACGTTTCCATGTGGGGGCCGAATGTCTGCTGGTAATGTACAACCAGCAGACATGTCGGGCGGACAGATTCCCACCGGAAGATTTCAAAGCATGCTTTGAAATCTGTCGGGTGGAGAAATCTGTCCGCTAGCTCATACACACGAGCGGAGATGTCTGCTGAAACGGTCCATCGGACCGTTTTCAGCGGACATATCCCCTCGTGTGTACGCCGCCTTATAGATCACCGCCAGGCCGCCTCCTCTTTGCCCTATTCTGTTTTCTGTAATAATACATTATTAAAATCACTGCTCCTAAAAAAACATCAGTCTTGTAAAACTTTTTTTGCATTGATACATTGGGGCAGGACCCGGGTCCCCAAACAATTTTTAGGACAATAACTTGCATATTAGCCTTTAAAATTAGTACTTTAGATTTCAAACGTTCGAGTCCCATAGACTTTAACAGGGTTCTAAAGTTCACACAAACTTTTGGTCTGTTCGCAGGTTCTGGTGCGAACCGAACCCAGGCGCATTCCCTGTTGAGGAGACTGTGTGCCTGGCTGTGGGTACACTAGTTTGAGAAGCAGCCTTTGGGACCATTCAGTGGCCCCTTTTGGGGGTAGGGAGGGGGCGCTACATATAAAAACTATCATGTAAGGATTTCTGGAATCTGTTTACGATAGAGAATCCTGATTCAGTTTGTGAGTGCTGTTTTTCGCAAAATGAGCAGGATTCAAGCCACAGCGGTGTACCGCTTTAGGCCATAGGTGCGGGGGACCCGGAAATACTCAGAAAATCTCGGAAAGACTCAGTTACTGAGCCTTTCCGATGTTTTCCGAGTTCAGCTGAGCTGTCCCTGAGACTTTTCGAGGCTCTCCGGCGCCCTCCCCCCATCTCTGGCCACATGCGGTATTGCATGCTATTGAAGTCAATGCGGAACAAATTATTTTCATTTCCATTGATTTCTAATGGGAAACTCGCTTTGATATGCGAGTGCTTTGGATTACGAGCATTCTCCTGGAACGGATTATACTCGTAATCCAGGGTTCCACTGTAGAAGATATTTCACTACTGCCATAGATTAACCAGAAGGTGGTCAACTGCAGGTCAAATGCAGTCAATGAATTCTGAATGATCTCAGAAGCAACTCAAACTGATGCCAAATTGATGCCACCGAATAAAAAAGCCCGAAGCCTATTGACACTGGCACTGACGGGGACATAAATTCTATGGGCAGATATCATTATTCCCCCCAAAAAATTGTGAATTAAATGATTTCCTAATAATAAAGTGTCAAGACATCACTGGATCTCAACTACGGTGACCACATTTCCGAGCTGCCATTCAGGGATACCCCCTGTGCACGCCCTCGCCCCCCCCCCCCCCCACACACGCCCTCACCCAGGGCTGTCTTAATGAGAGGGCACACCTGGGCACTGCCCAGGGGCCTCAGCTGCATGATGGCACTGAGAGTGATAGATGCAAAGGGGAGGCAGTCTGCCTCCTACCTCCTACTTAATGTCTGTTTACCCACACTGTCATCATTGTAGGGGCCCCAGAGCATTACTTTGCCCAGGGGCCCATGATGCTGCTAAGACGGCCCTGCCCTCACCCTTCGCGCACACGCCCTCGCGCCAGCCCAAAAAAAGATGATTCTTGATATTTTAATTTGCCAATTTTTGGAAAAACAAAAGCAAACAGTGGTTACCATTTTTGACTTTTTTTACATATATAATTTTTTATTACCTCCGCTTGTCAGCCTCATTTTTTATTGCCCCCCAGGGTTGGGCCCCACTTTGTAAACCTCAGTTATTACTGTCCCCAGCCCCAGCGCCCCGACTTGTCACCAGACCTGCTCCAATCAGGTTCCATTTGCTTACCTTCTAATCTGGACTGGTCTGGTGAGCGGTTGAGCGCCAGTCTTTGTTCCCTGGTCCAGGCTGGACGGCCCCCCTCAGGCAGTCGGGCGGCTCGGAGGAGAAGTCGGGAAATGCACTGTGGGAGTCGGGACCGGCAGCCAAGCTGTGGATCTAAGCCAGCCGGCACTGCAGAATGCCGCCACCCACTGGGAGGTCACTGAAGCCTAGAGGAGTCAGGAGGTGCTGCTGCTGCGGTCTGAGATATAGAGGAGGTGGTGGGACTCGAAAAGGAAGGGCAGCACTGGGTAAAGGCCTTGCTCCTCTCGGCCTCGCGCTGAGACTCTGCGAATGTGACGTCACTGGTTGCTAGATGCCAGGCGGGGCGGCCCTAGCAACCAGTTTGGCAATTGTTTATTAGGAAACACTGTATTGTCCCGGAATGAAGGTGCCCGGGACACGAAACACAAATGTGAATTGCGGGACAATCTCTGGCAATTCAAGGCATGTGGGCACCTTAATCTCAACAAAGTGCCACCGCCGGCACAAGGAGGATTGTGCGATATAACCTGGGACGCCCTTAACACTTTCTCACCTGTAAATAATACTAATAACCTCCTAAATGCTAGACCAGCATTACATTGGCAAAAATATAAATTGATTAAACATCACTAATAACAGAAACTTTACGGTAGAAAACAGGAAGAGCAGACTCATCGCCATACTGTGGTAGATGCCACAATGCGAGGCACCATCAAGGCAGAAAATGACTGCAGGGAGTATCCTGCCAATTTACTGCTGTATATTGATTTCTACAAAACATTATATACAACTACAGGATACATACAGAAGCTGAAAATGAGCTCCGCTTATTAGAACAAATTCCACTAATAGAAGTCAGTCAAGGAAGAGAAATCGTCTAGAGGCCCGCATCATTATACTAGAATAGAATTGGCAAGGAAAGTATTCCCTATTAATAAAATGCCAAGGGCAGATGGGGTCTCACAGGAGTGCTAACTATATACAGTGGAACCTTGGATTATGAGCATATGCCGTTCCAGGAGAATGCTTGTGATCCAAAGCACTCGTATATCAAAGCGAGTTTCCCCATAGAAGTCAATGGAAATGAAAATAATTTGTTCCGCATTGACTTCTATGGCATGCAATACCACATGTGGTCATAGATGGGGGGGGGGCGCCAGAGAGCCTCGGAAATATTTGGGGACAGCTCAGCTGAACTCAAAAACCCCCAGAAAGGCTCGGGAATGGAGTATTTCCAAGTGTTTCCGAACATTTCCGAACGGCTCCGCTTGGCTCCGGCCAAATGCGGAACTGCACACCACAGAGGATTGAATCTTGCTCGTTTTACGAGACAACGGAATCAGGATTTAAAAAAAAAAAATGCTCATATCCCGAAATGCTTGTTAACCGTGTTACTCGCAATGCGAGGTTTCACTGTGTGTGTATATATATATATAGATATATATATATATATATATCTATATATATATATATAGATATATATATATATATATATGTATATATATAGTTATGTATAGCGGATCTTGTGCCCAAACTTAACCACTTTCGGACCCAGATTTTCCCCCTTAACCACTTCCCGTCCAGTCAATAGACAATTGACGTTCGGGAAGTGGTTGTGAAATCCTGACTGGACGTCTATTGACGTCCTGCAGGATTTCATGCCGGCGATCGGTGATGCGGGTTGTCAGTCTGACACCCTGCATCTCCGATCTCGGTAAAGGGCTGTAAAAAAAAAAAAAGAGAGAATAGATGGCAATCAGTGCCCACAAATTGGCACTGACTGGCAACATGGACCCCTCAGTGTCCATCAGTGCCACCCCACAGTGTCCATCAGTGCCACCCCACAGTGTCCATCAGTGCCACCCCACAGTGCCCATCCATGCCCAGTGCCCACCGTTCAGTGCCCATCTGTGCCACCCATAAGTGCCGCCTATGAGTGCCGATCAGTGTCGCCTATGAGTGCCCAGTGCCGCCTATGAGTGCCCATCAGTGCCACCTATGAGTTCTCATCAGTGCCGCCTATGAGTGCTCATTAGTGCCGCATACCAGCACTGCCTATCAGTGCCCATCAGTGCCGCCTATCAGTGTCCATCAGTGCCGCCTCACCAGTGCCCATCAGTGCCACCTCATCGGTGCCCATCAGTGCCACCTCATCGGTGCCCGTAATCGAAGTAGAAAACTTACTAATTTACCAAAAAAAATACAGAAAAAAAATAAAAACTTTATTTTTTCCGAAATTTTTAGTCTTTTTTTAGTTGTTGCGCAAAAAATAAAAACCGCAGAGGTGATCAAATACCACCAAAAGAAAGCTCTATTTGTGGGAACAAAATGATAAAAAAATTGTTTGGGTGCAGTGTAGCATGACCGCGCAATTGTCATTCAAAATGCGACAGCGCTGAAAGCTGAAAATTGGCTTGGGCAGGAAGGGGCGTAAGTGCCTGGTATGGAAGTGGTTAATAACCAGGCCATTTTTTGCGATTCAGCACTGCGTCGCTTTAACTGACAATTGCACGGTCGTGCGATGCTTTATCCAAATGTTATGTCCTTTTTTCCCCACAAATAGAGCTTCGGATTTAAAAAAAAAAAAAAGAAAATAAGAACAAAACTTCAAATAATTTAAAAACCCGAAAATATGACAATCTGAAATAATAACTAATAATAACTTAAGTATTAAATTATAGGCGTTGGAATTTCCTTTCAAATGTGTCTGTTAGTGAACGTTATGAATGCCAATTTATCTGCAGTTCCGAATTATCCAAAATAACAAATGCCGCATCTATAGACGAATAAAAGGTAACAAATTAATAATAATAAATCACAATATTAATAATAATAAAATAAATGGCATTATTATTTATTATTAACCACTTGGTATCCCTGCTATAGTGTAAAGACGGCCACAAGGTAGGCGTCCTCGGCTCCTTCAGCCACTGGGGGGCACGCGCGCCGCATCACTGCAGTGCCTGGCGGCCGCAATACCGCCTACCGCGATCGCCCGTTACATAGACAAGGACGTGGATCTGTGTGTGGGGACACAGAGATCCACGTCCTGTCAGGGAGAGGAGACTGATGGTGTGTCTCTTGTACATAGGAACACAGATCGGTCACCTCCCCAGTCTGTCCCCTCCCCCCACAGTTAGAAACACTATGCAGGGCACACATAAGGGGCGGACTGACCATTCAGGAACTCGGGCACTGCCCGAGGGCCCCATGCCACTAGGGGGCCCCATGAGGGTTTCCAGCCTCAGTAAAACCAGGGACAGTATGTAAAAATCTGTGTTTTTTTTTTTACATCTGTCCCTTAAATGTCCCTTACCGACACCCTTTTGGTCTAAAAATTCCAAAATTATAACTGCCCCGCCTCTCCAGAACCTTCTCAGTATATGTATACTGTGTGTGTATATTGTGTGTATACTGTATGTGTGTGTGTGTATACTGTGTGGCCCCATAATCTCATATTGCCCGGGGGCCCCATGAGTTGGCAGTCTGCCCCTGCCCCTCGCCCCCCTAGTGTTAACCCCTTCCCTGCCAGTCACATTTATACAGTAATCAGTGCATATTTATAGCACTGTTCGCTGTATAAACGTGAATGGTCCCAAAAATGTGTCAAAAGTGTCCGATGTGTCCGCCATAATGTCGCAGTCCCAATAAAAATCGCAGATCGCCGCCATTACTAGTAAAAAAAAAAAAATTCTGTGCCCTATTTTGTAGGCGCTATAACTTAACTATTGCGATTCTTATTCAGAAAGAATTTGCGCCGTAAGGTGCGGCAGGAGAGTGTAAAAGGGCCGCGTAAGCACGCGTAATTCAAAGTAGCCAGGCAGTGGGCGTGTTGTAGTAAAATTAGCCGTGACCCCATGCAAAGGAGGGTCAGAACGTACGGATGGTCGTACCCGAATAGGGCTGTGCGTAAGTTCCGTTCACGTTGAAAGCATTCACTATTTGTGACGTGATTTTGGTGCATGCGCCGCCCGTGGACGTATCCCAGTGCGCATGCTCCAAAAATCACGTCGCAAATAGTCAATGCTTTCGATGTGAACGTAACTTACGCACAGCCCTATTCGCGTACGACTTACGCAAACGATGTAAACGACCTACGATTCAACGCTGTTCCGACTACATACTTAACATTGGCTGAGCCTCATATAGCAGGGGTATCAATACGCCGGGCGCAACTACGCTTGTGAATCGGTGTATCTAGCTCATTTGCATATTTTTTATGGGAACGCCGAATGCGTCCAGCGTGACTATGCGCCCACGATACGCCGGCTTAGGCAAGTTACGTCGGATGGCTGAAGCCATGTTTTTCGGCGTATCTTGCTTTCAGAATCGGCATAAAGATGCGACGGCGCACATTTGAATTTACGGTGGCGTATCAGGAGGTATGCCGGCGTATTTTCTTTCTGAATCCGGGCTATTGTTTTTTTTTCTGAATTTTAGCTCTTTTTTTTGTTAATAGCGCAAAAAATAAAAACTGCAGAGGTGATCAAATACCACCACAAGGAAGTTCTATTCATGGGGAAAAAGCACGCCAATTTTGTTTGGGAGCCACGTCGCACGGCCGTGCAATTGTCAGTTAAAGCGACGCAGTGCCGGAAGCTGAAATTTCGCCTGGGCAGGAAGAGGGTATATGTGCCCAGTAAGCAAGTGGTTAATTAGTTCTGTTCCATGGGCCAGATTCAGAAAGAAGTTACGTTGGCGTATCTAGAGATACGCCGCGTAACTTCTAAGAATTGCCGGTGTATCTTTTTTCTGTATTCAGAAAACAAGATACGCCGGAATTTAGCTAAGATACGAGCGGCGTAAGAAGTCGCGTAGTGGCGCCCGGCATATCTATTTGCGTTGTTTTGCGTAAGGCGCCGGACCGGCGTAAAGTTACCCCTGCTATATGAGGCGCAGCCAATGTTAAGTATGGACGTCGGGACAGCGTCGTATTGTACGTCGTTTACGTTGTTTGCGTAAGTCGAATCAGAATGGGGCTGGGCGTAAGTTACGTTCACGTCGTTTTCATTGACTATTTGCAGTGTGATTTGGAGCATGCGCACTGGGATACGTTCATGGCCGGCGCATGCGCAGTTCGAAAAAAGTGTCAATTGCGCGGGGTCACAAAGGAGCTGTGGTGGCTCAACGTGATTGGCACTGCGCTGATAAGCCGTTCACCTCTGCAGCCAAGGGTTCGGATCCCGGTCTCGGCTACATGTGAATTGAGTTTGGTGGTCTCAGCCCGGCTCCAGGTGGGTGGGCTATGCAAGGTACGCCTGTGCTTAGTACGCCCACCCCCCCCCCCCCCACAAAAACCACCACACGGAATTGGTTTAACACGCACACACTTTGGCCATGCGGATTTTCTAAAATAAAGAGAGGCGAAGGACCTACGGGGCTGGCTGGGTGGGCTAGGCCCCCTCACTCCCTCATAGGAGGAGTCCCTCTGCCCCGTTGGGGTCCTGCTGGGCCCCAGTTGGGCTCCCAAGTGGAGCAGGTAGGGCGGGGTGAGTGGGAGGCCCCCCCTCACACCCGCCATTGCCACCGGTGGCATGGAGAAAGAAGGCGATTGCCTCCGGGGGGAGGGTCTGCCTACTCCCAACTCCTGCAGTCCGGCTCCTCTCTCTCTCGAGTTCACGCACAAAATACACTTTAAAAAAAATATATATATTGCACGGGGTCACGATTCATTTACATGGATCACGCCCCTTACCTGCCTATTTTGAATTAGGCACTCTTACGCCGGCCCATTTACGCTACGCCACCGTAACTTTGGTCGCAACTTCTTTCTGAATATGGCACCTGCCTCTCAAAGTTACGACAGCGCAGCCTAAACAAGATGCGCTACGCCCGCACAAAGTTACGGCGGGCTATCTGAATCTGGCCCCATGTGTTTAGATGCGGCATTCGTTATTTTGTTCACCAACAGCCAAATTTGAAAGAAAATTCCAAATACCTATAATTTAATAGTTAGTTATTCTTAGTTAGTTATTATTTAGAAATTTTGAATTTTCATTCCTTTCTAATTTTTGGACTTTCTTTATTTTTGAATTTCGAATTTACAAATTTTTCGAACTTACGAATATGCTTATTTTTGAATTTCGTATTTACGAATTTCGATCATAACAAAATGACCCAAAAAAATAAAAAAGACACAAATAAAATGAAAGGAAACAAATTATTTTGGGCAGTGCACATGTCCGGTCTAAAATGTCAAATAAAAAAAGTAGGGCTGTGCAAATGATCTTTTAATTAGTCTAATAATCTTTAATTTTTTTGATCGATTAAAATTCTTTTGATTGGTACTCACCTCTCAGCCGGCTTCTGGGCCTTCAGGGAGTTCCGTCGGAGATCCGGTGACGTCACAGACACCGGCGGGGCTTGCCGTGTCCATCTGAAGGGCTCCTTTGCTGTGCCTTCATATCTGCATGTCGGCGGGACCTTACTATCTGTTACACGCAAGGGCTGTTACACTTCCCTCTATCACTTCCCTCTATCAACCTGGGATTCTACAACCATCCGCTGGGAGTTGTGATAGTTCCCTTCATGGGACATCTACATGCCTACGGACTGATGTTAACCCCTCCTCATCTGGATTCAGCAGTGGTATCGTTGTACACATTTTTATACCAGTATCATACTTAGCTACATGTTTTTATGACTGCTTTTGGTACCGTTTGGTATTACTCGCACTATTTTTACAGTTTATGGGCCAGATTCAGGTAGAGTTAGGCTGGCGGATCAATGGATCCGCCAGCCTAACTGTCACTTTAAGCCGGCGTTTTTGTTTTCTGTAACCAGAAAACAAGAAACGCCGGGTTGCAGTTCCGATGCGAGCAGCGTAAATGAATTTCGCCATCGCATCGTTACTTCAACTTAAAAATGGCGCCGGGGGCGTTCCCGCCGATTTACGCTCAAAAAATATGTTAATGAGCGGGAATCGGCAATTCACGATCTTTTTCGGGCGCGACTCAGTGACTTTACGACGTTTCCGGAAGCGATACGCGGCGTATAGATAAAGCAGCCCCCTAGTGGAATATCCTATGTTAGGTATAGCCGTCGTCATCGCGTCGGAAAAAAAACAAAACGCGTTGCTTGCGTAAAACATTCATGAATGGGGATGTGACGTCATTGACGTTCACTGACAGAATTTGGAGCATGCGCACTGGGATGCATTGACACTCGACGCATGCGCAGTACGTTCGCCGCGGGATCGCGCTTAGTTTGAATACTACACGCCCCGTACCCGCCCAATTTGAATTCCGCCGGCTCATTTGCGATGCGCTGCCGCAACTTTAGGAGCAAGTGCTTCCTGAATAACAGCACTTGCTCCTAAAATTTCGGCAGAGTAACGCAAATGAGAAGCGTTACTCCAGAGCAAAGATGCTCCCATCTACCTGAATCTGGCCCTATGTAGCTATATCGATTTTATCTCCAGTGCAATATTTATTTGGTTACCTACATGAAGACTATAAAAGTTTTAATGCTATTCCCATTGAGCGCTGCCTTTGTGTGTTTGTATCCTGCTGTCCATTTTCTCCAGAGGTTGGAGCTGCACTGGGAATCAGCCTACAAGGAGATCAGCTAAAAGTAGTTGGATCTGTATGTGCGTTATAATTAATCGAAATTAGTCGATTAATCGATTAAAAAAATAAACGATTAATCAAACACAAAAATTTTGATCAAAAAACACAAAAAAAAGTAAGTCATGAAAAAATAAACAGACGTAGTTCACTGCAGGACATCGTAAATCTTTCTGTGATTAAAAAGGGTATAATTAAGATTCCGAAATTAATTGTCTTTATCACAAACTAAATTTGCCCTAATTACTTTTTAATACATAATTACACAAAAAGTTTAATTCCTCGACTCCATAATTACCGTTACAATTAAATAAAGGATTACAATCTCTGTGAGTAGGCCAATATATCAAAACCTTTATTTTTGTTATAGGTGAAAACAAACCAGCGTGAATAATTCATCAATGGACTCTAAATATCCTCATTAGCTTGTGTATGAAATTCTCTCTTGAACGCAGGGCATAAATAATAAATTAAAATGCGCAACGAGGCTCCTGGGTGCGATTAACCATTCCGAAGGGGAATAAACCAGGGATGACTTATTATCTGCAGTCAATGGCAGTTTAAGGCTGAGCGTTAAATGGATTTAATGGTATGTAACATTACTGCCCTCTAGTGGACTCACGGGTAAGCAAGCTAGGCGACAACAACATATATGCTGCACAGGACAAGTAAATGTAACTGAATCAGGGCCACCATCAGAGGGGTACAGGCAGTACACCTGTAAGGGGCCCGATGGTCCCAAGGGGCCCGGGCGTAACCCCCCTGTTATTTAAAAAAAATATTCTTATTGATTTTTTTTGTCAGCTCCCCGAGTCCTCCCATCTCAATTTGCGGCGGCAGCTCAGTCAGATGGAGCGTACACACGGTCGGAATTTCCGACCAAAGGCTCAAATCGAACTTTTCTTGTTGGAATTTCCGATCGCGTGTACGTGGCATAAGAAGTCGGTGATACGCCACTTCCTTGACCCCGCGAAAGAGTGCATCCCCCTTCAGTGGAGACCCCCACGGGCACCGACCATAGACCTCTGGCTGCGAAAAGTTGAGGATATAAACAAAATGGAAGACCTTGGGCCAGATTCAGATAGCCTTTATGTCGGCGTATCTATAGATTCTCGATTCTGGCAGCTCCAGGCGCCGCCATCGGATAGATATACGCCACGTAAAGTCTATTCTGAGCTGGCATATCTTTTTTCTGTATTCAGAAAACAAGATACGCCGGAATTCTGCTAAGATACGAGCGGCGTAAGTCAGTTACACTGTCGTATCTTAGTTGCATATTTACGCTGGCCGCTAGGTGGTGCTTCTGTCGATTTACGCGTCGAATATGTAAATTAGGGAGATACGGCGATTCACAAACGTACTTGCAGCCAGGCATCGTAGTTTACGTCGTTTGCGTAAGCGTTAGTCCGGCGTAAAGTTACCCCTGCTATATGAGGCACAGCCGATGTTAAGTATGGACGTCGGGACATCGTAGAATTGTACGTCGGTTACGTCGTTTGCGTAAATCGTTCGGGAATGGGGCTGGACGTAATTTACGTTCACGACGTTTACATTGACTAGTTGCAACGTGATTTCACGCATGCGCACTGGGATACGCCCACGGACGGCGCATGCGCCGTTCAGAAAATACGTAAATTGCGTGGGGTCATGATTCATTTACATTAATCACACCCCCACATTACTAATTTGAATTAAGTGCCCTTACGACGGCCACTTTACGCTATGCCGCCGCGACTTATGGAGCAAGTGCTTTCTGAATAAGGCACTTGCCCATAACAGTTGCGGAGGCGTAGCGTAAAGAGCATACGCTACGCCCGCAGAAAAATACGCCCCCTTCTCTGAATCTGGCCCCTTATCCTCACGACCACATACCAATAGGATCAATATTCCAAGACTTGGACCTCTTGGAACATGTTCATGTACAGCGGAACCTCGGTTTACGAGTAACGTGGTTAACGATCATTTTGAAAGACGAGCAACTTTTTAAAAAAAAGTTCTGACTCGGTTTGCGGGTGTTGTCTCGCAAAACTAGCAAAATTCAAGCTAATGGTGCCTGCAGTACCGCATTTGGCCTGAGGTGCGGGGGGTGCCGGAGCCGAGCAGAGCTGAGCGAAGTCGTCCGGAAGTACTCTGTTCTCGGGTGTTTCCGAGCATTTCTGAAGTCAGCCGAGCTGCCCGAGCCTTTCCGAGGTTCTCCGGTGCCCCCCTACCTCTGGCCACATGCGGTATTGCATGCCGTTGAAGTCAATGCAGAACAAATTATTTTAGTTTCCATTGACTTCTATGGGGAATAGAACTGCACGATTCTGGCCAAAATGAGAATCACGATTTTTTTTGCTTAGAATGAAGATCACGATTCTCTCACGGCGTAAAATCTTTTACATTTATACAAAAAAAATAAAAAAAATAATGGGCTAACTTTACTGGCTAGTTTTTTTTTTTTTTTTTATTCAATAAAGTAATTTTTTCCAAAAAAATATGCATTTAAAAAGACTGCTGCGCAAATACAGTGCAACATAAAATTTTGCAACAACCGCCATTTTATTCTCTAGGGTCTTTACTAAAAAGTTATATAATCTTTGGGGGTTCTAAGTAATTTTCTAGCAAAAAAAAATATGATTTTAACTTGAAAAGAGCTGTCAGAGAAAGGTTTGGTGTTTAAGTGGTTAAAAAATCCTAATTTACATACAGAAGAAGTTTATTCCTTTGAAGAGATACAATGTTTTCAAAACTTGGCAGATTGCCCAGACTGACTTTTGGCTGAGAGCAGACAGGAAATTATTTGCATACCAAAGTACAGAGAGAAAATTATTTTCATGTCAAAGATCGTGAAAATCTGTATCAAGAATTGCAACGGGAAAAAGATCGCGATTCTTGACGATTAATCGTGCAGCTCTAATGGGGAAACTCGCTTTGATATGCGAGTACCTTGGATTACGAGAATTCTCCGTAATCCGAGGTTCCACTGTACTCTGAAGAGGGACAGGCGGTACTACTGACTAGTGACGCTCAGGTCCGGATTTGCTCTCCCTGCCCCCCCCCCAAATCAACGGAGAATGTGCGGCGCGGTTAGTTCAAATGTTTGTTTGTTTTTTGACTTTTTTATCACTTTTTTAAATGTTTGTATCATTTTCTTATCTTTCTTTTTTTATTTTATACATTTAATTATTATTTCCTATTATTTATTTATTTTTTATCAATTTTTTTCACTTTTTTGCTATCACACAGGAGAAAACTATTTCCTGTGTGATAGCAATTGGAGGTGACATGTTCTCTTTATTGACCCTGTCACCTCCAAAACAGGAGTCCTAGCACTGTGCTATAACTCCTGTCACAGCTAAGATGGGAAGAGCACAGCTCTCCCCTCTCACTGTGTACATCGGCAGCAGGGACAGGAGACAGACTCAGTGGCCGGGGGGAGGACGGAGTCCCGAAGACAGAGCCAGCAGAGAGAGGTATGTGGGGAGGGGGGAGAGGGGAGGACCGAGTCCCGAAGACAGAGTCAGCAGAGAGAGGTATGTGGGGAGGGGGGAGAGGGGAGGACGGAGTCCCGAAGACAGAGCCAGCAGAGAGAGGTAAGGACGCACGGGAGCACATATTTTACAAGTGATTTCGGCAACATCACCGCAATCACTTGTTAACGAGCGACCGGGTTCCCCCATAATTTACTGCCCTTAACTGTATGTTCCGGGCGTCGGGGGACTCCATGACACTGCCGCCCCTTGGAGTCCTGCCGCCACAAGGCCTGGCCTCAGTGGCCTTGTGGGAAATCCGGGCCTGGTGACGGTGTCCCTTGATTCTCTAACCCAGGGGTCTCCAAACATTCTAAACAAAGGTCCGGTTTTTTGTCCTTTGGACTCTTGCCGGGCCGGACTTTGGCTAGTGGAGGGTGGAAATTTTCCTGCCATTAGTGGGACTTAACATATAGTATTAGGGGGAGAAATAGTGCCCCATCGTTTGTATCATAGGGAGGAATAGTGCCCCATTAGTGGTGTCAGTGGGAGAAATGGTGCTCCACTGTTGGTGTCAGATGTCAGAATAGTGTCTCGTATTAGTGGGAGGGGTACTGCCCCAAGGGCCAAATAAAGGTGAGCAAAGGGCCGCATTTGGGCTTCGGGCCGCCGTTTGGAGACCACTGCTCTAACCACACAAATTCACTGGCCACTATACCCCCACCCACCCTACAGACACATGTGCTTAGATACCCTCCCCCGCTCCCTTCCCCATGCTCCCTTCCTCTCTCTCTTCTACTTTCGAAATCTCTGTCCCTCCGCCCTTGTTTTTCCCTGTCTTTCTATTACCGCTATTTCTTCAGATTTCTATTATTTCATAGAAAAAGGAACGGAATCCATGGCCTGTCGCCGCACTCTGGCAACGCATGCTTCGCTATGTTCCTGATGTGTTTACAATACATGTTTGTTCTTTGTCATCATCCGGTGTACCTCGATTACATTACAGTTTGAGGTATTGTGCTGTATTGTCTGCCTATGTGTTTTATGTCTTTAATGTGAACTACACTTTGTTGGCCTTGCAGATTCTGTCTTTTAAATAAATAAAAGATAAAAAAAAAAAAAATTATAAACCATTGTCTTCTTCATTTGTTTACATATGTGAAGGAGATGGAGAGTAGTCTTATGTTAACAATGCAGCAAACAAAAAAGAAAGAAGAAAAGTAAACTGTCAGAAGAGACGTGCCATGAGGTAAACTCGCCTGCCTGCTTACAGTCCTTTTTTAACCCTTTTTTGACACGCGTAGCACACTGGAGGCCCGTACACATTCTCTGGGCTCTACGTGCTCATTGGTGGACCTGGAACTTGCTTAGTGGATGCCACCAGGGGCGGACTGACAACTCATGGGGCCCCCGGGCAATAGAAGATTATGGGGCCCCTGGGCTTACTGATGGCCACCATGCCAGGAGGCAGTGCAGAGGTGGGGCAGCTAAAATCTCAGGATTTTCACATCAAAAGCATGTCAGTTTCAGACATATCAGGGACAGATGTAAAAAAAAACACTGATTTTTACATACTGTCCCTAGTTTTACTGAGCCTGGCAACCCTGATGGGGCCCCTAAGTGGCACAGGGCCCTCGGGCAGTGCCCGGGTGACTCAATGGTCAGTTGCCCCTGGATGCCACCGAGTAGAGGGGAGACACATGAGCAAATCTACTAACGGTTAAAACCAATGGACCCTATCCTGTACTATTTTTCCTGGACATCTTTGCTGCCTTTGATACAGTGAACCACCCCCTCCTCCTAAAAAAACTCCACTCCTTTGATCTCCATGACTTTACTCCTTGTTGGTTCTCATCCTACCTATCCCACCACTCCTTCAGTGTCACTTACAACTCTACTTCCTTCTCTCCTCTTTCTTTCTCTGTCTAGGTCCACTAAGGTCCTGTTCTTGGACCTGTCCTTTTCTCAATCTACACCTCCTCACTGGGTCAGTTGATTGCCTCCCATGGCTTTTAGTATCATCTTTACGTAAATGACACCTAAATCTATCTCTCCCCCCCCCCCCCCCCAACTCACTCCATCTGTCTCCTCACACATCACTAACTAATAGATAAATCGGCCTGGATGTCACATCACTTCCTCAAACTCAACCTATCCAAAACAGAGCTCATGATATTTCCTCCCCCACGTGCCACTTCTCCTTATTTCTCTGTCAAAATCAACGGCCCAACTATCAACTCGCCCCCCCCCCCCCCTGGGTGTAACCCTGGACTCTATCAACAGCCCAACTATCAACTTGCCCCCCATGCCAAGGTCCTGGGTGTAATCCTGGACTCTATCAACAGCCCAACTATCAATTTGCCTCCCATGCCAAGGTCCTGGGTGTAATCCTGGACTCTATCAACAGCCCAACTATCAACTCGTCCCCCCATGCCAAGGTCCTGGGTGTAATCCTGGACTTCATCAACAGCCCAACTATCAATCCGTCCCCCCAAGCCAAGGTCCTGGGTGTAATCCTGGACTCTATTAACAGCCCAACTATCTACTCGTCCCCCCATGCCAAGGTCTTGGGTGTAATCCTGGACTCCATCAACAGCCCAACTATCAACTCGCCCCCCCATGCCAAGGTCCTGGGTGTAACCCTGGACTCTATCAACAGCCCAACTATCAACTCGCCCCCCCATGCCAAGGTCCTGGGTGTAATCCTGGACTCTATCAACAGCCCAACTATCAACTCGCCCCCCCATGCCAAGGTCCTGGGTGTAATCCTGGACTCTATCAACAGCCCAACTATCAACTCGCCCCCCCCCCCCCCCATGCCAAGGTCCTGGGTGTAATCCTGGCTGGACTCTATCAACAGCCCAACTATCAATCCGTCCCCCCAAGCCAAGGTCCTGGGTGTAACCCTGGACTCTATTAACAGCCCAACTATCTACTTGTCCCCCCATGCCAAGGTCCTGGGTGTAATCCTGGACTCTGAACTATCCTTTTGGCCCCACATCCAATCACTGTCCAAAGCTTGCCGCCTCAACTCCACAATATCTCCAAGATACGCCCCTCCCTAACCAATGTCACAACAAAGCTTCTAATCCACTCCCCGGTTATCCCTTACCTCGACTGACTACTGCAACTCCCTCGTTGTTGGCCTACCTCTAAATAGGCTATACCCCCCTCAGTACATCATGAACAGTGCTGTCAGCCTCATCCACCTTATAAACTGATGGTGTCTGCAACCCCTCTCTGCCAAAAGCTCCATTGGCTGCCGCTTAACCAGCAAATTAAATTCAAGATACTTATGCCTCGTACACACGGTCGGACTTTCATAGAAAAAAGACAGGCTTTTTTTTCTGAGAAAGTCCGGCCGTGTGTAGCCTTCATTAGACTTTTTTGGTCGGAAGTCCGACGGACCTTAGATAGAGAACCTGTTTTCTATCTTCTCCGTCGGACTCACAGCGGACATTTGTATGGTCAAAAGTCCGACCGTGTGTACGAGTCATAACAAATACTTACAAAGCCATCCACAACTTGGCCCCCCCAGCAACATCTCTAACCTGGTCTCAAAATACCAACCAAATTGTCCTCTTCACTCCTCCCAAGACAACCCGTTTTCGCCTCCAGGACTTTATCCGAGCCTCTCCCATCCTCTGGAATGCTCAACCCCAATCTGTCTGACTAGCTCCTACTTTGTCCACTTGCAGATGATCCCTGAAAACTCATCTTTTCAGAGAAGCCTATCTGGCCTCCACCTAACAACTGTACATTTATTTTCTCCAACACATTAAAGCGGGGTTCCACCCGCAATCTTTTTTTTTTTAACGTGTGTTTGTAGCTGCTGACTTTTAATAAGGACACTTACAGTACCTGTCCTATTCGCCCGCGATGTCAGCTCCCCCGAGTCCGATCCCTCGATGCTAGCAGCTCCCGCTACCGCCATCCTCAGTAAGGGAAACAGGCAGTGAAGCCGTTTCCTACTGCGCATGCACGAGTCGCGGGGCTCTTTGTGAATGGACCGGCTGTTCTCTGGGATACACACAGTTCCCAGAAGGCAGCGCGGCCCATTCACAGGAAGACACTGCAGGAGGACGGAGGAAGAAGACCCACTGCGGACGATGAAGAGGCAGATTACGGACTTCCGCATAGCAATCGCTATTTCTGGTTGCTTATCTACACCTCCTTCTATTTCTTTTTTGGGGATTTTTTCAGGGTGGAACTCCACTTTAACCACAATTATACATCAGACAGGAGGCTCATATCTTATGCATTAATCCTTCTTTATTAATGCTCACAGCAGATAGTGTAAAACCATGTAACGTAAATAATAGTAAAGAAAAAACACAGTAGGAACTACATATCCCAGCAGCCCCGGGCCTTAGCCACTCCTACTCAAGTCCTATAAATGTCCTGTTCTATCCTGGATCCTCCTCTTTCTTTCTGCTCACGGCAGAGCACTAGAAGATAAGTACTGCTATTTATATCATATTGACTGTGTGATAATTTATATATATGACAATTACCGTTTTGGCTGAATTCCTATATATGTATAGGTGTGTTTTTTGTCTGTAGTGTGGTAGCTGTCAGATAACACTGTGGTATCGCCGGGATTACTATCCCTGTGCTGTCTTGGGGTTACCATTGAGTTACTACGCTGATTCTCCATCACCTCGGCGTTTATTTATATACTTATACCCCTCTACTGTGTCCCTGTACCCCACCTTAGGACGCTGCGGTCATCGGCTACCCCTCTCTGCAATTTTATTGCCTTTTTCTCCCTCTACCTTGCTACACGGAGGCGCCATCTTGGCTTCCCTCCTCTCTCCTCAGGGCATCATTCGCGCGTACAGGGAGGCGGATCCTTCACCTCCCTGTAACCTATCATCTCCACCGCTGCCCCGTCCAATCGCGCCGCGCATGGACCGGGGGGGGCGGTATCTTCTTGCGGCGCCGTCCAATCGGCGCTCCGGGGCTGTAGTCTCGCGAGACTTCGCCCTGGAGTGAGGAAATCCTTCAGGCCCGCCTCCCATCGCTTGCCAGTCGGCGCTGGTGGTCGGAGGCAGAGCCTGAACTTTCTGCTGTGTGCAGCAGAGTGAGCCCAACTCAGCTAAGTTTCCTGGGAATTTGATTCCCTTTCTCCCTCAAATTAGTCTGCCCTGTGTCACATAATCCCTACCTTCTGTGCTACTATTTGCTTTTCTGGCTATACTCCAGCAGCATGGCAGAAGAAGGCTCTCCCCACACCCCAGATCAGGAGCTGGCACTGGATCCAGCACAACTCCTGAACACTTCCCAACTCCAGGATCTCATTAATAGATCCATACAAGCAGCATTAACTGCAGCTGCCACCTCTTCTGGAGCAAATCAAACCCTGAACCTGCCTGTACTCATGCCACATGATACCCAACCAACCGTAAAAAAGGGTAAATCATCCCATAAGAGGAAACACACGGCAACGGTTTATGACTCCCCGGCAGGGGAAGTAAAGAATATGCTCGGAGCAGATCCCCACACAGACTGCCACCCCACGCATCCTTCAGACCCCCTTCAACCCCTGGGCCTCAGGGAGTCACATAAGAGGCACGGACCCGCCAAACGGGCCAAACCAGACTCGTACGTCCTAGAGTCAGACGACGACTCATCCGCTGAGTCGGATGGGTCCGAGGTCTCGGGGTCTGATTACTACTATAGAGAAGAGGATGCGGGGGCACCGGCACTCCTACAGGATGCCAACCCTGACAACCAGGGCAAAGATATTGTGGACGCATTGTGTGAACCGCTATTCAACCCGGACGCCATTTCCCACCCTCGCTCTGGGGACTGGTCTCCCCTCCCCCACGTGTCCCAGTACATCGAACTTTGGGCACGTAGACCCCTAGAGAGATCTAACCGCAACAAGTTAAGAGCGGAATGCCCTCGTCCCCACATACCCATGAAGGCGGTCATGACTCCTGAGGTCGATCCCATTTTAGCGAAATATCTGCTAAAGTCCGGGAAATTCCCCAAGAAAGGGATAGACCGATCGTTTAAAAACATTCAAGATCGCATCCTAGATCTGTTCGGACCCCTGACCAAAATCCTTAATCTAGCAGAACAAGCTGCATCCACTGGTCAGGCGGTTGACCTAGCCCAATTACGTGGGTGGGCCCAGAGGGCCATATGTCTGACGGGCAGTGCCAATACCGCCTGCTCCGTCGAGCGCAGACGCTCAATCCTCATGCGGCTCGATCCGCAATTGGCCCACCTGGCAGAATCCGAACCAGGCCCCGCAGCAGAAGGCATGCTATTTGGTGACTCCCTGGTCAAGGATATAAATAAATTCGTGGGCATGTTTAACAGCCTTGACAAGGCACAAACATCCCTCAAGAGAACGGGCAACCCTAGAGTTTTTTCCCGGGCCGGCAGAAGTAGGAGCCGTTCTGCCGGCCGCTTTAACTCAGGCAGACCCTTTCAGAGGTCAACTGCCCAACCTCACTATACTCAGGCTCCCGCTCCGTACACCACCACTGCGCAACCCGCACCCTTCTTCCCACCACGTGGCAGATCCTGGAGGGGACGTGGCCAGAGAGGATATCCTCGTTCCCGCCCATATACCGGTGAGTACCACACACATTCCATTGCCTCTTATACCCGTGGGGGGCCGTCTAATGTTTTTTACCCACGCTTGGTCTGCGATTACAGCAGATACGTGGATACTGAATACAGTGGCAGGTTTCCAGATAGATCTTCTATCCCCACCGAATCTGGGAGTAATTCCACCCCCTATCCGGTTCACAGAACAGAATATGGCCCTGATAGACAACGAGCTACGAGAACTGATATCCAAAAAAGCTGTTATCGAGGTCGACCCCTCATCCCCGGGGTTTCTCAGCAATCTCTTCTTAGTCAAGAAGAAAGGGGGAGGTTACCGCCCGGTTATAAACCTTCGGGACCTGAACCAACATGTCGCCTATCGGCATTTCAAGATGGAGGGCATCCATTGCCTCCGGGATCTCCTAGTCCCGGGAGACTGGTTGGTAAAAGTAGACCTAAAGGACGCCTACCTCACTGTCCCCATGCATCAAGCATCACAACACCTTCTCCGTTTCAGGTGGTGGGGACGCACGTGGCAATTTACATGCCTCCCATTCGGGCTGTCATCCGCCCCGTGGTGCTTCACAAAGATCTTGAAACCCGTTGTGGCATCACTGAGGTCCAGAGGAGTACGTCTGATAATATATCTGGACGACATCCTCATTATAGCTTACTCCAAGAATCAGGCATATCAACACATGTCTTGGACGATCGACCTCTTACTAGGTCTGGGCTTCCTGATCAACCAGAAAAAAATCGGTGTTGGTCCCAGCCCAGGAAATGGAGTTCCTGGGTTTCTCCGTGGACACCAACCTAGCTGTCCTTCGTCTGCCCAGCGAGAAATTGGCCCTGATTCGCAAGGAGATCAGGGCGGTACTCCGCAAAGGGTTCTTATCCCTACGCGTACTGGCCCGCATAGTAGGCCTACTAGCGGCATCCATCCAAGCCATCTTTCCGGCCCCCCTGCATTACAGGGCCCTCCAGAGGCTGAAAATCCTACACCTCCGCCGGGGTCTCCGGTATGCAGACGAGGTGCCCTTATCCTCGGAGGCCCAAGTCGAGCTACAATGGTGGCTCCGATACGCCATCGAATGGAATGGCAAGACGATCTTCAACTCACGCCCAGATGTTGTCATAGAATCGGACTCGAGCCGCCGGGGCTGGGGCGCCCGTCTGGGGGAAACCTCGACAGGAGGGACCTGGTCCAGAGAGGAATCTCTTTTGCACATCAACGCTTTGGAACTCTCAGCGGCTCTCTTCGCTATTCAGAGTTTCCTAGCGGAACGGTCCAATTGTTGCGTCTTATTACGCATGGACAATATTGCAGCGGTACAGTACATCAACCGCTTAGGTGGCACCAGATCCAAGGTTCTGACGGACATTACCACAGAGATTTGGCACTTCTGCCTGTCTCGAGACATCATCCTTACGGCGGAATACATCCCGGGTACTTCCAATACTGTCGCGGACTGGAATTCCCGATATCTTGTCGACGCCAGCGATTGGTGCTTGGACCGATCAGTCTTCGCCCAACTGAACCTACTTTGGGGTCCCATGGACATAGACCTTTTCGCCTCTCGTCTCAATTACCAACTGCCCCGCTTCTTCAGCTGGAGACCGGATCCAGAGTCCTCGGCAGTGGACGCTTTCCGTCACTCTTGGACAGGGGGAACACACTACGCGTTTCCCCCTTTCTCAATGATCCCCAGGACTCTACTGCAGACTACATACCAGAAGGCGACGTTAGTTCTGATCACGCCATGGTGGCCAACACAACCATGGTTCCCTCTCCTCCTGGACTTGGCCATAGACCACCCCAGGCTTCTTCCCCAATTCCCTCACATCCTCTCCCACCCGAACAAGGGCGTTCACCCTCTGGTAGAGGAGGGCACACTGACACTATTGGCATGGCTGATCTCGGGATGCCGGACGCGCACGAAGGCCTTTCAAACTCAGCTAGAGATCTCCTCTCCGTGGCCTGGGCCCCCGGGACTCGATCGGCATATCGATCGGCCTGGCAACTCTGGGTACGTTGGTGTGACCAACGGCAAGCTGATCCCGTACGTGCCCCTGTCACCGTCATAGCGAATTTCTTGGCGGACTCCTTTAACTCAGGCAAGGCCTACAGTTCCATCAATATATACAGGTCTGCCATTTCGGCCTACCACGATCCGGTGGATTCCCTGCCAATCAGCAAACACCCTCTAATCTGCAGACTACTTAGAGGCATCAGGTTCAAACGGCCTCCTCGTCCTAAATATCAGTCCACCTGGGATGTTTCCAAGGTTCTCGACATGTTCTCAGGATGGGAAGACAACGATTCGCTGTCCCTCAAGATGCTGTCGTTTAAACTTACAGTTCTGTTGTGCCTGATATCCGTCAAACGTGTCTCGGACGTTAAGGCCCTGGATATCTCCAGACGTCAGTTTTCACCCCACGGAGTAAGGTTCACGGTTGTCCGCAGAACCAAAACTGGTCTACATTCGGTGTTTTATCCCTTTTTTTCCGGCTCATCCACGACTCTGTGTGGTTAGGTGCCTACAAGCTTACGAGGCGAGCACGAGCAACCTACGAACCTCGGGTTCTTCTCAACTTTTAATATCCTACGTGAAGCCTCACCATCCGGTCTCCCCGGCCACGCTGGCACGTTGGGTTAAGTCAACCATGGCTATGGCAGGCATAGACGTCTCCATGTTCGGAGCACACTCTGCCAGAGGAGCCATGGCTACCAAAGTAGTTACGACCGGAGGCTCTCTTTCGGACCTTTTACTGGCGGCCGACTGGTCTTCTGAGACCGTTTTCCGCCTTTTCTATTTCAGACCGGAGGAACATGTCACTATGTCTGTTTTGTAACGTATGATTCGGGAATTAATGTTTTTGTTTGCAATGATGGTATGAATATTGTATTGAGCTTTGAACTTGCATAAGATATGAGCCTCCTGTCTGATGTATAATTCGAGATTTTCCTAGCTTGTGACGGAAAATATTGATTATATGAAGACAGGAGGCGAGTATCTTCCCTACTGACATCGTTCCCGTTTGGAATACTGTTCGGGTGATGTTCCCCGCTCTTGGATGACCAGATGGTCTGAATAACCCAGTTGGCCGACCCTGTTGGGACCTGTGGATGTTACCTCAGGAGTCATCAGTTATGAAGTCGTGGGCCGATTGGCCGAAGAATCGACGGTTTATGAGACGTTGCAAGTATAGACCTGGATCTGGATACCTCAAGGTTCACACAAAGAAAGAGGAGGATCCAGGATAGAACAGGACATTTATAGGACTTGAGTAGGAGTGGCTAAGGCCCGGGGCTGCTGGGATATGTAGTTCCTACTGTGTTTTTTCTTTACTATTATTTACGTTACATGGTTTTACACTATCTGCTGTGAGCATTAATAAAGAAGGATTAATGCATAAGATACTCGCCTCCTGTCTTCATATAATCAATATTTTCCGTCACAAGCTAGGAAAATCTCGAATTATTAACTCCTGTATCTCTTGACCCTCCCTAGATTGTAAGCTCTGATGAGCAGGGCCCTCTGATTCCTATTGTATTAACCAGTTGCCGACCAGCCGCCGCAGTTTTACGGCAGCAGGTCGGCTCGGCTGCGCAAAATCACGTAATATTAGGCGATTTCTCATTTCAGCCACTAGAGGCCTGGGATCACCGCCGGGCACCCGCATTCGCATGTTACAGAGCGAGAACCAGGAGCTGTGTGTGTAAACACACAGCTTCCGGTCCTGTATGTATGAACAGCGATCTGTTATTTCCCCTAGTCAGTCCCCTCCCCCCTTCAGTTAGAACACACACAGGGAACATAATTAACCACTTCTTCGTCCCCTAGTGTTAACCCCTTCCCTGCCAGTGACATTTTTACAGTAATCAATGCATTTTTATAGCACTGATCGCTATAAAAATGCCAATGGTCCCAAAAATGTGTCAAAAGTGTCTGAAGTGTCTGCCATAAGGTCAAAGTATAGATAAAAAATGCTGATCGCCGCCATTACTAGTAAAAAAAAAATATTAATAAGAATGCCATAAAACTACCCCCTATTTTGTAGACGCTATAACTTTTGCGCAAACCAATAAATTAACGCTTATTGCAACTTTTTTTACAAAAAATATGTAGAAGAATACACATCGGCCTAAACGTTTTTTTATATATATATTTTTGGGGGCTATTTATTATAGCAAAAGGTAAAAAATAATCTTTTTTTTTTTTTTTTTAAATTGTCGCTTTATTTTTGTTTATAGCGCAAAAAAATGAAAACCGCAGAGGTGATCAAATACCACCAAAATAAAGCTCTATTTGTGGGAAAAAAAGGACGTCAATTTTGTTTGGGATCCACGTCGCACAACCGTGGAATTGTCAGTTAAAGCGACGCAGTGCGGAATCGCAAAAAGGGGCAAGGTCCTCTACCTGCATTTTGGTCCGGGTCTTAAGTGGTTAAGCATTATAAATGTTCCATATTGTTCAGTATGCTCACTTTGAGCGCATTGTTTAATGTCACTGTATTATACCCTTTTCAATAAAAAGAATAGTAAAAAAAATAGTGTATTGTATTTGTACTGTCTACCCTCAAGTTGTAAATAATAATAATAATAATTGGGGTTGTCCCGATACCACTTTTTTAGGACCGAGTACAAGTACCGATACTTTTTTTCAAGTAGTCGCCGATACCGAATACCGATACTTTTTTTAAATGTGTCCCCAAATGCAGACATGTGCCCCACATATGCAGCTGTCCCTTCAGCCATGTCCCTCTAGCCATATCCCACACATATGCAGCAATGTCCCTCCAGCCATGTCCCCCACATATGCAGCCATGTCCCTCTAGCCATGTCCCACACATATGCAGCCATGTCCCTCCAGCCATGTCCCTCTAGCCATGTCCCACACATATGCAGCCATGTCCCTTCAGCCATGTCCCTTCAGCCATGTCCCTCTAGCCAGTGGCGTAACCAGAGTCATGGGCGCCCGGGGCAGATTTTTTTTTCCGCCCCCCCCTTATATAAACATGATATCAGGGCTGCAGTGTGGAGCTCCCTATTAAGCTATGGACCGGGCCGGGCCAACACTCTACTCCAACGGAGTCCCAGCCTCAGCCTGTGGCAGAGGCAGGGTGTGCGCTGGGGAAGACTTGGGACAGGCTCTGCTAAACCATTCTCTCCCTGCATCACATCCCAGCGACGCTTACTTGCTTGGCTGAGCAGGAGTCCCAGCAGGCGCCGCCGGACTGCAGAGCACGTCACCATCTTGGAGCCTCCGCAGCGTGTGCCGGTGTTATGCCAAACAGGGCATCCCCTGCATCCTTCCAGGCGTGCCTGTGCCGGCCGCTGGGAGGTACCGGCGGGGGGCTGTGTGCTCAGGGGAGGAGCCGCTCACTATACTATCCGCAGAGCTGCCGGTCACAGGCGCCCCCCTCAGCTCAGCGCCCGGGGCAGACGCACCCCCTGCCCCCCTGGTTGTTACGCCACTGCCTCTAGCCATGTCCCTCCAGCCGTGTCCCTCTAGCCATGTCCCTCCAGCCATGTCCCTCTAGCCATGTCCCTCCAGCCATGTCCCTCCAGCCATGTCCCTTCAGCCATGTCCCTCAAGCCATGTCCCTCCAGCCATGTCCCTCCAGCCATGTCCCTTCAGCCATGTCCCTCTAGCCATGTCCCTCTAGCCATGTCCCTTCAGCCATGTCCCTTCAGCCATGTCCCTTCCGCCATGTCCCTCTAGCCATGTCCCTTCAGCCATGTCCCTTCAGCCATGTCCCTTCAGCCATGTCCCTCTAGCCATGTCCCTTCAGCCATGTCCCTCTAGCCATGTCCCTTCAGCCATGTCCCTCTAGCCATGTCTCTCCAGCCCCTGAAAGCCGCCGCCGCCGCACGGAGATCTTTACAGCATTCATTTGAATAGCTGTTTTGCCCGCGTGTATAGGCACTCCCCCTTGCTCAGGATTGGACAGATCACAATCACCCATCCAATCCCGAGCAAGGGGGAGTGTCTATACGCGCGGGACGTTCCCGTTTAACCCATGCGGTGCGGCTTTCGATGCGGCGACTTTGGCGGCGACGGCGGGGGGACGGGACGGGGGGGGGGTAGTATTCTATTTAGGCATCTATTCTATTTAGTACAAGTACTCCCGCAAATACTCGGTATCGGGACAACCCTAATAATAATAATAATGTCTCCCTTTCCTGCTATTGACCCGGGAGCTACGTATACAACACCCCCCTTGGGTCCTGGTGTCGCTTTCCCCAGACAGTATAGCTGAGGAAGAAGCTAATGGAACATGTTCTGTGTTGAACCTGAACCTGATGGCCGCAAGAAGCTTCTGCATATTTATGGCTCAACTCTGTGCTGATCAACAAGTTCTTCTTCCCCTTCCAGTTCCAGATGGAACTCCTGCAAATGTTACAGCCTTGAGCTTGCACAGACAGGCATCATTAATATATATATTAGGATCCTCCATGACACCAAGATCAGCACTGTCCTGCACTCTTGCTAGTGTTGCTACCAGTCCGGGATTCACCCAAACGGTCCGGGTTTCACCCAAACGGTCCGGGGATTCACTGAAACAATCTAGGATTTTTAATCACGTGCCTGGGTTTTAGTCCTCTTGAAACCCAGACACATACCTAACTGGGGCACCCCGTGCCAAATCAGTACTTATCCATGCCATATCCATGCCACATTAGTACTCATCCGTGCCACATCAGTGCTCACCTGTGCCACATACATGCCACATTAGTACTCATCTGTGTCACATCCATGCCTCATCAGTACTTATCCATGCCACATTAGTACTCATCCGTGCCACATCAGTGCTCATGTGTGCAGGGGCGGACTGACAACTCATGGGGCCCCCGGGCGATGGAAGATTATGGGGCCCCCAGGCTTACAGATGGCCACCAAGCCAGGTGGCAGTACAGAGGTGGGGCAGCTAAAATCTCGGGATTTTCACATCAAAAGCATGTAGGTTTTGGACATATCAGGGACAGATGTAAAAAAAAACACAGATTTTTACATACTGTCCCTGGTTTTAATGAGCCTGGCAACCCTGATGGGGCCCCCTAGTGGCATGGGGCCCTCGGGCATTGCCCGAGTTCCTCAATGGTCAGTCCGCCCCTGCATGTGTGCCACATCCATGCCACATCAGTGCTCACCTGTGCCACATTAGTACTCATCTGTGTCACATCCATGCCTCATCAATACTTATCCATGCCACATCCATGCCACATTAGTACTCATCCGTGCCACATCCATGCCTCATCAGTACTTATCCATGCCACATTAGTACTCATCCGTGCCACATCAATGCCACATTAGTACTCATCCGTGCCACATACATGCCTCATCAGTACTCATCCGTGCCACACCCATGCCTCATCAGTACTTATCCGTGCCATATCCATGCCACATTAGTACTCATCCGTGCCACATCCATGCCTCATCAGTACTTATCCATGCCACATTAGTACTCATCCGTGCCACATCCATGCCACATTAGTACTCATCCGTGCCACATCCATGCCTCATCAGTACTCATCCGCGCCACACCCATGCTTCATCAGTACTTATCCGTATCACATCCATGCCACATCAGTACTTATCCGTGCCACATTAGTACTCATCCGTGCCACATACATGCCTCATCAGTACTCATCCGTGCCACACCCATGCCTCATCAGTACTTATCCGTGCCATATCCATGCCACATTAGTACTCATCCGTGCCACATCCATACCACATTAGTACTCATCCGTGCCACATCCATGCCTCATCAGTACTTATCCGTGTCACATCCATGCCACATTAGTACTCATCCGTGCCACATTAGTACTCATCCGTGCCACATCCATGCCTCATCAGTACTCATCCGTGCCACACCCATGCTTCATCAGTACTTATCCGTGCCACATCCATGCCACATTAGTACTCATCCGTGCCACATACATGCCACATTACTACTCATTCGTGTCACATCCATGCCTCATCAGTACTCATCCGTACCACATCCATGCCTCATCAGTACTCATCCGTGCCACACCCATGCCTCATCAGTACTTATCCATGCCACATTAGTACTCATCCGTGCCACATACATGCCACATTAGTACTCATCCGTGCCACACCCATGCCTCATCAGTACTTATCCGTGCCGCATCCATGCCACATTAGTACTCATCCGTGCCACACCCATGCCTCATCAGTACTTATCCGTGCCTCATCAGTACTCATCCGTGCCACACCCATGCCTCATCAGTACTTATCCGTGCCTCATCAATACTCATCCATGCCACACCCATGCCTCATCAGTATTTATCCGTGCCGCATCCATGCCACATTAGTACTCATCTGTGCCACATCCATGCCTCATCAGTACTTATCCATGCCACATCAGTACTCATCCGTGCCACATTAGTACTCATCTGTGCCACATTAGTACTCATCCGTGTCACATCCATGCCTCATCAGTACTCATCCGTGTCACATCCATGCTTCATCAGTACTCATCCGTGTCCCATCCATGCTTTATTAGTACTCATCCGTGTCACATCCATGCTTCATCAGTGCTCACCTGTGCCACATCCATACTCATCCGTGCCACATCCCTGCCACATCAGTACTCATCCCTGCCACATCCCTGCCACATCAGTAGTCATCCATGCCTCATCAGTGTTCATGGCTAGTTTGTATGCTCCATCAGACAATTGTTGTCGGATTTTCCGCAGACAAATGTGGGATAGCATGTTTTAAAAATTTTCGCCGACAAATGTGTCTTGTCGGATTATCCAATCGTGTGTACACAAGTCCTTCGGACAAAACTCCAAAGTACAAGAAATTGGATGAAAGGTTTAGCACTGGGAAACACTTTTTGAAAGATAAAAAGTGCATTTTATATACAACTATATAGATCAGACCAAAATGAGGGGCAAATGAGGAGGAAAGAGGGACAGAGGGATATTGCTCCAAATCAGGGACAGTTGGGAGCTATGGGGTTGGTTGGGGAAGGTATCACCCACCAGGTCAGCATACAAATGCAAAATCTTTTACTTTCCATGCGTTTTTTATGCAGAAAAAAAGCGCACTGGACAGCATGTGGTGTGAACTGGCCCATAATGTTTGTAGACTTGGAGCATTAAGTAGGCAGATCCTGTTGCAGTGATTACTGCTCACTCCCACACCGCCCTCCTCTCCTTCCAGCCTGGTGACAACACTAGATGCTGGGTGGGACTGTTGGGGAATTAGGGAGTGGCCACCTGACAGCGAAAATTCTCACCTGTGAGATCAGGAGCCGTATCTGTCTGCATCCTGCTTGTCTACAGCCGAGTGTGTCCGCCCTGTCACTGCAAACATTACCTGCGAATTTGTACTCACCTGCCATCATTACCTGGAACCAGGTAAGAGATACAGTATACTACACATGCATTGGGCACACTTCCCAATGACAGTATCATCAGTACATGACTTGAAATTGTCTGTTGGGCTGAAAGAGAGAACTTCAGTCCACCTCCGTCTACTATATTCAGGTACCCAGGGCAGGACTTAGGGTGGTGGGGGCCCCTGGGCTTGAGTGTTAAAGGGGCCCCCTGGACCGAGGGGGGGGGATCATAGTTGTTGAGCGGGGGGGTTGCACAATTAAAGTTGTTGAGCGGGGGGGGGGGGGGGGGATTGAAGCGCGGGGGGTGGCTCTCTTTCCTTCAGCAGACATCCCCACACCGCTCCGGTTCCTTCTGGGGGGAGGTTTTGCAGTTGTTGAGCGGGGGGGGAGTGCCTCTCATCTGTGCCTCTCATCTGTGCCGACAGCCAGGGCCACAGACTGTCATTAGCCCGGCTCTTGGCTTTCTTCCCTTCAGCAGCCACAGTCCTCCACACACCGCTCCGGTTCCTCCTGCTTCTGTGCTGCCTCCTATTGCAGTGCGGGAAAATTAACCCTTTTGTGGGACTGCGGGAAGAAGCGGAAAGTCCCGCAGAATCCGTGCATTTGGGAGGTATGCGCAGGGCTGCCATCAGGAATTTTGGGGCCCCTTACACAGCTTAAGGCAAGGGCCCTCTTTAAAAAATAAAAAAGTGGGGGTTGCTGTCTGGGGGCCTCCGGGCCCCTGGGGACCTCCAGACCCCTAAAAAAAATAAAAAATAAACATTTATTAAAAAAACATGTATTTTTGATTAGGTTATCTATGTGGCTTGCGTTCCGTTTGAAATTACAGCCACATTTTTGATTACAACCTCCATTAGTACTAATTATTTAAAATAAAAAATAAAGAATTTTTTCTAATGGTTTTCTGTTGTTTTAGGGTGTTGTTTCATTTGATCCCCACTAGGGGGCGCACCCAATTAGTCTGATCAACATCGACATTTATATACACATTTTTGGTCTATTTGCTTTACTATTTTTTGTAACGAATTTTTTCTCCATGTGATTATGATCTTCTGGCGGGATCCAGTCTCGATCTTATAACATGGCGAATTATTATGACGTTTTTCGATCTTAATTCGGATTATCGTTTTAACATTTATTATTCGACGCCCATACTCAAGATGATGTTTTTGGCTGTTCCGGTGACCAGGACGAGGCTTGTATATATATAGCAGTGACTCACTGCAGAGCCCATCCCCATTGACAACGTTAACCTATAACGAAACGCGTCTGGGACGTAGGCGTGCAGTGACGTCACCGCGTTCGCGTGGGGAGGAAGGGCTCCTGCTATATGCTGGCCGGCATTCGTTCTTATTGTTTCTTACTGCTACTCTTCATGATTATCTATGCAAGTGGCTTTTCATACCTTTTTAATAAATCGCATTGGTAATGCACTATGTGAGGTCTCCTTTCCCTATTTATGGTTCATCGCTGCCTACATGTTATGCATACTAAACCAACGTGATATTCGGTGAGGCTCCTGAGAATCAGCTGTTCCCTGAGAAGCCGTGTGATTGATTTCTGCGATATACTGCTGTGGATTCTACAGGCTTTCTTATAGCTTATTTTTGGTAAGCTCCTGTCCATGTGGTGGTGGTTCACCACTGTCTGAAGTGCACTGGGGTGCTTCCTGTGATACACAAAATAATCTTTTATATTGGACTTTATTTTCATATTTGGACTTTATGTTGGCGCAAACTTCTTTCTTTTTTATAAAAAAGGGGGGCCCTGGGGACCTCTGGGCCTTTTAATAAAAAATAAAAAAATATAAACAAAAATAAAAAAATAAACATTTCTAAAATAAAATAAAAATGGGGGGGGGGGTTGCCACATAGGGCCCTGGGGACCTCTGAGCCCTTTAATAAAAAATATATATATATATATATATATATATATATATATATATATATATATATATATATATATATATATATATATATATATATATATATCCACTTGCCCACGGTGTCATAGGAAAAATATCCACTTGCCCACGGTGTCATAGGAAAAATACGTCATGATTTTAAAGATGGATATCTCGGTAACGGCAGCAGCTGCTGCCACAACCGAGATATCTATCTTTTCCGTGGGCAGTGCTGTACATGATAATGGCGGTCCCAGCGGCGGATTCGCCGCAAGATCGCCGTTATCGGTGGCGGGAGAGGGCTCCCGCCGCTCTCCCGCGCCCTCCGCCGCTTACCGGAGCCGTCGGTAGCGGCGGAGGCGATCGGGTCCTCTTGCTGGCTGTGTTGGGATACGAGTGAGGGAAAAATCGCCCCCACCCGTCCCCCACAGCTCTGCTGGGCGGAAGTGACGTCAAAACGTCAGTCCCGCCCAGCGTCTTAAAGAAACATTTTTTTTTTCTGAGATTTGAAAAATGACTTTTTTTTTTTTTTGCATTTAAGCCTAAATATGAGATGTGAGGTCTTTTTGACCCCAGATCTCATATTTAAGAGGACCTGTCATGCTTTTTTCTATTACAAGGGATGTTTACATTCCTTGTAATAGGAATAAAAGTGATATTTTTTTTTTTTTAATTTATTTCGATGTATAAAATTATAAACTAATTAAAAAAAAATAAGAAAACAAAAAAAAAAATATATAAAACGCCCCGTCCCGACGAGCTCGCGCACAGAAGCGAACGCATACGCGAGTAGCGCCTGCATATGAAAACGGTGTTCAAACCACACAAGTGAGGTATCGCCGCGATCGTTGGAGCGAGAGCAATAATTCTAGCCCTAGACCTCCTCTGTATCTCAAAAAATGCAACCTGTAGATTTTTTTAAACGTTGCCTATCGAGATTTTTAAGGGTAAAAGTTTGACGCCATGCCACGAGCGGGCGCAATTTTTAAGCATGACATGTTGGGTATCATTTTACTCGGCGTAACATTATCTATCACAATATATAAAAAAATTGGGCCAAATTTATTGTTGTCTTATTTTTTATTCAAAAAAGTGTTTTTTTTTCAAAAAAAGTGCGCTTGTAAGACCGCTGCGCAAATACGGTGTGACAAAAAGTATTGCAATGACTGCCATTTTATTCTCTAGGGTGTTAGAAAAAAAATATATATAATGTTTGGGGGGTTTAAGTAATTTTCTAGCAAAAAAAAAACAGTTTTAGTCTCGTAAACACCGAATCTGAAAAACAGGCCCGGTGGGCAAGTGGTTATATATATATATATATGGAGACCTCTGGGCCCTTTAATAATATATATATATATATATATATATATATATATATATATATATATATATATATATATATATAAAATATATTTAAAAAAACATTTTTTTTTTAATAAAAATGTATAAAAAAAGTAGGGGTTGCTGTCCGGGGCTCTGGGGGCCTCCGGGCCCGTGGGGACCCCCTATTGGGCGGGGCCCATGGGCTTGAGCCCAGTCAAGCCCAATGGTAAGTCTGGCCCTGCAGGTACCCCATTATCATTTTGCATCAAGGAGAAATCAGAACAAGCTTTGAGACTTCTCCAGGTACAGTAAGGTGGGCAGGGCCTCCATCAGGGGGGTACAGGCACTTTATTTTTTATAAATTGCTTTATCATATATTTTTTTATATATATATATATATATTTTTTTTTATATTAAAGGGCCCAGAGGTCCCCAGGGCCCCAGATAACAACAGGGCCCCCGGGAGGCAACCCCCCTTTTTTTTATAAAAAAAAAATGGGGGGTTGCCACCCGGGGCCCTGGGGACCTCTGGGCCCTTTAATAAAAACAAAGAATAATAAAAAAAAAAAGGAAATATAACATTTTTTTAAATTTAAATTTTTTGTTCATAAAAATAAATGTTTTAATCTAAAAAAAATATATTTCCTTTTTTTTTTTTATTCTTTGTTTTTATTAAAGGGCCCAGAGGTCCCCAGGGCCCCGGATTGGCAACCCCCCCCCCACCCCACTTCTCAATTCGTGGCCCTGAAGGTGGATGACACTAATGGGGGAGATTTACTAAATCTGGTGCAGCTATGCGTAGGAGCCAATCAGCTTCTGGCTGGGTTCCCACTGGTGCGATTTTAAACATCGCATGCAATTCGCACCGCACTGCTGTGCAGATCACATCCCAGAGGTCAAGCAATTGAAGTTGTCAGGCTTCACAAAATTGTTGCACAATTGCAGCAAGTCCACTTTGCATGACTCCAGATAACTTTCTTTGCAAACATTCTGGTTCAGTTATGTTGTGTTATATAAAAGAATACTGAGCATGTGCAAAAACATAAAAACAATGTGCATCGCCACCATTACAGTGTAAAATGTAGAAAAAAATGATGCGCTAAACAAAAATCACCACTTAAGGACCGAGCCTATTTTTTAGACTCTGTATTTACAAGTTAAAGTCATTTTTTTTTTTGCTAGATTGCGGTGATACCTCCATATATGTGGTTTGAACACCGTTTTTTATATGCGGGCGCTACTCGCATATGCGCGCAACCTTGGCAGTCCAGGGTGCTTTAACTGGTTGTGTGTGTGGGTGTTTTTTTTTTGTCCTTTAAAAAACAAAAAACACAACAATTGTGTCACTTTTATTCACTACGACTTTGCCGCAGTGTGGATCTAAATTTCTGGGAGGCCGTCTATATACGGCCTCCGGCCACTGGGGGGCGCACGCATGCCCACTGCATCACTGAGATGCCAGGTGCAGCAGCGTTGTGGGCTGGATGTATAGTGCCCACAGCCCTGTTCTGTGCCCATTGCAGCAACATCCATCCGTGCGCATCCATCCCTCTGTCATACTCATCTATCCATGCTCAGCCATCCCTCTGTCATACTCATCTATCCATGCTCAGCCATCCCTCTGTCATACTCATCTATCCATGCTCAGCCTTCCCTCTGTCATACTCATCTATCCATGCTCAGCCTTCCCTCTGTCATACTCATCTATCCATGCTCAGCCATCCCTCTGTCATACTCATCTATCCATGCTCAGCCATCCCTCTGTCATACTCATCTATCCATGCTCAGCCATCCCTCTGTCATACTCCTCTATCCATGCTCAGCCATCCCTCTGTCATACTCATCTATCCATGCTCAGCCATCCCTCTGTCATACTCATCTATCCATGCTCAGCCATCCCTCTGTCATACTCCTCTATCCATGCTCAGCCATCCCTCTGTCATACTCATCTATCCATGCTCAGCCATCCCTCTGTCATACTCATCTATCCATGCTCAGCCATCCCTCTGTCATACTCATCTATCCATGCTCAGCCATCCCTCTGTCATACTCATCTATCCATGCTCAGCCATCCCTCTGTCATACTCCTCTATCCATGCTCAGCCATCCCTCTGTCATACTCATCTATCCATGCTCAGCCATCCCTCTGTCATACTCATCTATCCATGCTAAGCCATCCCTCTGTCATACTCATCTATCCATGCTCAGCCATCCCTCTGTCATACTCATCTATCCATGCTCAGCCATCCCTCTGTCATACTCATCTATCCATGCTCAGCCATCCCTCTGTCATACTCATCTATCCATGCTCAGCCATCCCTCTGTCATACTCATCTATCCATGCTCAGCCATCCCTCTGTCATACTCATCTATCCATGCTCAGCCATCCCTCTGTCATACTCATCTATCCATGCTCAGCCATCCCTCTGTCATACTCATCTATCCATGCTCAGCCATCCCTCTGTCATACTCCTCTATCCATGCTCAGCCATCCCTCTGTCATACTCCTCTATCCATGCTCAGCCATCCCTCTGTCATACTCCTCTATCCATGCTCAGCCATCCCTCTGTCATACTCCTCTATCCATGCTCAGCCATCCCTCTGTCATACTCATCTATCCATGCTCAGCCATCCCTCTGTCATACTCATCTATCCATGCTCAGCCATCCCTCTGTCATACTCATCTATCCATGCTCAGCCATCCCTCTGTCATACTCATCTATCCATGCTCAGCCATCCCTCTGTCATACTCATCTATCCATGCTCAGCCATCCCTCTGTCATACTCATCTATCCATGCTCAGCCATCCCTCTGTCATACTCATCTATCTATGCTCAGCCATTCCTCTGTCATATTATCCATCCATGCTCAGCCATCCTTCTATAGATGCAACCTATAGAATTTTTTAAACGTCGCCTATCAAGATTTTTAAGGGTAAAAGTTTGACGCCATTCCACGAGATACTTTTTTTCATGTACTCACCGATACCGAATACCGATACTTTTTTTTAAAAATGCAGCCATGTCTCCCCCCCCCCCCATATGCAGCCATGTCTCCCCCCCCCCATGTCTCCCCCATATGCAGCCATGTCCCCCACCCCCCCATATGCTGCCATGTCCCCCACCCCCTCATATGCAGCCATGTCTCCCCCCCAAATGCAGCCATGTCTCCCCCCCAAATGCAGCCATGTGTCTTCTCCTCATATGCAGCCATGTGTCCGTCTCCCCCGCCGTCTAGTTGTTGGGCGCTAAGGGAACATAACAGCTTTCATTTGAATCGCTGTGTGTTCCCCGCCACGCGTCGCCATGGCCCCTCCCCCTTAGCGCTGAACAACTAGACGGCAGCAGCAGCTCTTCTCCAGTGGTATGTGATACATACCCGAGGACTGCTCTGCTCTCCGCCTTCCGATCGCGCCTCCTCTCCGCCCTCCGATCACGCCTCCTCTCTGCCTTCCGATCACGCCTCCTCAGTCTCCTCTCGGTCTCCTCTCCGACCGCTCCCCGCCCCCACTCCGCCCCCACTCAGGAGAAAATAAAAAAAGTATCGGGGGAAGCATCGGGAGCATTTGCGCGAGTACAAGTACTCGCGCAAATGCTTAGTATCGGTCCCGATACCGATACTAGTATCGGTATCGGGACAACCCTTGTAAGGATACATGTAGGAGGCGTCTATATCCTTATAGATCAGCACTATGGCAGTAGTTTAGAAAGGATGAGAGTGGCTTTACATCCACTTTAAGTGGTTAACCACTTCCCGCCCAGTCAATCGCAGATTGACGTCGGGGAAGTGGTTCTGAAATCCTGACTGGAAGTCTATTGACGTCCTGCAGGATTTCATGCCGCGGGCGCCGATCGGTGGTGTGGTGTGTCAGTCTGACACCCTGCATCTCCGATCTCAGTAAAGAGCCTCCGGCAGAGGCTCTTTACCACGTCCAATCACGGCTGATCACGATGTAAACAGGAAGAGCCGTTGATGGCTCTTCCTCACTCGCGTCTGACAGACTCGAAGTAGAGGAGAGCCGATCGGCGGCTCTCCTGACAGGGGGGGTTTGCGCTGATTGTTTATCAGTGCAGCCACGCCTTGGATGCCCACACTAGACCACCAGGGAAGCCCACACTGGACCACTAGAGAAGGGCAAAAAAAAGGGGGGCAATTAAAAAAAAAAGGAAAAAAGTCAGTAAAAAAAAAGGCCAGTAACAAAAAAAAAGATGCCAGTCAGTGCCCACACATGGGCACTGACTGGCAACATGGATCCATCAGTGCCACCTCAGTGTCCATCAGTGCCACCTTACGGTGTCCATCAGTGCCACCCCACAGTGCCAATCCATGCCCAGTGCCCATCTGTGCCACCCATAGGTACCCATCAGTGCCACCAATGAGTGCCAATCAGTGCCGCATACCAGCGGCGCCTATCAGTGCCACCTCATCGGTGTCCATCAGTACTACCTCATCGGTGCCCATTGGTGCCACCTCATCAGTGCCCGTAAATTGAAATAGAAAACTTATTTACAAAAAATTAACAGAAAAAAATAAAAACTTTTTTTTTTTTTCAACATTTTCAGTCTTTTTTATTAGTTGTTGCACAAAAAATAAAAACAGCAGAGGTGATCAAATACCACCAAAAGAAAGCTCTATTTGTGGGTAAAAAAGGACGCCAATTTTGTTTGGGTACAGTGTAGCACGACCGCGCATTTGTAATTCAAAAGTGCGACAGCGCTGAAAGCTGAAAATTGGCTTGGGCGGGAAGGTGCGTAAGTGCCCGGTATGGAAGTGGGTTAAAGTCCAACTGTAAAAAAACTTAAATCCGTGATAAGTAGTTGAATCCAAAAAAAAAAACTCCACCTGGTGTGTGCGCCGTCACCACAGGCAATATATAGACTCTTACCGGAGAGCCTGGACCCTTTATTATGAAAGAGACACACTGGCTTGATGTGGGTCTTCAGATCGAATGGGGGCACAAGCAGGATATTGAAACCAAGCTCCATCCACCCCACCATCACATTGATCATAAAATGAAAGGGATGCCAAATAGTGTAAAATCCCAAAAGGTTCGTTTAATATAAAGTATTGCACTAGTACAGGTAAAACCAGCATTGTGTACAATATAGGCAGCCGCCCTAAGATATCCATGCACTGTGCAAACAAACGCGATAGCAGGAAACGGCTTCCTAACCACATGGCGCCTCTTTCATTTCATGATCATTCTGATGGTGGGGTGGATGGAACTTGGTTTGAATAGCCTGCTTACGCCCTATCAGGTTGAGGTCAGGAGTCTGTGAAGGCCAGTCAAGTTCCTTCACCCCCAAACTCGCTCATCCATGTCTTTATGGAACCTTGCTTTGTGCTGAGACTTTGTTGCAAGCACCTAAGGCCCCTTTCACACCGAGGCGTTTTTCAGGCATTTTAGTGCTAAAAAAAGCGCCTAAATAACGCCTGAAAAAATCCTGCCCTACAGTCTTCGGTGTGAAAGCCCTAAGGCTTTCACACTGAAGCAGTGCGCTAGCAGGACCGCTCCAAAAGTCCTGTTGGCTGCATCTTTGGAGCGGTGAGTGTATCGCTCCTTCACCGCTGCTGCCCATTGAAATCAATGGGACAGCGCTGCTATACCACCCGCAAACCGCTGCTAACCCTTTCTCGGCCTCTAGCAGGTGTTAAAAACTGCACTGCTAGCAGCAGAATATTGCGGCAAAAACGACGGTATAACGGCATCAAAAATATCACCGCTATACCGCCATCGCACTTCCCATGCCCAGTGTGAAAGGGGCCTTAGTCTCTGCATCAGCAGGCAGCCACTGCTCCGTTCACACATAGTGTCAGAGGCGCAGGGGCAGCGGAGGACTGTGTTTGTGTCCCGACACCCGAATGAAAAGGAGTAAGCAAACATTCATTGATGGGCATTGGTAGGCTGCATTTGGTGGGTGCCGATGGGCTGCATTTGATGGGCGCTTCATTAAAAAGGTGGGGTATACATGGGCAGGGCAAAGGGGGTGGAGTCAGGGTTGGAGCCATAGGTGTGTGTGGGGGGGGGGGGGGGAATTAGGTTTCGTTTAAGGTGTCAAAAATCCTTTCACCAGCCCTGCTCACAAGGCTCCTCCCCCTCCTGGCATTTATATGGGCCCTAACTCCACCCATTACATCACCCCAGGAAGGCTTTGGCTAAAAGGGGACCTAATACCCAATTACATAATGCCCCATTACTACACTATTTTGGGACAGAGCCACCCAGTGGCAAACTAGCTAACTGCAGCTGCTTACACTTGAATGAATGACAGATGGGCGAATCTTTATTTTGGAGTAACGTTTCTCATTCACATAGCACTTGCTCCTAAAGTTGCAGCGGCGTAGCGAAAATGAGCCGGCGGAATTCAAATTGGGCGGGTAGGGGGCGTGTATTATTATAACTAGACGCGATCCCGCGGCGAACGTACTGCGCATGCGTCGACTGTCAGTGCGCATGCTCCAAATTCTGTCAGGGAACGTCAATGACGTCAATCCCCATTCACGGACGTTTTACGCAAACGACGCAATTTTTTTTAAATTTGACGCGATGACGACGGCCATACTTAACATAGGATACTCCACTAGGGGGCTGGTTTTTCTTTACGCCGCGTATCTCTTACGGAAATGTCGGAAAGTCACTGCGTCGGGCCCAAATACGATCGTGAATTGCCGATTCTCGCTGATTAGCATATTCTCGGCGTTAATCAGCAGGAACGCCCCCAGCGCCATTTTTAAAATTGCAGTTCCGATACGACGGCGAAATACAATTACGCCGCTCGTATAGGAACTCCAACCCGGCGTTTCTTGTTTTCTGACTACAGAAAACAGAAACGCCGGCTCAAAGTGAGAGTTAGGCTGGAGTATCACTGATACTCCAGCCTAACTCTACCTGAATCTGGCCCTATGTCCCTGTCGAGCATTTTGAATGCAGTTCAGCCTAGAAGCTATTAACCCCTGCCGTGCCCAATATTTAGTGTCGGGAAGAGGACCAGGCGCCCTGCAGAGAAGAGTTCTATAGGATCCAACATATGAAAAGTGCACACGATCAAATAATTATGTATGTATAATATATATTATAATATAATATGCACATTGGTCCATAAAATGCCTTGACAAGTGCAGATCAACGAGGACAGGGCTTTTCAGAAGAGTAATCAAATGTTCTGTTCATCAACAACAGCCAGGACTGCTGTTAGAAATCACGGGGCCCCGTACAGCCTACCTGGCAGGGCCCCCCCCCCTTAAATATATCAAAACAACATTTTCACAATAAATATAGTAAAATCATTCTTAGTGGACACAAAGATAACAGAGAAGCTGTGTGATTTAGTCCCCTTTTTAAAAAAAATTGAACAAAAACATTTTACAATATTAAAAAACTTGAAATGTTTTTAAATTTTTTATTTTTATTTATTTTTACAAGGGATTAAAACAATACAGGGTTACAATTTGTTATTTCTTTAACGGGACAGGGAAGCCGGCAGTTGTGTCTGTGTCTCTCCCTGCAGCAGCTGAAAGTTGGCAGGAGGGAGAGAAACCAGTTTTCAGCTGCTGCAGAGAGCCGCACCGGGCATCCTGTACTTGCCCCTCCTTCCCTCTGGTGTTTGGGCCCCCTGTGTGCCCGGGCCCCCTATAGGAGGACTGGTGGTCCCTCTCTATCAGCGGCCCAGACAACGGCAAACAAACAGCGCCGCTTACCAGATTTGCTGGATCTCCAATTACAGAGATCATATGGGCACACACAAGAGGGATCACTTGGCCAGACACGGTATATCCACAGATTCATTCCGATGGCGGGATCTCTCCTCTTACTACTGCTCTCCACTGCTGTGGCATTCCTTGTAGATCTTTTTTGGCAGGGCAGTGTGGCAGGCGCAGCACTATGAAGTGCCTCATGCGCTGTGGCATTAGAAGAATTGTGATATCTCTAACTTTTCAATCCAACAAGACTGTCTATTACTCTGAAATTCCTCTATTGCCGTTCTATGGAAGCAGTATGTTTAAAGAGCACACCAAATGCTTAAAATAACTTCTTTAATAACTTCACTTTTCTTCTTATAAGATACTGCTGCTTTGCAGCAGACAGTCCATGTACAAAAAACACGTGATGAATAAAGTATAACAGAAAATGGTGGTTCAAATATTCAATCTTGTCTTGTCTTGATGGTGGATATATTTCTTTCTTCAGTATTCTCTCTCTCTCTCTCTCTCTCTCTCTCTCTCTCTCTCTCTCTCTCTCTCTCTCTCTCTCTCTCTCTCTCTCTCTCTCTCGCTAAATCAGTATACAGTTCTAATCACACTAAGAACATATATATAACTGTATAATTACCTAATTTTGCCCTCTGGCTTCCATAAGAACTGATCTCTGTATGTCTCTGTGTGTCTGCTCTCTGTCCTCTGGTGGAATGAACTAATTTGCAGAGCATGTGCTAGAAACTTCCTAGACAGTGGATGCAAAGCTGTCTGTGACTGGTCAAGGCTTCTGATTAATGTAAGATTAGCTGTGATTGGGCCAATGCTTCTGATGAGTCACAAAAGCTTAACTCTATGCTTTCCGGTATGAATTAAACTGTGAATAACTTTGCTTACCTCCTGCCTCATACAAACAAATGACTCTTAAAGGCATATTTTTTCTTTTGCTTCTGTGAACACAACATACAACTGTTATATAACATCCAAACACAAAATCACAGTGAATAACTCTGCCTTTGTCTCTCACATATAAACATGTGCTCTACACTAGGTTCTTAGGAGGTTTAGCTGTATATACATGTAAGTTATATTAGCTACCTAGGACAGGTTCTAGCTGGCCAGCTACAGGCAGATTTTGCTCCCGAGACAGGTTATGAAGAATAAAGGAGGAGGCTTTCCCAGTCCATGCCTTCTACGGGGGAAATGTATCGGGTAGAGCTACAGTCTTTGACGTCACCACGCACCAGCTGGCTGGCTTGAGCCGTGGCTGTGTTTTTTTTTTTTTTATGTTGTCTGCTGGATGTCTATATCGATTGTTTTTGTTTATTCAGCCTTAAAATCGAGTACTGTACCATGAAGCCTCAGGTATTTGAAATCGCTTCATTTTGGGCACGCTCACACGCCCAACGCCAGTTCCGTGAGTGTGACCGCGGATCCTGTGGACTCAATGTCTGCCGGGAGTCCCACAATCGTCTCACGGAAAGGAAGAACTGGGAAATGCTGATGTAAACAAGCATTTCCCCTTTCTCTTGTTAAAAAAAAAAGAAGCATTTCTGCTGTGCGTCACCCTCGGCGTCCCTCTGTGCGTCACCCACGGCGTCCCTCTGTGCGTCACCCACGGCGTCCCTCTGTGCGTCACCCACGGCGTCCCTCTGTGCGTCACCCACGGCGTCCCTCTGTGCGTCACCCACGGCGTCCCTCTGTGCGTCACCCACGGCGTCCCTCTGTGCGTCACCCACGGCGTCCCTCTGTGCGTCACCCACGGCGTCCCTCTGTGCGTCACCCACGGCGTCCCTCTGTCCGTCACCCACGGCGTCCCTCTGTCCGTCACCCACGGCGTCCCTCTGTCCGTCACCCACGGCGTCCCTCTGTCAGTCACCCACGGCGTCCCTCTGTCCTCTTTCCATGAATATGACAAGGCGGGTCTCAAAGAAGAAGGGGTGTGGCATTGACAGGAAGGGGTGGGTCATATTTAAATTAGGGGGTGCGCAAGTTTAGTCAGGCCTAGGGCAGCACAAAACCTAAATACACCTCTGCACGGAGGCCAGTCTGTCAGCCATCCGGTCTAGGTGCCCGGCTATCTCCCCCATATGCTGGGTCTGCCTGGCCTGGTCCATTGCCATCTGGTCATGGACCACGTCAGAAACCCCCCTGGTCTTCCGTGTGGCCTTCCTGGGGCCAGGAGATGGTAGGACCCGGGTATACAGAGTCGCCCTTGAGGGCTTCCCCTGATGGAGGAGGAGGTTGAGGGGCTTCCCCTGATGGGGGAGGAGATGCGAGAGGGCCCGGCAGAAGGGGAAGACTCCTCCAAAAAAAGAAAGCCCTCCTGGTCCCAAAGAACCGGTTCCTCCTCAACCACCTCAACAGGAGAGGTGTGGGCACTCCCCTCCCCCGCTGCGTCTTCACTACCCAGGGGGTCAGGCTCAGGATGCAGTTGGGGGGATGGTGTGGGATGGCCCCTGGCAGATGATGGCCCAGCTCCGTCCTCTGTGGATGACACAAAGCATACACATGTTGGTGGACCCACACACTTGGCACATGTCCGTTTCCACGCCCCCCCCCCCCCACATGTTACACACCAAATGGGGGATAAAAAACACTTACCTGTCCTGGAGGCTTCATCAACCGAATCAAACCCTGCACGCCCTCCAACTGATCCCTCTCCATACACCGGACGACCACCTCCTCCTCCGGGGTGAAGTTGACCGCACATGGGGGTTCACCCCCCATGCCCCTCTCGTGCCTCCTGAGCCAGCTTCTCACGGACCTTGCGCCTGACATCATTGATCTTCTTGTTAATGTCATTTGCAGTCCAGGTCTCATACCCAAAACTGTTGACCCTGCTAGCAATGTTCCCCAGGATGGCCTGCTTCCTGGGTCGGCTGGTCTGGCGACTTTTGGCTCCATGGAGGAAGGTGTCATATGTCTCCATAGCTGTGATAAGGGCTGTCGGCTCCTAGGGATTGAAATTTGTCTTCCTCTTCTGCCTGCGGGGAATGGGAGCAGCCATCTCAAAGCAAAAGTACCTTCCCTGGGGGGGGTAAAAAAGCTGGATGTACTTTTGCGTCGGACGGGCGCATGTGCGGGCGCATTTATGCGCCCGACGTAAGACGTTGCGCCGGCGTATCCCAGGATGTTGGGCCGGCCTAGTAGTTATGAGCATGCGCACAGGGAAGCGATTAGACGCCAACGTCACTGCGCATGCTCCGTGGATGATACGCCGGGCGTAAGTCCCTGCGCCGGGCCTAGGGCATCATTTACATATGCTCACACCCACTTCCACCGGCTTGCGCCTTCACATTTTCTTTACGCCAGCGCAAAATTCGGAGCAAGTGCTTGGTGAATACTGTACTTGCCACACTGGTTCGCGCCGGCGGAACGTATATGCGCTGCGCTACGCCGGCACAAATATGCGCTCATCTACCTGAATCTGGCCCTATAACTTTTGCGCAAACCAATCAATATACGCTTATTGCTTTTTTTTTTTTTTTATTCATTTTTTTATTAAAAATATGTAGAATACGTATTGGCCTAAACTGAGGGAAAAAAATGATATATTTGTTGGGGATATTTGTTATAGTAAAAAAAAATTTTTTTTTTTTTTTTCTAATTGTCGCAGTTTTTTTGTTTATATCGCAAAAAAATTAAAAACGCAGAGGTGATTAAATACCACCAAAAGAAAGCTCTATTTGTGGGGAAAAAAAGGATGTAAATTTTGTTTGAGAGCCATGTCGCACGACCTCGCAATTGTCAGTTAGGCCGCGTACACACCATCACTCTATGCGATGGGAAAAAAACGACGTTTTCTGTGAAGTAAATAACGACGTTTTTGAATCTTCAATTTTTAAAAACGACGTTGCCTACACACCATTGTTTTTTTCCAATGCTCTAGCAAAGCGAGGTTACGTTCACCACTCTTTTCCATCGAAGCTCGCTTCATAACTAGCTTCTGGGCATGCGCGGGTTGAAAAACGTTGTTTTAAACGTTGTTTGTTTGCTACACACGGTGATTTTTTTGTGAAACAAAAACCAACGTTTTGAAAAACGACATAAAAAAATTGAAGCATGCTTCAATTTTTTTTGTCGTTTTTCACAAGACATAAAACGACGTTTTCTCCCACACACGGTCATTTAAATTGACGTTTTTAAAATCTTCGTTTTTTTTCCATCACATAAAGTGATGGTGTGTACGCGGCATTAAAGCGACGCAGTGCAGAATCGCAAAAAAGTGCTCTGGTTTTTGGGCAGGCAAATGGTCCGGTGCTGAAGTGGTTATTAAATTGCAGCATGCATTGTTAATTTGACATACAGTAAAACCTTGGTTCGAGAGTAATTTGGTTTGAGAGTGTTTTGCAAGACAAGCAAAATGTCTTAATACATTTTACCTTGATATACAAGCGATGTTTTGATATAAGAGAAGCGTCATGTCACTACTGAGTATAAAAGAGATGAGAGGTGCCTCTAAGTGTAGCAATATGGTTACATTTAATAAAGGTACAACATTTTTATATATATATATATATATATAATGTGTATGTGTAAAATATATATATATATATATATATATATATATATATATATGTATATGTGTGTGTATGTGTAATATATATATATATATATATATATATATATATATATATACACCCTTCCTGCTGAGCTGTCCAGGCATAACAACCAATGCACCTAAAAGCCGATCGGTTGTTATACCGGAGGAGTGGGAGGGGACTTACTGTCCCACCCGATCCAAGCTATACTACATTTCGGCCACTAGATGGAGCTGAGGATATAGACATTTCTCTCTTGGAAAAAAATACAGTGCCATTTCGTTCAGCTTGCACGATTACATACGGTATGACATTTTGGGGAATAAATATTTTATAAATGTTCTGCATTTATTTAAAACGGAGATTCCTAAACTTTTTTTTTTATTTATTTTTTCAGTCACGGACCCCTTTAAAAATTTACTGAAAGCTGTGCCCCAGTACAGGTCTGCAGTCTGCAGTACCTCTCCCCTGCGGCCTAGTAATTTAGTAGCATGCATACCTCCCAACTTTTCAACTTCAGAATGAGGGACAAATGAGCATACCTCTCAAGGAATTTGTTGAGCGGGGGGAGGGGGGGTTCATGGATCCGGAGTTGATGAGCAGGGGGGGATCCGCGGTCGAAGTTGTTCATCGGGGGGTTTTACCGCAAATCGTGGGGATTTATCGCAAATCACAGGACAATCCCGCGAATTCTGGGATGGTTGGGAGGTATGAGCATGTGTAGATTGGTGGACTACTGTTCCCAGCTAGTCCGGTTTGCAAATCCTGTGCCCTCAGGCCACATCGATTTGACACCTTCCCCACAGTCTCTCCTCTGGCCGCGCACTCAGTAATCCCCTGTGATCCACTCACCGACCTTCTCCTGCCCCGAGTCCATGATGAAGAACTTTAACTGGACGCACGTTCCGACAGCTTCTCCAGCCTCTCTGTTCCAGGACACCTCCTCCATGACCGTGTAAATATGAAGCTCTCTCCCGGGCTCCTCCGCTAGGGGCCCCTGCTACTGCCTAGTACTCCATTCTTTATGTCTTCCCTTTCTGATGATCATGTGCTGGTCGGAGCGGAGGGAATATTTCTTCAGCTCCGCTCGCATGTTCTTCTGCCTTGGCTCAAATCCCAGTCAGCCGCCTGCCTATTTGCTTGCCTTCCCTGGAGGAGTGATCTTCCTCCGCTCCCCACCCAGTAGTAGCCAGGGCCCGAAGAGTAAGACTTGACAGGCTGTGAGGCGGGCGGTGACGGGTAGAGAGTCGCTGATTGTTGCCATTACTACTAAAGAAAAAAATATGTCCCCGAATTTCATTTTAAAAATCTGGTCACCTTACCCTAGAACTAGAGCACAGGTGGTCACACCCACTGCTACACTAACTACTTCCTGCCCACAGATCAAAACAAACAGGCCTAGCCTGAAGCATAGGCCTGCCTAAATTTTACCTGCACAGTTTACCTCACAAAAAAAACCTACCTAACTATGCCTACGGTAGAAGGTGCCACACACACACATGCCTTTCTCTGCAGCCTTAGTGGCACGGAGCAGTGAAGGAATGTGAATGTGCTAAGTGGCTCCCTGTTCTTTCACAACCTGAAGCATAGTAAACACTTCAGTGAACAAGTGTGTTCCCTGTCTTTGTTTAGAAAAGGAAGGGCCCAGTAAATTACATATTGGCCCCTTTCCCTGTTCTCCATCCTGAAACAAGGGGAGTAGCCAGGGCATGAGGTGGAATCGGCACCGCGCACAGTGATTAGGGTGTGCGCACACCTATGACTATCTTAAAAAAAACTCACTCCTTTTCATGCAAAAAGTAATGGCATTAAATAAACACAATCATCTTAGACTGTACACTTTAATGAGCAGGGGTCTCTGATTCCTTCTGTATTCAATTATATTGTACATTATCTTACAAAAGTAAGCACACCCCTCACATTTTTGTAAATGTTTTCTTCTATCACTTAATGTGACAACACTGAAGAAATGACACTTTGCTACAATGTTGTGTAGTGCGTGTACAGATGTATAACGGTGTAAATTTGCTGTCCCCTCAAAATAACTCAACACACAGCCATTAAAGTGGAGGTTCACACAGAAAGTGAACCTCCGCTTTTTGGATCCCCCCCCCTCCGGTGACACATTTGGCACATTTCAGGGGGAGGGGGGTGCAGATACCTGTCTGAGACAGGTATTTTCACCACTTGCAGGTTCTGACTCCCGCGGGGAATCCAGCCTTGTTACGTCACCCCCCCCCCCTGCTGTCTTCTGAGAAACACTGTTCCCGGGAGAGAGTGGGACCAGTGACGGCACGCCGCGATCCTCGTGCATGCGCAGGAGGGAATCGGGCAGTGAAGCCTCAAGGCTTCACTTCGTGGTTCCCTCTCCGAGGATGGCGGCGGAAGCAGCCAAGGACCGAGCGATTGCTCAGCCTTGTCTGTTGACATTGTGGGCGCGCTGCACAGGTAAGTGTCCATTTTTTTTAAAAGTCAGCAGCTGCTGGCTTTAAAAAAAAAATTGGCCGAACCTCCGCTTTAAGGTCTAAACCGCTGGCAACAAAAGTGAGCACACCCCTAAGTGAAAATGTCCAAATTGGGCTCAATCAGCCAGTTTCTCTCCCGGTGTCATATGAATGGGGAGCAGGTGTGTTAAATTTGGTGTTATTGCGGGCGGGGGTGGGAGACGGTTTGATGGAGGCTTTTGTGCCCCCCCCCCCCCTCCTGCCCCGGCTGTGGACCATAGGCCCATGTGTTTCAACAACCTCTGGGAGCGGTCTCCGGGCCCATCTTCGGATGGCGGGGCCATCCGCAGATGAACCTCAATGCTACATGTGTTGCCTACACCCTCATGACTGGTCGCCATTGCATCACCCGCTAAGAACTTGTACTCTCCCCGATACGGTGCAGATTACGAGCCCTCTGTTTGGTGCTCGCTGACAAAGCATTGTTTGTTTATGTTTTATCTGTTCAACTGGTCCATTTGGGATACTGGTGCTTGTATGACCCTGCGTTGTGTAAGTTGGCCTTTGCCTACATCATTGCTGTTGGACATGTCCTGTATGTGTTATATGTAAAAATGGCAATAAACTTGATTATACAAAAAAAAATTGGTGTTATCGCTCTCACTCTCTCATACTGGTCACGGGAAGTTCAACATGGCACCTCCATGGTAAAGAACTCTCTGAGGATCTGAAAAAAAGAATGGTTGTTCTACATAAAGATGGTCTTGGCCAGGGGTGTCCAAACTTTTTTCAAAGGGGTCCAGATTTGAACATGCGTGAGGGCCGACTTTTTTGCCTGACATTCTTTGAACCATTAAAATTCGGTCAAAGGGCTCTTTCACACGTCTGTTCCGTTCGTCCGTTTTTTGGACATCCGGTAACGGACCTCAATGCTTCCCTATGGGAGCAGATCCGTTAGCGGATGATGCATCCGCTAACGTCCGCCAGATCCGCATCCGTTTTTTTGGACGGAAGAATGTCCTATTTTTCCTCCGTCCGGCCAAACGGATCGGATGCAAACGGAAAGACGGTCCGTTTCCATCCGATTCCCCATAGGGGATAGCGGAGGAGAGACAGGGCGGCCCCTGCACAGTGTGCGGGGACCGCCCTGTCCGCTCGACAGCTCAGCGGAGACCCCCCCGCTGAGCCGACGGACACACGGAGCGGACTGAAAAACGGACCGCATGTGTGAAAGGACCCTAAGTGTTTTCCCCTGAGCACTAATACAAAAATAATTCTCTTGCCTTTGTGGCTGTGTGTGGTGAAGAGATGAGCTTGGTCGTGTTATTTGGATATATTGTATATATTTCTTTTGTGTCCCCAACGAATCCCAGGGCGCTGCTCAGGACTAAGGATGAGCTTGGGCGTGTTATTTGGATATATGTATTTATCAGCGTATAGTCGTATACTGCACAGGCTTACCATTGCCATGAATGCAGCCTCACATGTGCCATAAATGCAGCCTCACATGTGCCATAAATGCAGCCTTACCATTGCCATAAGTGCAGACTGATCGATGCATGTGCAGATTTGGAGGGCAGAGGGGGGGGGGGGGGCGAGTGCCATCAGATTACAAACAGGTGAATCTCTTGTTTACTCTGTGGTCTCTTTAATACAAAGTCCTGATAGACAGAACAGTCGTCCAATGGCATCCCAGAAGACAGGACTTCCAATACAGTCGCTGCTGCGTAAACAAGAGATTCTCTTCATTTAATCTGATAGCGCTCGTCCTGCCCCCTCCCTGTCCCCTCCAAGGCAGCACCGATAAATACGGTATATATATTTTGTGGCCCTGAGGGCCACAAACAATATATATGTTCAAATCCCCAAAGGGGGCCATATTAAATCACCCGGGGGGCCGCAATTGGCCCACGGGCCGGACTTTGGACATGCCTGGCCTAGGCTAATGAGGAGGAGGAAGTAATGAAGGACTACAAAATAAAGGTATTTACAAGCAATAAAATAAATAAAAATTGTCCATTCTGAACACTATGAGATTAGGGCATGCAGCACAGACATACATAAAAAAATGGGTGGAACTTCACTTTAAGTTACCTCTGTGATGGTGTCTAGGAGTGATGATGGTAATGAGAGCAGTGATAGAATGTCCAGACCGTTGGTTGACGTTTTCAATGCTTTATTTCTGGTCCAACACGACCAACAGTCAACTCGAGGTAGATAAAGTATATTGGTGAAAAAGAGTAACCTTGCAGATACAGGCTGTGGATAATAGAAGCAATCCTGCCTCCAACGAATGTGTCTGTCTTGTCGCCACTCCAGCCGGAGTGGGTACAGCGCCCCTGGACAGGTCCCTCTCACAGGCCTGGCAGCCAGAAAGTCAGTGAGAATGCTAATAGGGAACAAGTCTCTGCCACCGACTTGGCTCTAATAAATAGTAAGGGCCTCTGCCACAGATCCGATACTTGAGAACGATAGAGCAAATCCTTTCAGTCAGTAATTAAGGAGCCACCGACTGACAGTTTGCTGCATACTACCTGTCAGTGTCCGGTCACTCAGATCCCCAATGGTTTTGTCTGCGCCCTATTGGTTCACGTGCCTCCGGGTTCACCTCAGACCGACTCCCCACCAAACAGCACCCAGCTTGGGATCCTTTTTTTTCTTGAAGTGTGGGACCCAGTAAGTCACTGGGGCCCCTTTGGCAATTTCAGTTGCTCTAAACCAGGGGTCTCCAAACTGCGGCCCGAGGGCCAGATGTGGCCCTTTGCTAGCCTTTATGTGGCCCTTGGGGCACAATTCCTTCCAATGATCTGAGGTTCTATTCCTCCCATTAACACCAACAATGGGGCACTGTATCTTCCACAGATACCAATGATGGAATATTCCTATTCACCACCAACCCTGAGGCCATATTCTCACTGATGACATTTTCTGCCCCTGCTGGCCACAATTCGGCCCTCCTAAAGTCTGAAAGACAATAAAGTGGCCCTTTGATTGAAAAGTTTGGAGACCCCTGGCCTAGGCTGTTAAAGGAACACTAAAGTTTTGTTTTTTTATTAGATCAATTGATTGCTGTAATCTAGAGCATTTAAATATCACTTACCTCGTTTTTCCTTTTGACCGCCAAAATACAGTAATCCAGGTTTGAAAATGCCATTTCCTGTCTCTCCTCTTCTTGCTTTCCACCAGCACCTGAGCTGTTTTGCATGGTGGAAAGCAGAATGTGCTCATCCCCTCCTTATGACTACAGCCCTGCGTGAAGATGCTCTCTTATCCCTCACAGGCATGGAGGCTAAGCCTAATGGGAACTGTAGTTCCCATTAGACCGTGATGTAGCAAGAATGAATGCGCACCGCAAACCAGGAAGTCAGTGAGAATAACGATTTAGGAGTGACAGAGGTGAATAATACACCCCATTTTCATCAGGTATCAAACTAGTTATAATGCAAAACATTACTTTCTACTTTATCAGCTACTGTCAGACTTTAATTTAAGAGGAAAATATTTTTGTCTTTACAACCCCTTTAAGTCACAAGGCTATTTGCAAGGGTTTCTGGGATAGGCATCATGTTTCCCAGTAGTCCTTGCAAACCTGACTGAAACCTATTACATTGCTTGTGCAGCACTGAGCATGTGCGAGATATGCAAAGCTGAAATCCAGGAAGTCATACAGTCTGGCTTCATGATGCCCACACTTAAGATGGCCACGGTCTATTTCTAGATTATAAATCTAAATGGTGTAACAACCTAACAAAAGGGACCTTAGTTTACAGACTAAAAAAGAACCGGACAGGATCATGGTACAGCATGAAAGCGGCATCTGGTCATACATCATGAATCACACATGCATCCACTCACATGGAGGTAATGAATGGTGGGCCTATCTCCAAAGAACTGCCAGTTCGCCCTTGGTCCAGGACCGCTGTGAGTGTGAGTGGATGCATGTGTGATTCATGATGTATGACCAGATGCCCCTTTCATGCTGTACCATGATCCTGTCCGGTTCTTTTTTCATGATCCACTGCTGATGAGTGCTGCTGTCATTCTCTTATTGAAGTGTATCTCCCTGGAGTTGGGCCTTTGACTATCCGTGCAATAGCTGTGAGGTGAGGAGCTAGGGACCACCAGAGGTGTTCACTGTAAACTTCTCTCCCGGCACTACATCTTTTCCTCTTGGATACCTGGGAAGCATCTTGAGAGACTTTTTTGTGTATATTTTTATCCAGAGGCGTTCTCTGTGGGATGCCATTTCTGGTCTTAGCACTTTTATTTCAGCTTTAGGAAGCACTTTGCTATATGGATTTTCTTTTGTCTTTTTGAGTATGTTTGTCACTTTTTACATTTGTACCACTCATCATTGTATCTTTATATGATATACGCCCTGCACTGGTATAAGTACCTATGTTTGTTATTGTTTTGCTCTGTACCCTGCTCCCGCCCCCACCTTCACCCACGCCCCTTGGCGTAGTCACTTTTTCCTGCGAGATCTCTGTATCTCGTTTTCCCACCTTTCACAGCGCAGACATCAACACCTTTCTTCATAAAGACATAATAGTTATCCGATTCCTTTTAAAAATAGATAAAAATCAATCATAGAATGTACCTGTATTTTCTAGTTTCGTTTTTTCATCTAGTTTCATGCTTCTGTGATGTACAGAGACACAGAGCCAATACAGGGCAGTGTTTGTTTTTAAAATTAAACTGATTGGTTCTGAGGGGTTTTAGACACACAGTAATCACACCTCCTTGATTAGAGACCACAGAGAGAAGCTTCCAGTACTTTTTTCATAAGGAAACAGACAACCAGGGAGTGTGCAGAACAGAGAAGGATTACAGCAAAAACGAATAATGAGGACATGAAACCAGGACTGCATTAGGGTAAAGGAAGCTATTTAGCTAAAAAAAATGTTTTCCTTTAGTGACCCTTTAACCACTTGCTTACTGGGCACATAAACCCCCTTCGTGCCCAGGCGAAATTTCAGCTTCCGGCACTGCGCCGCTTTAACTGACAATTGCGCGGTCGTGCGACGTGGCACCCAAACAAAATTGGCGTCCTTTTTTTCCCCACAAATAGAGCTTTCTTTTGGTGGTATTTGATCGCCCGTGCGGTTTTTATTTTTTGCGTTATAATGAAAAAAAGAGCGACAATTTAAAAATATATATATATTTTTTACTTGTTGCTATAATAAATATCCCATTTTATTTATTTATTTATTTTTTTTTATTTTTTTTTTTCTTAGTTAAGGCCGATACGTATTCTTCTACGTATTTTTGTAAAAAAAAAAAAAATCACAATAAGTGACTGCTTTGCACAAAAGTTATAGCACCTACAAAATAGGGGACATAATTATGATTTTTTTTTTTTATATTTTTTTTTTACTAGTAATGGCGGCGATCTGCGATTTTTATTGGGACTGCGATATTGCGACGGACACATCGGACATTTTTGACACATTTTTGGCGCCATTCACATTTATACAGCGACCAGTGCTATAAAAATGCACTAATTACTGTATAAATGTGACTGGCATTGAAGGGGTTAACACTAGGGGGTGAGGAAGGGGTTAAATGTATTGCCTGGGTGTGTTCTGACTGTGTGGGGGGAGGGGGGTGACTGGGGGAGGCGATCGATGCTGTCTCCCTATGTACAAGAGAAACAGCATCTGTCACCTCACTGACAGGACGTGAAGCTCTGTGTTTACACTCAGAGCTCCACGTCCCTGCTCTCTCACCGACGATCGCGTGTACCTGACGGACATCGCGGCCGCCGGGTACACGCATCGGATCCTCGGTGATGCGTCGGGACTGTTTTTCCCCGCCGCGCGCCACCCTGTGGCGCGTGCGGGGAATTACACGCAAATGACGTCCAAAGACGTGACCCCGGCGCCTCAGGTCCGCGCTGTTCACGTATTCTGTTAATAGCGCGGACCTGAAGTGGTTAAGTGTAACTTAAAGGGATTGTAAAGGTACAAGTTTTTTTACCTTAATGCATCCTATGCATTAAGGTAAAAAAACATCTCACAGCACCGGCCCCCCGAGCCCCCGTTGTACTTACCTGACCGTTCGAATCTCCCGGGCACGTCCACGTCGTCCTCTTCGGTTCCCAGCCTGGCCGTTGATTGGCTAGGCTGGGCGGATTGATAGCAGCGCAGCCATTGGCTAGCGCTGCTGTCAAACAGAGCGGATGACGCGGCGCGCCGGGGGGCGGAGCCGAGTGATACAGTCGGCGGCCATGGCCGCCGTTGTATCACGTGAGCGCGCTCGCAAAAGCTTTCCATCGTGTGAGCGCCCTCGCATGAAGAGGGAAAGCTTTTGCGAGGAGGAGCCCAGACAGCCGCCGAGGGACCCCAGAAGACAGCTTTCCGGGACACTCTGTGCAAAACAAACTGCACAGTGGAGGTAAGTATCACATGTTTGTTATTTTTTTTTTTTTTTTTTTTTAGCCCTGACTTTAGTGTCCCTTTAAGGCAAAACGTTTTTCTTTTCTTTCTTTCCTTTCTTCCTGTCTTTCCTTCTTCCGCCTTCCTCCCTTTTCCTTTCTTCTTTTTCCATCTTCTTCGTAAGAGAGGGGTATAACCCATGTCAGGTTTTTTATTTTATTTTACTTTTTGCCATCTGTGTCCCATTGGGGAGATTTCCCTTCACTTGCTGTCCTATCCGAAACAGCAAGTGAGAGGCAATCCCTCCAAAGTGAAGGAATTTGGGGCGTGTTATCTGGGGCGTGTTATCTGGGGCGTGTCCCCATTCGAATATTTCCTCTCTATTAGTGTTCTGATGACAACCCAAAATTTGGGATTTTCTTTTACTTTCAATGATAATGGTAAACAGGAGAAATAGAGAGGGAGAATCTCGCTAATTGGGGCACAGACAGCAATAAAAACCTGACTGGGGTTCTAGTATTAGTTATACTTTTAGTTCCTCTTTAAACACTTCAGCCCTGGAGGATTTGCCTGCCCAATGACCTTGCCCCTTTTTGCGATTCGGCACTGCGTCGATTTAACTGACAATTGCGCGGTCCTGCAACGTGGCGCCCATACAAAATTGGCGTCCTTTTTTTCCCACAAATAGAGCTTTCTTTTGGTGGTATTTGATCACATCTGCGTTTTTTTTTTTTTTTTTTTTTTGTGCTATAAACAAAAAAAGAGCGACAATTTTGAAAAAAAACAATATTTTTTACTTTTTGCTATAATAAATATCCCCCAAAAATATATAACTTTTTTCCGATACGTATTCTTGTACATATTTTTGTTAGAATAAAAAAACAAAAAACGCAATAAGCGCATATTGATTGGTTTGCGCAAAAGTTATAGCGTCTACAAAATAGGGGATAGTTTTATGGCATTTTTATTATTTATTTATTTTTTATTAGTAATGGTGGCAATCTGCTTTTTTTTTTTGTGACTATGACATTATGGCGGGCACATCGGACAATTTTGAAGCCTGTTTGGAACCGTTGTCATTTATACAGCGATCAGTGCTATAAAAATGCACTGATTACTGTGTAAATGACACTAGCAGGGAAGGGGTTAACCTCTAAAGGGACGAGGAAGGGGTTAAAGGGGTTGTAAAGGTTCGTTTTTTATTCTCTAAATAGGTTTCTTTAAGCTCGTGCATTGTTGGTTCACTTACCTTTTCCTTGGATTTCCCTTCTAAATGTTTTTTTTCTTTTGTTTTTCTTTGTCTGAATTTCCCACTTCCTGTTCCTCCTCGGTAAGCTTGCCCCCATTATCCGAGCCGTTCTGGCTGGGGGTTAGTCAACCAGAACAGCTTACTGAGGAGGAACGGGAAGTGAGAAATTCGGCCAAAGAAAAAAAACATTTAGAAGGGAAATGGAAGGAAAAGGTAAGTGAACCAACAATGCACTAGCTTAAAGAAACCTATATAGAAAATAAAAAACAAATCCTTACAACCCCTTTTAAGTGTGCCCGAGTGATTCTAACTGGGGGGGGGGGGATGGGCTACATGTGACACGACACCGATCGCTGCTCCCGATGACAGGGAGCAGACGATCAGTGTCGTGTCACTAGGCAGAACAGGGAGATGCCTTGTTTGCACAGGCTGTTCTGCAGCTCTGTGAAACGATCGCGGGACACCGGTCGGACATAAGAGTCCACGGGACCCGCGGTCACACTGCAGCGGACTGCAATGCCGCATCTTAAAGGGAGACGTACCGGTGCATCCATATGCGCAGCCGTGCTGTTCTGCCAATGTAAATAGTCGTGCAGCCAGTGGCTATGCCGGAGCGCCGCCCACTCTGGCTCTCGCACCGCCACTGATTACAATAACATAGATCCATGCATTGCATGGATCTATGTTATTGTTGCCGCTGCCGCCAACTATTCAGATGGCCGGATGGTGAGCGCCGCCCACCTAAATAACGGCAGCTGTTTGGCTGTGTGGAAGTGCCTATCAGAGTCAAACTTATCTAAGGGAGGTACAGAGGGTGCATTTCTTGGATGAGACTGACAGGCGTCTCAGACGATCAGGTTCACCGGTTCTGGTTACCGGTAACCTGATTGGCTGACGCGTCATCGAGGGCGGGGAGAAGACATCGAGGGACGTGGAAGGAGGATGGCTGACCCCCAGAAAGGTAAGTGCCGGGCAGGGGAAGGGGCAGTTTACAGGGCACAGTGGCGACAATGGGCACAGTGGTGACAGTTGATGGGCACAGTGGTGACAATGGGCACAGTGGTGACAGTTAATGGGCACAGTGGTGACAGTTAATGGGCACAGTGGTGACAGTTAATGGGCACAGTGGTGACAGTTAATGGGCACAGTGGTGACAGTTAATGGGCACACTGGTGACAGTTAATGGGCACAGTGGTGACAGTTGATGGGCACAGTGGTGACAATGGGCACAGTGGCGACAATTAAAGGGCACAGTGGCGACCATTAAAGGGCACAGTGGTGACAATTGGCACAGTGGCGACAGTTGATGGGCACAGTGACTGCGTTTGGCATGGCACAGTGGTGACAATTGATTTCCCGGTGGCTGCGTTTGATTGCCCGGTGGCTGCATTTGATGGGCACAGTGAGGCTGCAATTGTTTTTTTTTTTTTTCGTTTGCGCCCCCACAAAAATTTGGAGCACCAGCCGCCACTGCGTGCAGCGGTCGGCAAGCGGTTAATGACATAATTACCCCCACAGTGTTTGACGCACAAGGCCATGTGATCCGGGCTGCTGAGGCGATGGGTCAGGTGAGGGCGCTCTAGAGCGGTGTATTCTTATTTATGGTGAGAAACGTTCTAAGTTTAACCCCTTCCCGTCCGTACCTGCTGTGAACAAGTCAAAAATAAATGTTTTTCCCTTTGAATGTCTGGAGACATCTGAGGAATCTTCAATGGCACTCCATGCAGGAAGGACTCTTCTACCCCATTGTACCGTCTGGCTCGTGGAGGAACATGGATCGCAAAGCGCTTCCCAAAATACATTTTAATTAGAGCTTTGAAAAAGAAGAAGAAAAAAACAACAGCTCGCCTTTGATGGTAGGAAAGTGCTTAGGAGGAATTTTTTTTAGAGCTGCGTTCTGCTTATTGTGACCGAAGTGATGTCATGTTCCCAATTAAAAGCCCCAAAAGAAAATAAGTAGCAAAGCTCCCCGCTCCGCAGATATAAAGCGCACTTCGCCTGCCTTTGAAGTGGGATTAGATGTTGGTTCTGACATGCAGACCGAGCCCGACCTGCCCCCGCAGGTTAATGTCATCTGTGGTGAGCAGGCTTCCCCTGGGAATACATAATCCCAACCCAACTGGGTGCACGGCATAAGTAGGGCAAAGGTGTGCGGGTGACCTTTATCGGGCAAACAAAAATCAGTTTATAGACGTGTAACTGCCAAAAGCATGTGTTGTAGCACAGGTCCTATTAGATAAGACGGTAGGGCCGCTACTAAATTGTGCTACTGTGTTTAAAGTGACGCTTAACCATATTCTTCAAAAATAATCCATACACATCCACTACTTTAACCACCTAAGCCCCGGACCATTTTCTTGCTAAATGACCGGGCCCCTTTTTGTGATTCGGCACTGCGTCGCTTTAACTGACAATTGCGCGTTCGTGCGATGTGGCTCCCTTACAAAATTGACGTCCTTTTTTTACCCACAAATAGAGCTTTCTTTTGGTGATATTTGACCACATTTTTGGCGTGCTAAACCAAAAAAAAACGTAAATTTTGAAAAAAAAAACAATATTTTTTTTACTTTTTTTGCTATAATAAATGTAACGGAATGACCCGTGACAACCAGAGACTTTGGAAGGATGAGAGGTACTCCTGTGTCAGCGTCACTCATAACTCTTGGGTCTAAGTTCACCCGGTGCCCTTTTAGGCATAGGGTGGCTAATAAATCATAATTAATGGATTACATGGGATGGGACATTACTGATAGTTCATATTGCAGGATGTCTTGAGATATTACAAGTTGTTGGCTTATTCAATGTGGGGACACATGCTTTTGAGAGGTGTTAATTGCATCTACTCCTAGACATTTCATTGTGTGATAACACGGTTTAAAGCCTATTGATGCCCAGGTGTGAATACCTTTCTGTCGGAGACAGACTGTCTGTCTAAAGATGTGGATTGAAGGGAACTCATTGTGTGATAGTGTTTTGTTTGAATTCTATTGATAAAGGAATGTGACTTCTCAGGGGTAGTAATTAGATCATGTTAATTAAAGACCAGTGCCAAAGTGTCTCTTTAAATCTGTATGGAAGCCCCCAGTGTGTGATGAGGGGAGTGGAGATTTCATTGTTCCTGTGATTAACTTTAACATGCTGTACTGGATATATAAGCAAGCTAAGTGTACCATTAAAGCGTTCATTCATTTTGAAGCAGAGAACAGAGCTGAGTCTCGTTATTCTGGGGAATAGATATGGATCGTGTATGCAGGATTGTCAGAGTGTCGGATAAGCTGTCTTGGGTGGATGGAAAGTCGTAAACGGTGGTGACCGTTACAATAAATATCCCCAAAAATGTATAAAAATATAGGACCGGATTCACAAAGCACTTACGCTGCGTAAGTACAAATACAGTATGTGCCGCCGTATCTATAGAACTAAGATACGCCAAAAAACTGACTTCATCCGACCGACGTAACTTGCCTGCGATGGTGTATAGTGGGCGCATATTTACGCTGGACGCATTTGGCACTCCCACTTGACTTTCGATGCAAATATGCAAATGAGGGAGATATGCCGATTCACTAACGTACTTGCGCCCGGCACATGTTTTAAGTGATTTGCGTAAGGGTTACGTCCAGCGTAAAGTTATTCCCCATATTGGAGGCACAACTCATGCAAAGGTATGGACCAGGGAACAAACGCCGTCTAATTTTACGTAGTTTACATTGTACGTGAATAGGGATGGGCGTGTAGGTTACGTTCACGTCGTAGGCAGTGATTCGACGTATCTTAGCCAGTTGTTTCGACGTGATTGTGAGCGTGCGCACTGGGATGCGTCCGAGGTACGACGCATGCGCAGTTCATTTTAAGTACTTGTCTGAAGCCTGGCCCATCATTTGCATGGGGTCACGCTTCATTTAAATGTATCACGCCCACTTCCAGCCCACTTCCACCTACTTTGACTTACGCCTACGACTATACGATATGCCGGCGCAATGTTGGGAGCATTTGCTTTGTGAATTCCATGCTTGCCTCTCTGCGTGGCGTAAAGAAGATACGCTTAGGCGGCATAAATATGCGCCGATGTATGTGAATCCGTGCCATATATTTTTTTTACTCAGTTTAGTCCGATACGTATTCTTCTACATATTTTTGGTAAAAAAAATTGCAATACGCGTTTATTGATTGGTTTGCGCAAAAGTTATAGCGTCTATAAATAGGGGAAAAAGATTTGTGGCATCTTTTTTATATTATTATTATTATTTTTGTTTACTACTTATGGCGGCGATCTGTGACTTTTATCGTGACTGCGACATTATGGGCTATGATTAAGCACTAATTTAGCTGTTTTACTCCCGCGTTGTGTCCTTTGACTTGTAGTGCATTTTTCCTTTTTTTTTTTTTTAATAAAGACAACCATCAAGGTTTTTTGAAGTGCGCTGTCCATATTTTCTTTTTCCATTATGGCGGACACATCGGACACTTTTGACACTATTTTGGTACCATTGCCATTTTTACAGCGAACAGTGCTATAAAAATGAACGGATTACTGTGTAAATGACACTGGCAGGCAAGGGGTTAACCACTAGGGGGCGAGGAAGGGGTTAAGTGTGTCCTAAGGAGTGATTCTAACTGTGTGGGGGCTACAAGTGACACGACAGTGATCACTGCTCCCGATGACAGATAGAACAGGGAAATGCTTTACATAGGCATCCCCCTGTTCTGCCGCTCTGTGACACGATCGCGATCACTCAGCGGACATCGATTCCACGGGACCCACGGTCGCACTCGTGCCCGCAATGCCGCGTTTTAAGGGGACATATAGGTACGTCAATATTCGTAGCCATGCCATTCTGCCGACGTAAATAGTCGTGCGGCGGTCGACAAGCGGTTAAGTAAGGCTGGTCTAAATTGTAGTACTAAATTAACTTTAAAGAATTATAATTAAAGTATACAGTATTTATGGTTTCCATTAATTATTAACAATGAGTAGTTCCTTCTAATGCTGTGTGTGTTTTTTTATTTATTTTTTTATTTGTTTTAACCACTTAAGCCCCGGACCAATATGCTGCTAAATGCCCAAAGGTGTTTTTACAATTCAGCACTGCGTCGCTTTACCAGACAATTGCGCGGTCGTGCGACGTGGCTCCCCAACAAAATTTGCGTCCTTTTCTTCCCACAAATAGAGCTTTCTTTTGATGGTATTTGATTGTCTCTGCGATTTTTATTTTATGCAATATAAACGGAAAATACCAAAAATTCAGAAAAAAAAAACAATATTTTTTACTTTTTGTTATAAGAAAAATCGAATAAACAAAATTTTAGTCAAACATTTAGGCCAAAATGTATTCAGCCACATGTCTTTAGTAAAAAAAAAATCGCAATATAAAAAAAAAAAAAATAGCTACCTAGCGGCAACAGTGACACTAATACAGCGATCAGAAAACCAATCGCTTAGTGACACTGGCAATAGGGGGTGAAAGGGTTAACTAGGGCGGTGATCAAGGGGTTAAACCTTTATTAGGGGGGGGGTACGGGGGCTACCCTGGACCTAACACTAACTGCCTGTCACACTGCCACTAAATGCAGTGATCAGTAAATATATGATCACTGCTATTAGTGACACTGTGACAGGGGGGTGGGGGGGGGGGTTGGAAGGGGTTAATGTGCCTATGTGTGTGGTGTCAGTGTAGTGTTGTGCAACTCACTTGTGATGTCTTCTCTCCTCTCGCCTGAACCAAAATACCGCCGAGAGGAGAGGTGACATCACTTCCTCTGCCTGTGTTTACATTACACAGGCAGAGGGCGGGCAGAGGGGGGGGGGAAACGGATTGGCTGGGAGCGATCGCGAGGGGGCGGACAAAAACGAACAGCTGCCCCCTCATCCCGGATCGCTCCCAGAGGCTTACCGACCACCGCATGTAGCGGTTGGGTCCCGATCGGACCCCCGACCCTCGGGAAGGCAAGGACGTGCCGGCACGTCCATCTGCCTGTACGTGCCATTCTGTGGACGTATATTTACATGCGGCGGGCGTTAAGTGGTTAATTGAGGTCTTTCAGAAAAATATTACATACGTATGGCCACTAGATGGTGCTGATGATCATAGGAGATTACAGTGGTAATTTGTTGTGTGTGTGAAAATTCTACAGACCTCGGCACAGCAAACTTTTTATACATAGACTCCCGTAAGTTTTAGCAGCCATACTAGTAAACAACGCCGGTACCCCTCCCACATGGTTGGAAACAAGTAGTCCTGTATACCTACCAGGATGATTCTGCTGTTACACCTTGTTCTGGAACCTTTGACCTAATTTATGGAAGTTTCTGAAGCAAGACTTTGTTTGCTTTACTTGTAGACAGCTGCCTTTTTTTTTATTATGTGCATGTTTAGAGATGAATAGAATCATCAGAGTGCTTAATGTGGGTAAACAAGAAAACACATCAGTCAGCTTATTTACTATAAATAAATGAGCAGAGGGTGCAATGGTCGGAACTGGATGTAGCCAAGATCATCCTGAGAGTAGTAAATAGTTGACTGTAGAACAGGTTCTCGCAGAGGGCCTGTGTAACCACTTTCCTCCCAAGCCAATTCTGGCACTCCTCTTCTACGTGTTTTTTGCTAGAAAATTACTTAAAACCCCCAAACATTTTATATATATATATATATATGCAAATTCTGTGCGTCATAAAAAGTTGCAACAACCTTTTATTCCCTAGGGTCTCTGCTTAAAATTTTTTTTATATATATATATATATATATATATATATATATATATATATATATATATATATATATATATATATATATATATATATATATATATATATATATATATATATATATATAAAATTTAAGCAGAGACCCTAGGGAATAAAACAGTGGTCGTTGCAACTTTTTATGACGCACAGAATTTGCACAGCAATTTTTCAAACGTGTATTTAAAAAAAAAAAAAAAAAAAATCAGAAAAAAAAAAAAAAAAAAGCCTGATAGATATATATACTTTTTTTTTTTTGCATAATGTGAAAGATGATGTTACGCCAAGTAAATAGATACCTAACTTGTCACGCTTTTAAAATTGGTGCACACTCGTGGAATGGTGCCAAACTTTGATACTTAAAAATCTCCATAGGCGATGCTTTAACCGCGTCAGCCCCGGAAGATTTGGCTGCCCAATGACCGGGGCCATTTTTGCGATACGGTACTCCGCCGCTTTACCTGACAATTGCGCGGTCGTGCGACGTGTCTCCCAAACAAAATTGGCGTCCTTTTTTTCCCCACAAATGAAGCTTTCTTTTGGTGGTATTTGATCACCTCTACGGTTTTTATTTTTTGCGCTATAAACAAAAAAAGATCGTAAATAAAAAAAAAAAAAACACTGGGCCAGATTCAGATACAATTACATTGGCGCAGAGTATCAGAGATACACTACGCTGCCGTATTTTACCAGGCTGTACGACGAATCCTGGTAGATTTTGTCCCTTACGGTACGGCGGCGTAGTGTATTTCTCGCCGCGTAATCGAAATACGCAATTAGGGGGCGTGAAGCATTTAAATTAGGCGCGTCCCCGCGGCAAGCGAACTGCGCATGCTCCGTTCAGAAATTTCCCGCCGTGCATTGCGCGAAATAACGTCGATACGTCATTCGTTGTTTGAGTAGCGTCGTTTACGGACATTCCTATTCCCGGACGTTTTACGTCAAAAATAAAAAGACGTTGGAAAACGTTGGTATTCGACGCGGGAACGACGGCCATACTTAACATGGGCTGTCTAATATTAGAGCAGCAAAAAGCTGTTATAGTTTTACGCGGCAAAAAGATGACTAAAGATGCCGTAAGAGATTGCGATTGACGTTCGTGGATAGTCGGCAAAAGCTCATTTGCATACCCCGACGCGGAAAACAACGGGAACTTCACCCAGCGGCCGCAATTTTATTGCAGCGTAGATCCGAAGGCGTACAAACACGTAAGCCAGTCTGATTGAAGCCCGCAGCCGTAATTTCATGGTTTGAGGTTTCAGAGTAGTGAAAAAACGCGCGTAATTCGAAAGTACTCCAGTCTAACGCGAGATAGGCAGGAGTAATCGCTCTATGAATCTGGCCCACTATCTTTTACTTTTTGCTATAATAAATATCCAAATCTGAAAGTTTTTAGGCCTCATTTTAAGCCGATTATGTATTCTTCTACATATGTAAGAAGAAAAAAAGAAATCGCAATAAGTGTGTATATTGATTGGTTGGCGCAAAATTTATAGCACCTACAAAATTGGAAATAGATTTATGGCATTTTTGTGACTTTTTTTATTTATTCTTTATTTTTTACATATTCTGGCTTTTTTTTTACATATTCTGGCTTTTTGTTTTACATATTCTGGCTTTTTTTACATATTCTGGCTTTCACACTAGAGAAACGGCATCTGCTGTTTAGGGTCAGTTTGCAGGTGCTCTTTTTAGCGTAATAGCGCCTGCAAACCGCCTCAGTGTGAAAGGGGCCTTATACTCTGGAGCTCCTGCTGGATTTTGCTTTCTAATCCCCTTGTGGAGACTTCCATTTGTGGATGGAAATTGTATGGTTACACAACCTGTCACATCGCTATAATCTTTTTATATGGACTATAAACTGAAGGACTTATGGATAAATGGTTGTGGAACAAATCATCTGAGTTTCTATTTTTTCTAATGGGGAAATTCGCTTTGATATACAAGTGCTTTGGATTACAAGCATGTTTCTGGAACAAATTATGCTCACAATACAAGGTTTTACTGTATATCATTTTTGGTAAGTAAATACTAACCAACATGTACGTTGAAGGCACCAATAGATAGTGGTTAAAAAACAGATACATTTTATTGGTTCTTGGCTACTTTGAAGACCACCACCTGAATCCTATAAATATAAATGGACCACAATGTATGGTGCCCTTGGCCTATTGATGGCTTGCACAAGGCTAAAACAAAGATATGGTGGGATCCTTGGACCATTAGGCTTTGGGCAACCACCCCTTCTATCTATACAGGGCTGCCATCAGGGGGGTACAGGCAGTATACCTGTAAGGGGTCCAGAGGTTCCCAGGGGTCCGGAGGCCCCCAGGGCCCCAAATGGCAACCCCCCTTTTTTTAGTTATTTTTTATAAAAAAATATATTTTTTTAATATATATTTTTATTTTATTTTTAATTAAAGAGACAATTTTTTATTTTTTTTTATTTTTTAGAGGTCCGAAGGGGCCCGGAGGCCCCCAGGGCCCCGAATGGCAACCCCCTTTTTTTATTTTGTATTTTATTTTTTATTAAAGGGACATTTTTTTTGGGGGGGGGGGGTCTGGAGGGCCCTGGATGACAACCCCCCCCCCTTTTTTATAAAAAATTTATTAAAAATTATATATTTACATATACAGTATATATATTTTTTATTAAAGGGCTCAGATGTCCCCAGGGCCCCATGTGACAAACACCCTTTTTTTAATATAAATGTTTATTTTTTTATTTTTGTTTATATATATATATATATATATTTTTTTAAAGGGCCTAGAGGTTTATTTTTTTATTTTTATTAAAGGGCCCAGAGGTCCCCAGCGCCACATATGGCAACCCCCCTTTTAAAAAAAAATTTAAAAAAATTATATATATTTTTTCTTTTTATTAAAGGGCCCAGAGGTCCCCAGGGCCCGGGATGGCTACCCCCCTTTTTTAATATATATTTTTCTTTATTTCTTTTTTTTTTGTAAAGAGTCCCCCCGCTTCTCAGTTCGTGGCAGCCCCCCCCGTTTCTCAATTTCAGGCGACAGGGAGCCCATGCCTGAAGCTGTGTAATAATTTCTAATGGCGGCCCTGTATCTATATTGTTAAAGTGGCCCTGTGTTCTACCCATATACAGTGGAACCTCGAATTATGAGCATAATCCGTTTCAGGAGAATGCTCGTAATCCAAAGTACTCGCATATCAAAGCAAGTTTTCCCATTAAAGGGGTGTTCCAGCCGTTTTTTATGTTTATTAAAAGTCAGCAGCTACAAAAAGTGTAGCTGCTGGCTTTTAATAAACATACACTTACCTTCTCTATGGTTCCAGCGACAAGCCGGCCGGGGCTCCGCTCCTCTCCTCTCCCCCCCTCCCCGGCTGGCGTCTTCATTTCAAGTGTGGGCACCCGGCCGTGACAGCTTTCGGCTTCACGGCCGGGCACCCACTGCGCATGCGCGAACACCGCTACGCCGTCCCATTGGACAGGCGATCACCTGGGACCTGTGACTTGTCCCAGGCAATCGCCTACAGGGAGGGGCTGCAGTAAGGCGATTAAGCTAATCGCCTTACCAGCCCCTCGGCGAAAGGAGGAAGTGGGACAGGAAGTCCCACTCCTCCTAAAGCCCCCACTCCCCCCCAAAAAAAATTACATGCCAAATGTGGCATGTAAGGGGGTTAGGAGTGGGTTAAGCGGAAGTTCCATTTTTGGGTGGAACTCTGCTTTAAAGTCAATGGAAACAAAATAATTCCACATTGACTTCAATGGCATGCAATACCCCATGTGGCCAGATGTGGTGAGCGCCAGAGAGCCTCGGAAACTCACGGAAAGGCCCGAGGACAGCTCGGCTGACCTTGGCAAATCTCGGAAAGGCTTGTGAACAAAGTATTTCCAAACATTTCCGAACGGCTCCACTTGGCTCCACTCGGCTCCAGCGCCCCCCCCCCCACCTCAGGCCAAACACGGTACTGCACATCGCTGTGGCTTGAATCCTGCTAGTTTTGCAAGATAACACTTGCAAACTGAGTCAGGATTTTTAAAAATACAGCGCTCGTATTGAGAAACACTCGTTAACCTCGTTACTCGCAATCCGAGGTTCCACTGTATATTGTTTTAGGAGTGTTGGACACGTCCCAGCTGCCCCCATATGGCCTTCAAACATCTTTGGGTAGATTCACGTAGAACGGCGTATATTTGTGCGGGCGTAGCGTATCTAAGATACGCTACGCCGCTGTAAATTAGAGAGGCAAGTGCTGTATTTACAAAGCAATTGCTCCCTAAGTAACGGCGGTCCCGACGTCCATACTTAACATTGGCTGCGCCATCTTTTTGGTGGTCTATCTTTACGCCTGAAAACGCATTACGTAAACGGCGTGTCTTTACTGCGACGGCCGGGCGTACGTTCGTGAATAGGTGTATCTCGCTGATTATTCTAAGCGTAAATCAGCGTACACGCCCCTAGCGGCCAGCGTAAATGGGCAGCTAAGATACGACGGCGTAGGAGACTTACGTCGGTCATATCTTAGCAACATTTAAGCGTATCTCACTTTGAGCATAAAGATACGACGGCGCAGATTCTGAGTTACTACGGCGTATCTACTGATACGCCGTCGTAACTTTTTATGAACCTGGCCACTTGTCTCAATGTGGATGTTCCGCTCTGACAATCATCTACAACTCGTAGTTGTTAAGCAGAGTTACTGATTTGCAGACACATCGATCGTGTGGGAATAGCGTTTCACTAACGTTCCTCTCCGCTTACGTTTGCAGAGACGGGAAGCTGCTGGCAGGAGGAAGTTGCTCATGAAGGAAAAAAGTAAGTAATTTCTTGTATCCATTAATACCATCCTCTCTCAGATTTTCCCTGCTGGGAAACGGACGGTATTACTTTTATCCCTGGCCTTAAATTTAACGCTGAACCCGAGCTACTCTATTTCTTGGTGTATGTGCCAGCACCACCGCGGCTGAAAAACCAGCCCAGGATTCTCTAATGTTATTAAAGAGATACTAAATCCAAAAACAAAAATGTACCGTATATACTCGAGTATAAGCCAACCCGAATATAAGCCGAGGCACCTAATTTTACCACAAAAAATGGGAAAACCGAAAGACTTGAGTATAAGCCTAGGGTGTCCATGTGCATGCCTCACTTTGCCTCACTGTGTCCATGTGCATGCCTCACTGTTCCCATGCCTCACTGTGCCCATGTGCATGCCTCACTGTGCCCATGCCTCACTGTGTCCATGTGCATGCCTCACTGTTCCCATGCCTCACTGTGCCCATGTGCATGCCTCACTGTGCCCATGCCTCGACTGACGTTTAACATGGGAGTCTATGGAAGGGATGCCCAGCTGTAGGTTCCCCAGACAACAAACTTTGCACACTTGTGGGGCTACATGTGTGCCAAGATCTGGGTCCAGGGAACCTACGACCGGCTAGTACTGGGTCCCCAAAGTCACCAGAGAAATTACCATTTAACATTGGAGTCTATGGAAGGGGTGCCTGGGTTTAAAAAATCGTTGCTCCCCAACCATAGGTTCTCCAGACAACAAACTTTGCAAACTTGTGGAGGAGAAATGGGGCTACATGTGTGCCAAGATCCGGGTCCAGGGAACCTACGACCGGCTAGTACCGGGTGCCCAAAGTCCCCGGAGAAATTACCATTTAACATGGGAGTCTATGGAAGGGGTGCACGGCTTTGAAAAATTGGTGCTCCCCGGCTGTAAGTCTCCCAAACAACAATCTTTGCACACTTGTAGAGAAAGGGTTGGGTTACATGTGTACCAAGCTTGGGGTCCAGGGGACCTTTGGCTGGCCGGTGCCGGGTCCCCAAAATCCGGGAGATCAGGTGCAAAAAGGTGACTCGAGTATAAGCCGAGGGGGGCATTTTCAGCACACAAAAAATGTGCTAAAAACTCGGCTTATACTCGAGTATATACGGTAATAGATTGCAGATTATCAGTCCTTTAGATGCGGTGGCTGCATTTGTTTTTCTATTGTTGGTCTTCTTTCCCTTTTATTTTTACTTGCTGACATAGGCGTGTGCACAGGGTGTGCTGGGTGTGTCTGGGCACACCCTAATCGCCCTGTGCTATGCAGATGTGCGGGGACCGCCCTGTCATCCGCCGGCTCAGCAGGGAACAACAGAGCGATCCCCGCTGAGCAAGCGGAGGTTCGCGGGGCAGATCATTACTGATGCGCCCCTTGTGAAAGGGGCCATAATCCTAACCTCAGCCTCTTATCCAAACCCTAACCTAAGCTTAAAGTTGGAGTAAACTCTCATACATTACTTTTTACCTATAGGTAAGCTTATAAGGCTTACCTATAGGTACTGTAAATATCTCCTAGACGTGCGCTGCTTAGGATATATCTACCGTATATGCAGCTGGTGACATCACTGACGCATGCGCTCTGAAGGAACAGCATACCGAGCCGTTCCTTCAGAATCCTGTGGCGTGAAACTGCAGCTCCTGCGCGCATGTGTGGGAGTGACGTCATCGCAGCTCCGGCCACTCATACAGCCAGAGTCTGTGAAGGAACACTGGTGGTGATGGAAGCCGTGTCAGCGGTGACAGCTCGCTGCTGGAAGGGCTTTGTTCTAAGGAAAGTTTCACATAATGTGCTAGTAGGTGATGCAACAGATACTAGTTTTCTCAAAAAAAAAAAAAAGACAAAGCTCAAAAACATGACAAATTGAGCAGAGAAAAGGGGGTGAAGAGCTACAATTACACATTGCAGAGCTCAATGAAAATAGAGCTCTGAGAGCTGATTGGAGGGAAGGGACACACCCCCTTCACACAACACATGGGAACAGAGCTGAGGCTGTTAATCACAGGCTGTGCTGGAGATCCCTCCTCTGTCACCTTTTTTTTTTCAGTGTCTTTTTTTCCCCCCACAAATAGAGCTTTCTTTTGATGGTATTTGATCACCTCTGCGTTTTTTTTTTTTTTTTGTGCTATAAACAAAAATAGAGCGACAATTTAAAAAAAAAATGCAATATTTTGTACTTTTTGCTATAATAAATATCCCCAAAAAAGATATAGAAAAACTTATTTTTTTCCTCAGTTTAGGTCGATACGTATTCTACATATTTTTGGTAAAAAAAAAAATCGCAATAAGCGTATATTGATTTGTTTGCGCAAAATTTATAGCGTGTACAAAATAGGGGATAGTTTCATGGTATTTTTAATCATTAATATTTTTTTTACTACTAATGGCGGCGATCAGCATTTTTTTTTTTGACTGCGACATTATGGCGGACACATCGGACAATTTTGACACATTTTTGGGACCATTGTCATTTTCACAGCGAAAAGTGCACGTGACCCACGGCTGGGTTTTTAAAGGGGATGTATATATACGTCCCTGTGCTCAACCGTGCCATTCTGCCGACGTATATCGTTGTGCTGCGGTCCTTAAGTAGTTGAATGCCCCCCAAAAAAAGCTCTATTTGTGTGAGTTAAAATTAGGGTTGTCCCGATACTACCTTTTTAGGACTGAGTACAAGTACCCATACCTAATAATGAATTTTTTTTTTTAAATGTGTGCACAAATGCAGCCATGTCCCCCCACAAATGCAGCCATGTCCCCCACATATGCAGCCATGTCCCCCACATATGCAGCCATGTCCCCCACATATGCAGCCATGTCCCCCACATATGCAGCCATGTCCCCCACATATGCATCCATGTCCCCCACATATGCAGCCATGTCCCCCCATATGCATCCATGTCCCCCCACATATGCAGCCATTTCCCCCCACATATGCAGCCATGTCCCCCCACATATGCAGCCATGTCCCCCCACATATGCATCCATGTCCCCCCACATATGCAGCCATGTCCCCCCACATATGCATCCATGTCCCCCACATATGCATCCATGTCCCCCACATATGCAGCCATGTCCCCCCACATATGCAGCCATGTCCCCCCACATATGCAGCCATGTCCCCCCACATATGCAGCCATGTCCCCCCACAGATGCAGCCATGTCCCCTCACAGATGCAGCCCAGTCCCCTCACAGATGCAGCCCAGTCCCCTCACATATGCAGCCCAGTCCCCTCACATATGCAGCACAGTCCCCTCACATATGCAGCCATGTCCCCTCACATATGCAGCCATGTCCCCTCACATATGCAGCCATGTCTCCCCATACCTAGATGCAGATGCCGCCGCCTAGTTAATCAGCTTGGGAAACATTACAGCTTTCATTTGAATAGCTGTGTGTTCCCTCGCCGCGCCACGTATAGGCACTTTGATAGACAGATCACCCGTCCAATCCCGAGCAAGGGGGAGTGTCTATACACGGCGCGGCGGGGAACACACAGCTATTCAAATGAAAGCTGTAATGTTCCCGCGCTGATTAACTAGGCGACGGCATTGTGGTATGCGGCGGCTTTGCGGCGGTGGCGGGGGGTAGTATCGGATGTAGCATTGGGGGCATTTACTCCCGCAAATGCTCAGTATCGGTATCGGGACAACCCTAGTTAAAACGATAAAAATTGCATATGGGTACAGCGTTGCATTTGCAATTGTCATGCAAAGAGTGACCGTGCTGAAAGCCTAAAATTGGCCTGGGCAGAAAGGGGGGGGTATAAGTACCAGGTAAGCAAGTGGTTGAGGTGCGGTAAACTGGATTATAACACACTTTTGTTTTTTTAGATTAATACCACTTTACAGGGCGCCCCCCTCTGCCGCTGCACTTCTGCAGATCCTGGCACGTAGGCACAGAAGTGCGCTCCTAGTCCTGGCACCGCTTCTTCTGCTGAACGTGGTGGAATAAATCTCATATTGTATGTGAAAGGTTTCTATCGCAACCCACTCCGTCCCGCGCTGGCTGAATGGATTACACAATCCCACATTGCTGGCTCAGCTGCCATGGCCACAGTTTGCTAACCTACATTTTAACTTGAACTTTAACCACGGCGAACATCTGAGTTTTACCCACCTGTGGATTGTAAAATAAGTCACACTGAGACTCGATGAGCCTACACATACCAACGTGTTCGAAAAACCAAGGACCATCAAACTTCAGAGGTACGCCCCCCCCCCACTAATCCTAACATTTTTATATTTTAATTATTTTATCTTTTTAAAGCGGAAGCGGAAATGCTCCGATGCTTCACTCGATACTTGTACAGTCAGGGTGATCAGTGAGTTGGGGGAGTTACAAGCACTGATCACCGCTGTATAGGTTTAAAATCTACCCCCCCCCCCCCCCCGCACGGCTTTCAGCTGCTTTAGTGAAATCACCAATCACACGATCACCGCTGACTGTCCCCGTATCGTCCTCCAGCCCAACTCCGTTCTGCTGCTGCGGTCTCCCTCCATGCTGCTGTCTCCGTCCATGCTGCGGTCTCCCTCTGTGTCTCCCTATGCTGCTGTCTCCCTCTGTGTCCCCCTCTATGCTGCTGTCTCCCTCTGTGTCCCCCTCTATGCTGCTGTCTCCCTCTGTGTCCCCCTCTATGCTGCTGTCTCCCTCTGTGTCCCCCTCTATGCTGCTGTCCCCCCTCTATGCTGCTGTCCTCCCTCTATGCTGCTGTCCCCCCTCTATGCTGCTGTCCCCCCTCTATGCTGCTGTCCCCCTCTGTTTCCCCCTCTGTGTTGCTCTCTATGCTGCTGTCTCCCTCTGTGTTGCTCTCTATGCTGCTGTCTCCCTCTGTGTTGCTCTCTATGCTGCTGTCTCCCTCTGTGTCCCCCTCTATGCTGCTGTCTCCCTCTGTGTCCCCTTCTATGCTGCTGTCTCCCTCTGTGTCCCCTTCTATGCTGCTGTCTCCCTCTGTGTCCCCCTCTATGCTGCTGTCTCCCTCTGTGTCCCCCTCTATGCTGCTGTCTCCCTCGGTGTCCTCCTCTATGCTGCTGTCTCCCTCTGTGTCCCCCTCTATGCTGCTGTCCCCCCTCTATGCTGCTGTCCCCCCTCTGTGTCCCCCTCTATGTTCCTCTCTTTGCTGCTGTCTCCCTCTGTGTTGCTCTCAATGCTGCTGTCTCCCTCTGTGTTGCTCTCTATGCTGCTGTCTCCCTCTGTGTTGCTCTCAATGCTGCTGTCTCCCTCTGTGTTGCTCTCTATGCTGCTGTCTCCCTCTGTGTTGCTCTCTATGCTGCTGTCTCCATCTGTGTTGCTCTCTATGCTGCTGTCTCCCTCTGTGTTGCTCTCTATGCTGCTGTCTCCCTCTGTGTTGCTCTCTATGCTGCTGTCTCCCTCTGCATTGCTCTCTATGCTGCTGTCTCCCTCTGTGTTGCTCTCTATGCTGCTGTCCCCCCTCTGTGTCCCCCTCTATGTTCCTCTCTTTGCTGCTGTCTCCCTCTGTGTTGCTCTCAATGCTGCTGTCTCCCTCTGTGTTGCTCTCTATGCTGCTGTCTCCCTCTGTGTTGCTCTCTATGCTGCTGTCTCCCTCTGTGTTGCTCTCTATGCTGCTGTCTCCCTCTGTGTTCCCCTTCGTGCTGCTCTCTATCCCTCTGTGTTCCCCTTCATGCTGCTCTCTATCCCTCTGTGTTCCCCTTCGTGCTGCTCTCTATCCCTCCGTGTCCCCCTCCGTGCTGCTCTCTATCCCTCTGTGTCCCCCTCCATGCTGCTCTCTATCCCTCCGTGTCCCCCTCAATACTGCTCTCTATCCCTCCGTGCTGCCGCCACCCTCCATGCTGCTGCCCCCCTCCATGCTTTTTCTCCACCCTCTCGATCTGTCAGGATGGAGAGCGGAGGTAGGAGCTGGTAAATCCGGCTCCTACCTTTTCCGTATGTACAAAGTCAGTGATCACTGACGCTGCCCATTTACATAACTGAAACATCGTAAACTGTGTTTACAATGTTTCAATTTGTGAATAGGGAGGAGACGCTGTGTTTTCTCCATTCATTTTCAGCGCAGCGGAGGCTGCTGAAAAAAGGGACTGGGGAATCTGTGTCCCTAGTCCCTTATCCCGTCTCAAAGGGGCGATGTCAGGGGTCTGTTAACACCCCTGATATCTCACCAAAGCCCCCCAACAAGGCTGATGAAAAAAAAATTGCAATAAATGATAAAAAATTACTGTAAAAAATAATAAAAACACACTGACGCTGTCCACCCCCCCCCCCCTTTTAAAAAATAAATGTATTAAAAATAAATAAATAAAGCATTGTAAATAAATAAAATTCATTGTGGAAAAAATATTTAAAAAAATATATATATAATCACACATGTGCCACTGTCACATGAGATTTAAAAAAAAGTATCGGTAATCGGTATCAACGAGTACTTGAAAAAAAGTATCGGTACCTGTACTCGGTTGTAAAAAAGTGGTATCGGGACAACCCTAGTAAAATCCCTGTGTGCTTGAACCCTAAACAGCAGCTTGGGCAGGAGGGCCTGAATGTTATTTTACTACTTGTTCTTATCATGCATGAATTCGATTTCTATATATCGAATGTTCCCTTCAATGAAGTCAATAACTCTCATGGCCGTGTGCCGAGTGCTCTGTTGGCTGGTAAACAGAGAATGGGCCGACATTGTTGTTTGCTGTAGGGCTGTATAAAGCCAAAAATCTGAAATTGTGAAATACAGAGAGATAAAAAAGAAAAACCCAGGGACTTTTAGAGAAGGTTATAAAGCTGCTCTATCCATTATGCTTGGCAGTGCCGAGCAAACTGATGACAACATCTATCTAGAAGTCTGCTGACTGTCGTGATTGTAACGTGCAGAAGAGTTCTAGTTCTCATCAAATTGATATATCCGTAGCGGTTTGGTGCCTGCAGATTTTCTCTGGGGTCTCCAAACTGCGGCCCGAGGGCCAGATGTGGCCCTTTGCTAGCCTTTATCCGGCCCTTGGGGCACTATTCCCCCACTGACACCAACAATGGGGCACTATTTCTTCCACCGATACCAATGATGTGATACTATTCCTCCTACTAATAGGGACAGTACTCCTACTTCTATTGACCACCAACCCTAAGGCCATATTTATTCTCACTCCTGCTGGGCTTATGATATTTTCTGCCCCTGCTGGGCACAATCTGGCCCTCCTCAAGTCTGTAGGACAATAAACTGGCCCTTTGTTTGAAAAGCTTGGAGACCCCTGGGCTAGACCAAGGGTCTTCAAACCACAGCCTGTGGAGAGCAGGAGATCTTGGAAGGAACAAAGAGAAAGATTAGGTTGGTATTTTGAGACTAGGGTAGTGATGTAGCTGGGGACTAAGTTGTGGATGGCTTTGTAAGTTGTTGTTAAAGTGGTTGTAAACCCTCTCTGAGAACTTTCACCTACAGGTAACCCTAGATTAAGGCTTACCTGTAGGTGCTTGCAATATCTCCTAGACCTACACGGTTTAGGAGATATTTGCAATAAATAATGCACCAATGTCTACAGTGCATGCGCACTGTAGACAACGTCGTAGGAGCACTGAGCGTGCCGTTGCTGAATGGCATCATGACGTCATATGACGTCCTCGCCTTTCTGAGCCACTAGGGAGCGCGTGTGTGCACCCGACGCATTACTGGGGACCCCATGCGCGTGCCTGGCCGCCGCAATGTCCTCTGGGCACCCGCGATTGTCCAGTAACTGAGCAGGACTGTGGATCTCTGTGTGTAAACACAGAGATCCACGACCTGTCAGGGAGAGGAGACCGATGCTGTGTCCCTTGTACGTAGGGACACCGATCGGTCACCTCCCCCCAGTCAGTCCCCTCCCCCAACAGTTAGAATCACTCACTAGGGTACACATTTAACCCCCTTTAACGCCCCCCTAGTGGTTAACCCCTTCCCTGCCAGTCATATTTACACAATAATCAGTGCATATTTATAGCACTGTTCACTGTATAAATGTGAATAGTCCCAAAATGGTGTCAATAGTGTCCGGTGTGTCCGCCGCAATTTTGCAGTTACAATAAAAATCGCAGATCGCCGCCATTACTAGTAAAAAAAATAAAAAAGCTATAAATCTATCTCCTATTTTGTAGCCGCTATAACTTTTGCGCAAACCAATGTATGCTTTTTGCAATTTTTTTTTACCAAGAATATGTATCGGCCAAAACTGTGGGAACATTTTTATATATATATTAGGGCTGTGACTGATTAAAATTGTTGTGTTCGATTAATCGTTTTTTTTTTTTAATCGATTAATCGACTAATTTCGATTAATTAACGCACATACAGATACAACTACTTTTAGCTGATCTCCTTGCATTGCAACTCAGCATTAGTCAGTGGTAAATGTGGTGGGGGCAGCATGGGGGCAGATGTGTATATTCTTGCAGTATGGGGGCAGATGTGTATATTACAGCATCTACCCCCATGCTTTTCATATACACATCTGCCCCATGCTTTTCATATACACATCTGCCCCCATGCTTTTCATATACACATCTGCCCCCATACTTTCCTATACACATCTGCCTGCATGCTTTCATATACACATCTGCCTGCATGCTTTCATATACACATCTGCCCGCATGCTATACATGATGGTTGTCCTCTCTTACCTTCTTAAGGCAGGAGGACCCGTCCGCAGAGTAGCTGACACTGACACGTGCACGATGCAAGCAGGCGGGCGCAGTGGCGTAACTAGAACCTTCAGGGCCCCGATGCATGAAACCATGAAGGGCCCCCCCAATGTTGCCAACCTACCAGATTGAAATTTAATTCAATCTTATTTTATTAGAGAAGAGAAAAAAGAGGAGCAGAAAGACAAGTATCATTTTAAACATTACAAACAGTACAATCGAGTATATCAACAATAGGTACCGTGCATGCCAGAACATAAACATGTCTATGTTAAATGAGAGAAAAAGCATGAGTATGAGGACCACCATAAGTCTATCAGTGTTAGCAAAAAAAAAAAAAAAAAAAAAAAGGGGGGGGGGAGATCTGGTTGTTGTAGCTCTCGACTACACCACAGGTAGCGGAGTAGTGCTGCCACATATACAGTATAGTATACGGGAGTGCATATTAAGTTGTATGGGGGAGAGAAAATAGAAAAATAAAATTTAAAGAATAACATATGGGGTCAGAAAGTGAATCAGTAACATTCGGCAAGATAAAGACATGTATGTGGACTAATGGATTCCTAAGAATGTACTCAGACAATGAGAAAAAGAAAAGAAGCAGAGGTAGAAAAAAGGGGGAGAGATAATGGGGTAAGAATTGGGGGTCAAGTATCAAGCATCACTCCATCATGGCACCAGGGCGACATCATCCAGGCCACCTCCAGCCCAGGAAATAAACTCAGAAGAATATCGGAACATAGACCATGAAGTCCAGGTGAGAGAGAATTGTTCGCTTTTATCGCACTCCTCCGCCAACAGACGTTCAAGGTCCCTTATGCGGTCCACCTCAACAGCCCAGTCCCCAAGGGAAGGCGTAGCCGCCGATCTCCAGTGACGGGGGATCACCACCCTGGCTGCCGCCAGAAAGTGTCGTAACACATCATTTTTAACGGACTTGAACGAGCCAGGGAGTATAGATAAGAGAGCCACCTCAGGGGAGGGGTGGATTGTGGTCGCCATCAGTTTGCAGTATAGCTCGAAAATCCGTTGCCAAAATGCCTGGATAGGAGGACAGTCCCACCAGATGTGGAGCATTGTTCCCCGGGATCTCAGACACCGCCAGCATGCATCTGACATTGTCGGGTTGAAGTGTTTGATAGTCGTTGGGCATCTGTACCATCTCGTTAGTAGCTTAAACCCCTTCTCTTGGGTCCTAGTGGCCAAGGATAGTTTGTGTGTCAGGGCAAAACACTTCCGCCAGTCAAGTGGGGATATAGGGTGGTGTAGGTCCGCCTCCCAGGTGGCCGTATACGGCGGGGGATCAGGGGAAAAAATGTCGAGCAGTAGGGAGTAGAGTTGAGATATCACATGTGTTGGAGGTTCTGCCTGTAGAAGCAGTGCCTCAAATCCCGTCGGTTCAGCCAGGATATCTGGGATGGATGGCAGGGTTCGGATATAGGAAGTGGTCTGTTGCCTGTGAAGCCACTGCATAGGGTGTCGGGAAGTCGGGTCGGCAGGGGTATCAGCTCTTAGAGTGGGGTCTGATCCAGATTGAAATTTACTTTCACGACATCCGAAATTTACTGGCACAGCCACGTTTTTACTGGCATTTCGCAAAAGTTACTAAATAAAATGTAATAGACATTAAGGTAAACAAACATAATATCAATATAATAAGGGCAAATGATTTAGTCACATCACCTCCTGCCTCTATCCCCTCTGCCACCAACACCAGCTGCCTTCACCCCCCTCTGCGGTGCCACAATCTCCCCTGCCTCCAATCTCCTCCTGCGGTGCCACCATCACCCCCTACCTCCATCGCCACCATCACCTATCACTGTCGGCTGGGCTGTCTGTCACACTCTCTATCCCCGACTCCCCTGTGAACGTTGTGTTGCCTGGATGCAGCAGGCTCCGCCATTCCGCCGCCGCCGCGTGCTTCTCAGAGGGGTGCTAAAGAGGGGGTAAGACACAGGGTTTGTAGGGGTGTTACACAGGAGACAGGGGTGGTAGGCATGTTAGACATAGCCAGGGGTGGTAGGGAGGGGGTTAGACACAGCCCGGGGTGGTAGGGGGGGTTAGACACAGCCATGGGTGGTAGGGGGTTAGACACAGCCAGGGGTGGTAGGGGAGGGGGTAGACACAGCCAGGGGTGGTAGGGGGGGTTAGACACAGCCAGGGGTGGTTAGACACAGCCAGGGGTGGTGGTAGGGGGGTTAGACACAGCCAGGGGTGGTGGTGGTAGGGGGTTAGACACAGCCAGGGGTGGTGGTAGGGGGGTTAGACACAGCCAGGGGTGGTGGTAGGGGGGTTAAACACAGCCAGGGGTGGTGGTAGGGGGGTTAGACACAGCCAGGGGTGGTGGTAGGGGGGTTAAACACAGCCAGGGGTGGTGGTAGGGGGGTTAGACACAGCCAGGGGTGGTGGTAGGGGGGTTAGACACAGCCAGGGGTGGTGGTAGGGGGGTTAGACACAGCCAGGGGTGGTGGTAGGGGGGTTAGACACAGCCAGGGGTGGTAGGGGGGGTTAGACACAGCCAGGGGCGGTAGGGGGGGTTAGACACAGCCAGGGCGGTAGGGGGGGTTAGACACAGCCAGGGGCGGTAGGGAGGGGGTTAGACACAGCCAGGGGCGGTAGGGGGGGTAGACACAGCCAGGGGAGCAGTGTGACAGGTGGGGGGGAGCAGTTTGTCAAAGGGGGGGGCAGTGTGACAGGTGGGGAGCAGTTCTGGGGGGGGGGCAGTGTGACAGGTGGGGGAGCAGTGTGACAGGTGGGGAAGCAGTTTCTGGGGGGGGCAGTGTGACAGGTGGGGGAGCAGTTTCTGGGGGGGCAGTGTGTCAGGTGGGGGAGCAGTTCTGGGGGGGCAGTGTGACAGGTGTGGGGAGCAGTTCTGGGGGGGGGCAGTATGTCAGGTGGGGAAGCAGTGTGTCAGGTGGGGAAGCAGTGTGACAGGTGGGGAAGCAGTGTGACAGGTGGGGAAGCAGTGTGACAGGTGGGGAAGCAGTGTGTCAGGTAGGGGAGCAGTTCTGGGGGGGGGGCAGTGTGACAGGTGGGGGAGCAGTGTGACAGGTGGGGAAGCAGTTTCTGGGGGGCAGTGTGACAGGTGGGGGAGCAGTTTCTGGGGGGGCAGTTCTGGGGGGGCAGTGTGTCAGGTGGGGGAGCAGTGCGACAGGTGGGGGAGCAGTTCTGGGGGGGCAGTGTGACTTCTGGGGGGGGCAGTATGTCAGGTGGGGAAGCAGTGTGTCAGGTGGGGAAGCAGTGTGTCAGGTGGGGAAGCAGTGTGTCAGGTGGGGAAGCAGTGTGACAGGTGGGGGAGCAGTTCTGGGGGGCAGTGTGTCAGGTGGGGAAGCAGTGTGACAGGTGGGGGAGCAGTTCTGGGGGGGGGGGCAGTGTGTCAGGTAGGGGAGCAGTTCTGGGGGGCGGGCAGTGTGACAGGTGGAGGAGCAGTGTGTCAGGTGGGGGAGCAGTGTGTCAGGTAGGGGAGCAGTGTGACAGGTGGGGCAGTGTGTCAGGTGGGGAAGCAGTTCTGGGGGGGGCAGTGTGTCAGGTGGGGAAGCAGTTCTGGGGGGGGCAGTGTGTCAGGGGGGGGGGGGGCAGTGTGACATTTGGGGGAGCAGACAGGTGGGGGAGCAGTGTGTCAGGTGGGGGAGCAGTGTGTCAGGTGGGGGAGCAGTTCTTGGGGGGGGCAGTGTGTCAGGTCGGGGAGCAGTGTGTCAGGTGAAGGAGCAGTGTGACATCACATACACAGCTCTCTGTGCACCAGCATTACCTTCTCCCCAGCAGCTGCAGCACTGCCTCACACATCTCTCCCTCCACCTGTTCACGGCTCAGCCTCCTGTTCACATCTTGGGTGTCCCAGCCAGGTCCCGCAGCACCACCACCAGCACAATCCCCTCTGCCGCCTCCTGCTCCACCAGTCCACCATACCTAGAGCCGACCCGATGAGGAAACCCGGAAATACCTGGAAGTAGCGCGGAGCTACATGTAGGGGAACTTGGCGCTGAGGGGGGAGAAGGAGGATACCGGATGCTGCGGGTGATGATGACGTCAGCGCGCCGCTACTTGCTTGACGCCGGGTGGACCAAGATGGCCGCGGCTCCGGAGCTAGGCCGAAGCCGCGGTCTTTCCTATCGGCGAGACCGCGGAGCTCACTCCGCGGATCGTCGATCAAAATTTTTTTAGTCGATCAAAGAAATTAACGATTAATCGAACAATTAATCGTTAATTTCCGCAGCCCTAATATATATATATATATATATATATATATATATATATAATTTTTTTTGGGGGGGGGGTATTTATTATAGCAAAAAGTAAAAAATATTGTTTGTTTTTTTCAAAATTGTCGCTCTATTTTTTGTTTATAGCGAAAAAAATTAAAACCGTAGAGGTGATCAAATACCACCAAAATAAAGCTCTATTTGTAGGGAATTTTTTTTACAATTTCATTTGGGTAAAGGGTTGCATGACCGTGCAATTGTCATAAATTGTGACAGCGCTGAAAGCTGAAAAATAACTTGGGCAGGAAGGGGGTGAATAAGGAGAGCAGATGATGGGGGGGGGGGGGGGGAGAGACATGGCAGCACGATCAATACGTAGCAGCTAATTAAAACTCAACAGAAACATGTGGGTGTAATTACAGAACATTTTTGGGTATTGACATCATTCCAGGAACAATCCAAAACCCAGACCTTGGCTGAACAAGGACCCCTTAGTGGGTCCTGCTACAACTTATGTTGCCGGAGTCTCCTTTACCTCAAACATCTCATTCCGTCCAGAAATGGTGTCAAGGTGACCATAGACGGGATAGGGCTGACTCAGCTGTACAACTCTATGGTTTCTATGCCAAGTCCTTCTTTCCGCAAGCTTTCACAACAAGACAGAGTGTAGTGTGATGTCACAAGGCCGTGTAAATGTTTGCCTGTATTGTGAAAGAATTTGGTCACCTATCTGACTAAATTCTTACTAACTGCTCACTAAACAGTATGAAAAAGCTATCGCCATACAGTAAATGGCTAAACTAAGCATCAGTTAATACCTAACCTTCGTGATTGTGAGCCAGGTGATTATAAACTGTTTGCTTGGCATCATCTTTTGCAGTTCTTATCTTTGAACATACAGGGTTCGAACAAGATGTCTGCACATTGGATGAATGTTATCCTTCTTCCACTTGTCCTTACATTGTTAAAACTCCAGCCAAAAATAACAATATAACTGTAGCGCTACCCCCGAAGGAGCCGCTGGTTGATTGTTGAAATCGGCACATTAAGTTACTCTAAGGCCGCATACACACGATCGAATATATCTGCTGAAACTGGTCCGCAGACCAGTTTCAGCGGACAGATTCGATCGTGTGTACGGGCTAGTGTTGAGCGGAATACGCCATATTCGATTTTGCGATATTTCACGAATATATAGAAGAATATTCGTGAAATATTCGTTCATATCGAATATTCGTGATATTTTATCAAAAAAAAATGTTTGCAAAATTTCGCTAATGCGAATGCGAAATTTCGCTAATGCGAATGCGAAATTTCGCTAATGCGAATGCGAAATTTCGCTAATGCAAATGCGAAATTTCGCTAATGCGAAATTGATTGCGAAATTCTCGTCAACACGCGAAAACGGAGATCATTTCCTGGATTACTAAACTAATATGCACTAAACACTAACTCTACTTACACAAACTTATATGACTAAACTAAAGCTAATTTTTTTTTTTTATACACAAAACACAGAAGGGCAGAGAAAGTATTCGCGAATATTCGTAATACGAATATTCGCATTGCGAATATTCGGCAACATAAAAGGATCGCCTCAGCTACTCGGCCCAGGGTCTCTAATCATACCAGCAATGCTTTTAGACGTCGATGGAGATCACTAGGATGTGACCTGTTTTAAAAATAAATTTGATTTAATATTCACCGCGATATTAGATTTATTCGCGAATTCTCGAATATGCAATATTCGTTACGAATATTCGCAAGCAACACTAGTACGGGCAAGCAGACAGGTTTCCAGCAGACAAAAGTTTTAAAGCATGCTTTAAAACTTGTCTGCTGAAAAGCCGTCTATCCGACATGTCCGCTGGTTAGTACGCCTAACCAGCGGACAAAAATCCCCCGCATGCGTCAAATGGATTCCACGCATGCGTGGAAGTATTTTACTTCCTGGTTCGGTGACGTGGCGGCGTCAACGTCACCGCCACGTCACCGCGCTGTCTGTCCGTGGGGATTTTGGTTTGATCGTGTGTACAGGCCTGGATCTGAACAGGGCAGACTTGCCCCCAGCGGTGTCAATCTCAAAACTCGTCGTCTCTTCTGTTGAATGGGAGAATCCTTCCAGTAGACTCTAGCCCAGGTCACCGGGAGACAGTAAAGCGTACCTGTAGCATCCCGGGCACCAGATCCCAATTGGTTCGTTCAAGCCCCGCCGGACAACCTGCCTCCGGGTCCTCCTCGGGCCGATCCCCCCAATCGCACGGCACCCAGCCTAGGATCCTTTCAATAGATCTGGGAACCCAACTCCTCCAATTGGCTGCTGGGGAAGACCTGCTCTGCCAGAAACCCCTCTGACGCCAACTGCTGGCCAGAGATTAACCACATCCCTAGAATGCAGACCGACCCAGTGGACCTTTCTGGAATGACAGAGGTCACAATTTAGGTAAATCATGAATGGGAGCAATGTAACTCTCCCAGTCCAACTAACTTTAGCGTAGTGCCGATGCTGAAAGTAAGGGGGCGCTACATAACATATACATATAAAGTGGATAAACTCAAGTGCTGATGGGAAAAAATTAAACTGGATGCATTAAAAGACTAATAAATTAATTAATCTGCAGCTATTCAAATGTGTTCTGACACCACAGTAAAGTATATACTAAAAAGATTAATAGTGAGCTAAAAACAACCCCATGATGATGCACAGTGCTTATGATGATGCACAGTGCTTAAAAGGGTTGTAAACCTTTGTGTTGTTTCACCTTAATGCATCCTATGCATTAAGGTGAAAAAACGCATTGCAGTCACCGCCCTCCCCCCCCATTTTACTTACCTGAGCCCCGAATCTCCGTGGGAATGATCCCACGTTGCTTTCCCCCAACTCTCATTGGATAATTGATAGCAGCGCAGCCATTGGCTCCCGCTGCTGTCAAATCCAATGACGTGGCGTGCTGGAGTGGGCGGGGCCGGGTCATACACTTGGCGGCTATGGCCGCTAAGCGTATCACACGGGGGGGGGGCAGAAAAGGTGGGGTGTCAAACTCAATTTAATCGTGGGCCGCATCAGCATTATGATTGTCCTCAAAAGGGCCGGGTGTATCTGAAAGATTAGATGTCCAGCACATCCCTCCCCTTACATTAGATGTCAAGAGCCACCCCACCATCAGAAGTTGAGTCCCCCACTCTCCCTTACATCACAGTGCACCCCCTTTCTTTATGCTGCTCCTGGGAAGAAGCTGGATGCATTGCTTGAAAGCAGAAAGTAAGGGACTGGAGGAGGACCAGAGGAGGGCTGGAGCTCTCCTGCAACTGCAGGAGAGGTGCGAGGGCCACATGAAATGGCCTGGAGGGCCAGATTCGGCCCTCGGGCCTTGTGTTTGACACCTGTGAGCTAGGGTATACAACCGCTTTAACTGACAATTGTGCGGTCGTACGACATTGTACCAAAATAAAATTGTCAATTTTCCAACAAACAATATTTTTTACCTTTTGCTATAATAAATATCCCCAATAAAATAAAACAAATTTCTTCAACAGTTTAGGTCAATATGTATTCTTCTACATGTTTTTGGTAAAAAAAAAAAAAAAATCCCAATAAGCGTATATTGGCACCCCCTAGCGGCCACTAAAGATAGGACGTAGAGCTACGTGCTCTCTTACTGCGGTGGGCGATCGGCATGTAGTTAAAGAAATCTACTGATCTGGACAGAACCACCTCTGCAGGGAGTCTATTCCACATTTTCACAGCTCTTACCGTGAAGAAACCTTTCCGTATTTGGAGGTGAAATCTCTTTTCCTCCAGACGTAAAGAGTGCCCCCTTGTCCTCTGTGATGACCGTAAAGTGAATAACTCAACACCAAGTTCTCTATATGGACCCCTTATATGTTTGTACATGGTGATCATATCCCCCCTTAGTCTCCTCTTCTCAAGAGTGAATAAATTCACTTCCTCTAATCTTTCCTCATAGCTGAGCTCCTCTATTCCTCTTATCAGTTTAGTTGCCCTTCTCTGCACTTTCTCCAGTTCCCCGATATCCTTTTTGAGAACTGGGGCCCAAAACTGAACTACAAAGGGAATTTTCACCACATTCACCAAGCTAAGTGAATGCAGAGTAATTAGTCTATTTGCCTTTAGTAAACCGGCCCCATAGACTCAAACTTTCATTCGCCTTGTGTGCCATTTTATAGAGAAGCGTTGCTTGTTCTTATTTTGGAATTTTTTTATTGAATGAGGTCCATTAAGACTCCAGCCAACCATAGTGAACATTATATATTTTCTATTTGCGGCCCTGGAGTCATGCGTAGATCACACGTGGAAGATGTGATAAGCACTTTGACTTTCCGTGGTTTCTGGAGACCTCTTTAGTGTTGCATTGTCTATTTGTCAGTGAATTGTATTGTATCACTTGGATTAAATGGGAAATTAAGGAGCAGCGATCTAGACATTGTTCCATATTCTGCCCGTGCGCATCATCATTTCACATCTATGAAGCAGAAGAAAGGTCGCCTTTTGGAGAAATTACTTTCAGAGAATGTTTTAAAGTGCTCTGCTTTTAGCAATTTTACTGTTGGTTTGGTTTAGGCATCTTTTATCGTGATAAATTATTCAGTCTTTACTGTAGGCTAAAAGAAGAAAATGTATAATGCAATGTCTGGATGGATTAGGGCAGAATTGGGCCCTAGGCAAGGTAGCTGTTTTGTCTGTTTCACATCCCTTTTACTGACGTTGGTGGCTGGTGCTCAAAATTTATGGGGGGGGGCACAAAACTGGAAAAAAAATCAATTGCAGCTACTGCGCCCCTCAACTGCCGCTACTTTGCCCATCAACTGCCGGTACTGTGCCCATATAACGCAGCCTTCAAACTTTAGAGTGGCCGGACTGTGGGCATTGGCAGTAAAAAATGTCATGGTGTCAGTGGGAGTAAACCGAGCTCCATCTTTAGTATAAGTGAAAGGAATAGTGCCCCATCATTCATGTCAGTGGGAGGAATAGTGCCCACTCGTTGGTGGCAGGACTAGCACCCCATCATTGGCGTCAGTGGGAGGACTATGGGCCCCATCATTGGTGTCAGTGGCAGGACTAGCGCCCCATCATTGGCGTCAGTGGCAGGACTAGCGCCCCATCATTGGCGTCAGTGGCAGGACTAGTGCCCCATCATTGGCGTCAGTGGGAGGACTAGCGCCCCATCATTGGCGTCAGTGGGAGGACTAGCGCCCCATCATTGGCGTCAGTGGGAGGACTAGCGCCCCATCATTGGCGTCAGTGGGAGGACTAACGCCACATCATTGGCGTCAGTGGGAGGACTAGCGCCCCATCATTGGCGTCAGTGGGAGGACTAGCGCCCCATCATTGGCGTCAGTGGGAGGACTAGCGCCCCATCATTGGCGTCAGTGGGAGGACTAGCGCCCCATCAGTGGCAGGACTAGCGCCCCATCAGTGGCAGGACTAGCGCCCCATCATTGGCATCAGTGGGAGGACTAGCGCCCCATCAGTGGCAGGACTAGCGCCCCATCATTGGCGTCAGTGGGAGGACTAGCGCCCCATCATTGGCGTCAGTGGTGAGGACTAGCGCTCCATCATTGGCGTCAGTGGGAGGACTAGCGCCCCATCATTGGCGTCAGTGGGAGGACTAGCACCCCATCATTGGCATCAGTGGGAGGAATAGTGCCCACTCATTGGTGTTGGTGTCAGTGGCAGGAAAAGTCCCCCCATCATTTGTGTTGGTCACAGGACTAGTGCTCAATCATTGATGTCAGTGGCAGGAATAGTGCCCCATCGCCCCGTCATTGGTGTCAGTGGCAGGAATAGTGCCCACTCATTTGTGTTGGTATCAGTGGCAGAGATGGTGACCCATCGTTTAATATTGGTGACAAGACTAGTGCCTCATCATTGGTGTCCGTGGAAGGACTAGTGCTCCATCGTTGGTGTTTGTGCCAGAACTAGTGCCCCATCATTGGTGTCCAGGGAAGGAATCGTGCCCCATCATTGGTGTTTGTGTCAGGAGTGCTCCATCATTGATGTCAGGAATAGGGCCCTGTCGCCATTGTTGGTAAAAGAACTAGCACCCCATCATTGATGTCAGTGGCAGGAATAGTGCCCACTCATTGGTGTTAGTGACAGGACTAGCGCCCCATCATTGGTGTCTATAGGGGGAATACAGTGACAGGAACTATTCCCCACTGTTGCTGACAGTGGGGGGAAATGATGCCCAAAGGACAGGATAAGACAAGCAAAGGGCCAGGTCTGAGCCCCGGGCTCTAGTTTGTAGCCCACTGACCTAGAAGTATGAAAACGCTTGGCTTCCTCTGGTTGGCATCTCACCACAAAAATATAAACCAGAACATTTGTATTATTATTTATGGCAGGAGGAAGTCCGCTTTTTGCAAATGACAATAATCTATTTTTAAAAATGACATAATACTAAGCAGTTGTTTTTTTTTTTTTTTATTATATTTTATGACTGATGTGGAACTAAAGTGTCAAAAATACAAAGTGAAGCATTCAGGCTATTTATGGCAGAAGAGACATGCTGGCGCAGTTAACCCTTGCAACGTGGGTACTTTTTTTCCCCTTATGTTATTAAAAAAAAAAAAAAAATGTAAATTAATGATAAAGTTAAACCCAAACACACTCCATCCAATTATTTTTTTGGAGCCATCACATTCATGTACATATGGTGTAAATCCACGTGTAAGGAGATTTGTGCACTGGTGTACAGTCATGTTGGAACAAGAAGGGGTCATCGGTCAAACTGTTCCACAAAGTTGGGGGCATGAAATTGTCCAAAATGTCTTGGTATGCCGACCAGTGGCGGCTGGTGCTCAAAATTTTTGGGGGGGCGCAAACAAACGAAAAAAACAAACAATTGTAGCCTCACTGTGCTCATCAAATGCAGCCACGGTACCATCAATTATCACTACTGTGCCATGCCATCAAACGCAGCCACTGTGCCATGCCATCAAACGCAGTCGCTGTGCCATGCCATCAAACGCAGCCACTGTGCCATCAATTCTCACCACTGTGCCATGCCATCAAACTCAGCCATTGTGCCATGCCATTAAATGCAGTCGCTGTGCCATGCCATCAAACGCAGCCACTGTGCCATCAATTCTCACCACTGTTCCATGCCATCAAACGCAGCCGCTGTGCCATGCCATCAAACGCAGCCGCTGTGCCATGCCATCAAACGCAGCCGCTGTGCCATGCCATCAAACGCAGCCGCTGTGCCATGCCATCAAACGCAGCCATTGTGCCATGCCATCAAACACAGCCACTGTGCCATGCCACCAAACGCAGCCACTGTGCCATCAATTCTCACCACTGTGCCATGCCATCAAACCCAGCCACTGTGCAATGCCATCAAACGCAGTCAATGTGCCCTTTATTTGTTGCCACTGTGCCCTTTAATTGTCGCCACAGTGCCCTTTAATTGTCGCCACAGTGCCCTTTAATTGTCGCCACAGTGCCCTTTAATTGTCGCCACTGTGTCCTTTAATTGTCGCCACTGCGTCCTTTAATTGTCGCCACTGTGCCCTTTAATTGTCGCCACTGTGTCCTTTAATTGTCGCCACTGTGCCCTTTAATTGTCGCCACTGTGCCCTTTAATTGTCGCCACTGTGCCCTTTAATTGTCGCCACTGTGCCCTTTAATTGTCGCCACGGTGCCCTTTAATTGTCGCCACGGTGCCCTTTAATTGTCGCCACGGTGCCCTTTAATTGTCGCCACGGTGCCCTTTAATTGTCGCCACGGTGCCCTTTAATTGTCGCCACGGTGCCCTTTAATTATCGCCATTTTGCCCTGTAAAATGTTACCCCCCCCCCCGCCCGGCACTTAACTTTCTGGGGTCGGCCATCCTGCTTCCACGGTCCCTCGATGTCTTCTCCCGCCCTCGATGACGCTTCAGCCACTCAGGTTACCGGTAAACCCGATTGGCTGAGACGCCGGTCAGTCTTATCCATGGAATGCACCTCCTGTGCGTCCCTTGGATAAGTATTTGGAAGCCGATTACAGCCTCAGGGCTGTACTCGGAAAGAGCCACTGGCTCTGATAGACACTTCCACAGCCAACCAGCTGCCGTTATTCAGATGGACGGTGGCACTCACCAGGGGGCCAGCCATCTGAATAGTGGGCGGCAGCGGCAATACGTCCCCTGGTTAACTATTTGGAAGCCGTTCAGAGCCTCTGCCGGCTGCCTCTGATGGACACTTCCACAACCAACCAGCTGCTGTTATTCAGATTGTCACCCATCAGTGCCGCCTACCAGTGCCTGCTCATTGGTGCCACCTCATCGGTGCCGCCCTAGCAGTGCCCATCATAGCCGCCTTATCAGTGAAGGAGAAAACTTACTTGTTTACAAAATGTTATAACCGAAACAAAAGCAAAACTTTTTCAGAATTTTTTTACCAAAAAATAAAAACCGCAAAGGTGATCAAATACCTCCAAAAGAAAGCACTATTTGTGGGAACAAATTTATAAAAATTCTGTTGGGGTGCAGTGTAGCACGACCGCGCAATTGTCATTTAAACAGCGACAGCGCAGAAAGCTGAAAATTGGCCTGTGCAGAAAGGGGTGTAAGTGCCTGGTATTGAAGTGGTTAAAGTTCATGTGTGTGTGTGTAAAGGCAGGTGTCCCAATACTTTTGACAATATAGTGTATATAAAGTTTCGGGGGGTTTTAAATAATCTCCAGGCCTAAAATAATTTTTTAAAAGGTGTGCAACGAAAACAAAAGCAGGAATGGCAGTGACAGGGTTGTTACCCAAACTCCTGCTGTATATTTTACATTTAGGTCAGTGCAATGCTCGGTATTACTTTTATGGTGCTTTGTGTTATTCTGCTCTGCGCTGTTTGCTCTGTAATGCCTGATAAGCTATGTATGTAATAGGTCCTGTATGTAGTATTATTATCTCCCAATATCAGATATTCTTGTTTGACCTCACTGCAAATCTGAATGGCGGCCATGGCTGGAGGAAGGACACTGTGAGAAGTCAGTACAGAGCCGTCTGGCAGTTTATTTAGTAGTTTATACTGGGAAAACTGCCTGGGCCATTTGTGACAATACAACAGCTTTTCACTTTACATGTAGATAACCATTGTGTATAAAACCGCAGTACAGCGCATCCTGTAAATCCCCAGAGGATTTGGCTGCCCAATGACCAGGCCCCTTTTTGTGATTCGGCAATGCGTCGCTTTAACTGACAATTGCGCGATCGTGCGACGTTGCCAGGGCAGGACTAATGCCGCGTACACACGATCATTTTTTGCGATGAAAAAAAACAACGTTTTTCAAACTTCATTTTCCAAAACGACGTTGCGTACACACCATCGTTTTTCTACAAAGCTCTAGCAAAGCGCGGTTACGTACACCACGTTCGACGGCACTCTTTTCCATTGAAGCTCCGTCTCATAACTTGCTTCTGAGCATGCGCGGGTTTAAAAACGTCGTTTTCAACATCATTTTGCCCACACACCATCACTTTTTATGACACAAAAAACAAAGTTTTGAAAAACGACACAAAAAATTCAAGCATGTTGGAATTTTTTTTTTTGGTCGTTTTTTTGAAGACAAAAAACAACGTTTTGCCCACACACGATCAATTTAACCACTTGACTACTGGGCACTTAAACCCATTTAATAACCAGACCAATTTTCAGCTTTCGGTGCTCTCACATTTTGAATGACAATAACTCAGTCATACAACACTATAACCAAATGACATTTTTGTCCTTTTTTTCCCACAAATAGAGCTTTCTTTTGGTGGTATTTTATCACCTCTGCGGTTTTTATTTTTTTCACTATAAATGAAAAAAGAAGGAAAATTTTGTAAAAAAATGAATTTTTCTTTATTTCTATTATAATATTTTGCAAAAAAGTAATTTTTCTTCATAAACTTGGCCTAAAATGTATACTGCTACATATCTTTGGTAACAAAACAATGGTACCAATTACTGAAAATTGATCAATTTGATCACATCTGATGTACTGACAGCATCTCTCATTTCTTGAGACCCTAACATGCCAGAAAAGTACAAATACCCCCCAAATGACCCCTTTTTGGAAAGAAGATATTCCAAGGTATTTAGAAAGAGACATTGTGAGGTTTTTGAAGTTGTAATTTTTCCCACAAGATTTTTTTCATTTTTATTTTCTTTCCACAAAATTTTCATATTAGCGGGTTATTTCTCACACACAGCATATGCATACCACAAATTAAACCCCAAAACACATTCTGCTATTCCTCCCGAGTATGGCGATACCCCATGTGTGAGACTTTTACACAGCATGGCCACATACAGAGGCCCAACATGCAGGGAGCACCATCAGGCGTTTTGGAACACCCAGACCAATTCTGACATTTCTCTCCTACATGTAAAAATCAACACTTATTTGCTAGAAAATTACATAGAACCCCAAAACATTATATATGCTTTTTTAGCAAAGACCCTAGAGAATACAATGGCGGTTGTTGCAACTTTTTATCGCGCATGGTATTTGCACAGCAATTTTTCGAACACATTTTTTTTTGGAAATAAAACAGTTTTGTGCTTTAAAAAAAAAACAACATTAAATTTAGCCCAATGTTTTTGCATAATATGAAAGATGAAGCTACGCCGAGTAAATAGATACCCAACATGTCACACTTCAATATTGCACACGCTCGTGGAATGGCGCCAAACTTTGCGACTTAAAAATCCCCATAGGTGACGCTTTAAATATTTTTACTGGTTACATCATTTTAGTTGGAGAAGGGGTCTAGGGCCAAAATTATTGCTCTCGCTCTAACGTTCGCAGCGATACCTCACATGTCTGGTTTGAACACCGTTTTCATATGTGGGCGGGACTTGCGTATGCGTTCGCTTCTGCATGCGAGCTCACGGGGACAGGGGCGCTGTATGCCCAGAGTATTGCAGAGTATGCCCAGAGTATTGCAGAGTATGCCCAGAGTATTGCAGAGTATGCCCAGAGTATTGCGGAGTATTGACAGAGTATTGCCAGAGTATTGCCCCCCAGAGTATTGCCAGAGTATTGCCCCCCAGAGTATTGCCAGAGTATTGGCAATCAAATGACGCCGGTCTGTTTACATCTGATCGCGCCGTCATTGGACGGCGCGATCACGTGGTAAACCGCCGCTATCAGCGGCGATTTACCGTGATCCGTGACCCGCCGGGTCCTCTGGACCCGGCGGTCACGGACATTCCCGTGTGCGCGCCCGACTCTGGAATCACGTTATATAACGTGATCCCAGAGTTAAGCAACCACCTTGCCGCCGTTATTTTTCGGCAGGTGGTTGCTAAGTAGTTAAATGACGTTTTAAAAAACAACGTTTTTTTTCATCACAAAAAACGACCGTGTGTACGCGGCATTAGGCTGGTGGGGGCCCCTGGGCTTGAGTGTTGAAGGGGCCCTCTGGAGCCGAGAATTGGGGGGGGGCGAAGATGTTGAGCGAGGGGGGGATCATAGTTGTTGAGAGGAGGGTGGGCGAATTGAAGTTGTTGAGCGGGGGGGTGACTCTCACCTGTGCACGGAATGTGTCGGCTCCCCACACCGCTCCGGTTCCTCCTGAAATTGAGAAGCGGGGGGCTGCCGCAAATTGAGAAGCAGGGGGGGCCTTTACAAAAAAAAGAAGAAATAAAGAAAAAAAAAATATATATATATATATATATATATATATTAAAAAAGGGGGATCTCTGGGCCCTTTAATAAAAATAAAAAAGGAACCTCTGGGCCCTTTAATAAAAAAAAAAAATAAACATTTATAAAAAATACATAAAAAAGGGAGGTTGCCATCCGGGGCCCTGGGGACCTCTGGGTCTTTTCAATAACAAATAAAAAAAAATATAAACAAAAATAAAAAAATAAACATTTATAAAAAATAAATAAAAAAGGGGGGGTTGCCACATGGGGCCTTGGGGACCTCTGAGCCCTTTAATAAATATATATATATATATATATATATATATATATATATATATATATATATATATATATATATATATATATATATATATATATATATATAATTTTTTTTTATAAAAAAAAAGGGGGGGGGGTTGCCATCCGGGGACCCTGAAGACCTCTGGGCCCTTTAATAATAAATATAATATAAATAAAAAAAAAATATATATATATATATATATATATATATATATATATATATATATATATATATATATAAAAAACATATTTTTTTAATAAAAAATAAATAAAAAAGTGGGGGTTGCTGTCCAGGGCCCTGGGGGGCCTCCGGGCCCCTGGGGACCTCCGGACCCCTAAAAAAAAAAAAAGAGGGTTGCCATCCGGGGCCCCCTATTGGGCAGGACCCAATAGGGGTTGAGACCAGTCAAGCCCAATGGTAAGTCCGGCCCTGGACGTTGCACCCAAACAAAATTGAAGCCCTTATTTCCCAACAAATAGAGCTTTCTTTTGGCGGTATTTGATCACCTTTGCGGTTTTTATTTTTTGCGCTATAAGCAAAAAAAGAGTGACAATTTTGAAGGAAAATAAAATAAAATTTTTGCTTTAACCACTTCAGCCCCGGACCATTTTGCTGCCCAATGACCAGGCCATTTTTTGCGATCCGGCAATGCGTCGCTTTAACTGACAATTGCGCGGTCGTGCGACGTTGCACCCTTGCACAGCTTTCTTTGGTGGTATTTTATCACCTCTGCGTTTTTAAATTTTTGCGCTATAAACAAAAAATATATATATTTTTTTTACCTTTTAGCTACAACAAATATGCCACGAAAATATATAAAAAAAATATTTTTTTCCTCAGTTTAGGCAGATATGTATTCTTCTACATACTTTTGGTAAATGTTTTTTGCAATAAACGTTTATTGATTGGTTTGCTCAATAGGGGATAGTTTTATGGAATTTTTATTATAAAAAATGTTTTCTAGTAATGGCGGCGATCTGCGATTTCTATCATGACTGCGACATTATGGCCGACACATTAGACACTTTTGACACTATTTTGAGACCAGTGTCATTTATACAGTGATCGGTGCTATAAAAATGCACTGACTACTGTGTAAATGGCAGGGAAGGGGTTAACCACTATGGGGCGAGGAAGGGGTTAAGTGTGTCCTAGGGAGTGATTCTAACTGTGCGGGGGCTGGGCTACATGTGACACGACAGTGATCGCTGCTCCCCATTAGAGTGTGCAGTAGATCACTGTCCTGTCACTATGCAGAACAGGGAAATGCCTTGGTTACATAGGCATCTCCGTGACATGATCGCCGGACATCGGTCACGGAGCTTGTGGCGCCCAGGTACGTTGCTTTGCCTGCCTGTGCCATTCTGCCGAAGTATATCTACGTTAGGCAGTCATCAAGTGGTTAATTTCATCCTTTAACAACAAGATACAGCGCATCCTGAAAGTATTCACAGCGCTTCACTATTTCCACATTTTGTTATGTTACAGCCAGTGGTGGGACACAGCCCCTCCCCCCCCCAGACCACCGGTGGAACGGCATGAATCTGTCCACTGTATATATGGAGTGGCGAGGGTGGGGGAGTGCGGCGCCCGGGCACCCCTAATGGATGGGCTGTCCATGGTTACAGTCTTATTCTAATATTGATTCAATTCATTCTTTTCCTCAAATTTCTACAAATGCCCCATAATGACAACATGAAAGAAGTTTGTTTAACCACTTGACCACTGGGCACTTAAACACCCTTCCTAACCAGACCAATTTTCAGCTTTCGGTGCTCTAACAATTTGAATGACAATTACTCAGTCATACAACATTCTACCCATTTGAAATTTGTGTCCTTTTTTTCACACAAATAGAGCTTTCTTTTGGTGGTATTTGATCACTTCTGGGTTTTTTATTTTTTGCGCTATAAAAGAAAAACGACTGAAAATTCTGTAAAAAAAAAAAAACTTGTTTCTGTCACACACAGCATATGCATACCACAAATTACACCCCAAAACACATTCTGCTATTCCTCCCGAGTATTGCGATACCCCATGTGTGAGACTTTTACACAGCGTGGCCACATACAGAGGCCCAACATGCAGGGAGCACCATCAGGCATTCTGGAACACCCAGACCAATTCTGACATTTCTCTCCTACATGGAAAAATCATCATTTATTTGCTAGAAAATTACATAGAACCCCAAAACATTATATATGCTTTTTTAGCAAAGACCCTAGAGAATACAATGGCGGCCGTTACAACTTTTTATCTTGCACGGTATTTTCGCAGAAATTTATTGAACGCGTGTTTTTTAAAAAACTGTTTTGTGCTTTAAACAAAACAAAACAGTAACGTTAGCCCAATTTTTTTTCATAATGTGAAAGATGACGTTACGCCGAGTAAATAGATACCCAACATGTCACACTTCAAAATTGCGCACGCTCATGGAATGGTGCCAAACTTCGCTACCTAAAAATCCCCATAGGCGATAGTATTTGGGTATTGCAGAGTATTTGGGTATTGCAGAGTATTTGGGTATTTCAGGGTATCGCACAGGGTATTGCGGTATTGGGGTACTGGAGTATTGGGGTACTGGGGTACTGCAGAGTATTGGGGTACTGGGGTACTGCAGAGTATTGGGGTACTGGGGTACTGCAGAGTATTGGGGTACTGGGGTACTGCAGAGTACTGGGGTACTGCAGAGTATTGGGGTACTGCAGAGTATTGGGGTACTGGGGTATTGCAGAGTATTGGGGTACTGGGGTATTGGGGTACTGCAGAGTATTGGGGTATTGGGGTACTGGGGTATTGCAGCGTATTGGGGTACTGGGGCATTGCAGAGTACTGGGGTACTGGGGTACTGTGGGGTACTGGGGTAATGCAGGGTACTGGGGTAATGAATGAATGAATGAAAACTTATATAGCGCGGCACATGCGAACTGAATCGCCTCTGGGCGCTTGTTGTTCCTGTCTCCTTTGCTATCAAAAGAGAAAAGTCTTGACCTTTTTCCTAAATGCTAGGTGGTTCTCCTCCAACCGAATGCTGGTTGGTAAAGCGTTCCATAGTCTGGGACCTTGGATCGCAAATCTTCTTTCTCCTTTGGACTTGAAGTTGGCTTTCGGAACCTGGAGCAGGTTCTGATTCGTGGATCGCAAAACGCGATTTGGATTATGCGCTTTTATTAATTCGCATAAGTAAAGGGGGGCATTCCCATGGACACATCAATGCGTAAGACAGAGAGCTTTAAAAGCAATTCTGTCTTTAACTGGCAGCCAATGAAGGGCTCTCAGTGAAGGTGAGATGGATTCCCAGGGTTTTTTCCCAGTCACCAGTCTGGCGGCCGTATTCTGAACGACTTGCAGACGAGCGATTTGGTACTTGGGGAGGCCGAGGTAAAGGGCATTTGCATAATCCAGCCTGGAGTTTACAATAGCTCCCACCACGACCGCTAGGTCTTCTTTAGGGATGAACGGAGTGAGTCTGCGTAGTAGGCGCAGTAGATGGTGAGATCCGCTGATCACTGACCCTATTTGTGCGTCCATTGTCATAAAGGAGTCAAAAATGACCCCTAGGCTTTTGACTTTGGCGCTAGGGGTGATGAGCTTGCCCAAAATAGGCGGGGGAGTCCACGCTGTTGAAAGTTGATTCCTACGCTTGGTGTGAAACAGAAGAAGTTCTGTTTTCGCTCCATTGAGTTTAAGATAACTCTTTGTCATCCAGTCCTCTATCAAAGAGAGACATGTCTCTAGATTGAGGTGGTGATCCTGTCTGTTGCAGATGCGGAAATACAGTTGCGTGTCATCTGCATAAGAGTGATAAAGCAGTTTTTGGCTGCTAATAATCTCAAAAAGAGGACGAAGGTAGATGTTAAATAGCACTGGTGACAGAGGCGATCCTTGAGGGACTCCGCATGTTACTGTGCGTTTTTCAGACGTAAAAGGTCCTAACTTCACTGTTTGCGATCGGTTTTCCAAAAAAGAGGAGAACCAAGATAAATCGCCTTCTGCGACCCTGGCTACTTCAGTAAGCCGAGTCAGTAACAGATTGTGGAAAAGGTTAAATTGCGCTCATTATTACAATAAAAATAGCTGCGATCATAAAAGTGTTATACAACACAAGAACAATGTAACCAAAAAAATGAGATCGCGCTGAAAATTACATGTAAATAACTCAAACCGGCTATTGAAACAGGTATACAGATAAATGTTATCTAAGTGGTTTTGCTAATTCAGCATGTGCACAGATAAGTATTTCCAAAATGTAGATAAATATCTCCAACATAAATGTCCATCAACATATGGGTGAGTTCATCGATAGATATTCCCACAGGTGCCAAAATCACACGGTTGGAAAAGTGTGGTATAGAAAGAACCTCCACCGAAGTCATCTAAAGCCTCTTACCAGACAAACATATATTATGGGCATAATATAGTTAATGCTGCTCCTTAGCAATCAGGGAGAGATCCAATGCATACAGCCTGGTTGTCAGATTTAGGTATGAGGTGTCTCCGAATTTTCCACAGACATAAAAAGACAAGAAGCCTCACATAGCATAAAATCCTTATTTAATCGAATAAAACAAAAGTCTTGCACTTACATCCAATTGCAGAAATCAAGGCGAAAAAACACACACATCAGCCGGCCGGCTTGAATACACAGCCCGTATTCCGGGTAGAGAGATGGAAAACACGCGGTGACGTCAGAACGTCTCCTCCCTACGTTTCGTCTGAGAAGACTTGATCACGGGACACAGTGTCCCGTGATCAAGTCTTCTCAGACGAAACGTAGGGAGGAGACGTTCTGACGTCACCGCGTGTTTTCCATCTCTCTACCCGGAATACGGGCTGTGTATTCAAGCCGGCCGGCTGATGTGTGTGTTTTTTCGCCTTGATTTCTGCAATTGGATGTAAGTGCAAGACTTTTGTTTTATTCGATTAAATAAGGATTTTATGCTATGTGAGGCTTCTTGTCTTTTTATGTCTGTGGAAAATTCGGAGACACCTCATACCTAAATCTGACAACCAGGCTGTATGCATTGGATCTCTCCCTGATTGCTAAGGAGCAGCATTAACTATATTATGCCCATAATATATGTTTGTCTGGTAAGAGGCTTTAGATGACTTCGGTGGAGGTTCTTTCTATACCACACTTTTCCAACCGTGTGATTTTGGCACCTGTGGGAATATCTATCGATGAACTCACCCATATGTTGATGGACATTTATGTTGGAGATATTTATCTACATTTTGGAAATACTTATCTGTGCACATGCTGAATTAGCAAAACCACTTAGATAACATTTATCTGTATACCTGTTTCAATAGCCGGTTTGAGTTATTTACATGTAATTTTCAGCGCGATCTCATTTTTTTAGTAACAGATTGTGGTCTACAGTGTCGAAAGCTGCACTTAGGTCCAACAGAACCAGGAGACAAGATTCTCCTTCGTCTGCGGCCTTGAGAACATCGTCCCATACTTTCAGCAATGCTGTTTCCGTCCCATGTCCGGGACGGAAGCCTGATTGCAATGGGTCAAGTAGCTTGTAGGTATCTAGATGCAGTTGCAGCTGTTGTACCACTACTTTTTCCATTATCTTAGAGAGTACGTTGAGGCTTGTTATGGGACGGCGGTGGAGTGGGTCCTTGGGGTCCAGGGAGGGTTTCTTCATGATGGGTTGGATTATACCCTCTTTCAACTGTGAGGGCACTATGCCCTCCAAGAAAGACTGGTTGATAAGCTGCGTGATGGGAGGAGCCAGGATGTCGGCGCATTCCTTCAGCAGTTTTGTGGGGATAATGTCATTTGGCGCTGCGCCATTGCGCAGAGTACAAATGACATTCTTAGTAGACTCGATGGAGATGGGTTCTAGGGTGAACTTACCTGATATCGGAGAATTACTATGGGTGCTGTGTGAGAGGCTACAGGGGGGGGCTGAGGGGAGAATAGTTTTGCTGAATGCTTTCACGGATTGCCTCGATTGTATTAACGAAGCAATCCGATAGTTCATTGCAAAATTCTTGTGTGTCCGAACTGGGGGCTTCAATGCATCCTGGTTTCATGGTCTGGGTGACCATCTTGAAGAGTTCGCGGGGGCGGTTAAGGGCACCGTTGATAGCCTCCGAAAAATAATTTTTCTTGGCTTGGAAAATTCCTTTGTGGTATTTTCTTGTGGTCGCCTTGTAGATGGATAGGTTTAGCTCTGACGAACATCTTTTCCAGGCAGATTCTGCCCTTCTGCGTTCTTGCTTCAGTAACGACAGCTGGTTGTTAAACCAGCTGCGGTTGTTTTTCCGAATGCGGGTTCTTCGTTTCGGCGCTACCAAGTCGGCTGACTGTAGCATGGCCGAGTTTATGGCTTCCAATGTTTCAACGGCCGTTTGATGCGGCTGAGTTGTTTCTATTTTTTTCCTTAAAGTCGTTTTGAAGAGTTCCGAGTGGAGCTTCTTCTGACATCTAGTCCAGTGTGTTGTCACTGGATTTGATGTTTTTGTTGCGGGGGGGATGGTGGAAATACTGAATATAATTGTATGGTGGTCTGTCCATGGCAATTTTTCATTTTCCCAAATTTTTATTTCCAGAGCTTGTCTGAAAATAAGATCAAGTGTGTGACCTGAAGCATGTGTGGGCCCACATACTAGTTGCTGTAATCCTAATCCTTCCAGGTGGTCAATACAGGCGTCGGCAATGGGGTCTTGTGAGGAGTTGGCCCAGAGATTGAAATCCCCTAACAGCAAAAGTTGTTTACTGTTGAGGGTATAAGTGGAGAAGAAATCCATCCATGATGATAGCAACTGCGATTTTGGGCCGGGCGGCCTATAGCAGAGCAGAATGTGGACGGTCTCCTTTGAACTTGCTTGCAGTTGCAGAGTAAGGGTTTCCATGAATGGAAGAGGGTTTTGGCGGACTGGTTTGGTGATCGTAAGATGAGTCTTGTGGATCACCGCCAGGCCGCCTCCTCTTTGCCCTATTCTGTTTTCCGTTATGATACGGTAATTTTCTGGCACCAGTTCTCCTAGAATGGTGTTACAGTCGGCTGTGAGCCAGCTCTCTGTAATAAAAAGACAGTCTAGATCCTTTTGTTGAATGAAGTCGCGGATTTCTAGTCGGTGTTTTACTGCCGATCTAGTATTGATCAGAGCACATGATATGTGCTTGAGCTGGGGTAAATGACTGAAATGTCTAACCGTCAATCTATGATTGATTCTCCATAGTCGCTCAGTTCTTAGGGCCTTTTTGGTGATGGCTGGCAGTATTGCGGCGCATTGCCTCAAACTCCAAATGGTTTCGGCAGAATATTGCCTACATGCCATGATTGCCAATACACCAGGGGGGGGGGGTGGATTTTGGGGCAGTGGGGAGAGGAATTGGCTAAACTCCTCTCTCCTGGCTTGGTCCAGAGGAAGGCAAAAAACCCTGGCGGCGCTCGGCCAATGTGCTCCGGCAGGGAAAAAATTCCTTCCTGACCCCTGTAAGAGGCGATCGGGTAACCCCTGGATCAAGCTTCTGTATGCTGGAGAGACAGGGGGGGGGGCTGGGGCTAGGAGGGTGACCCTGTTACTGGTCTGGTGGGATGGCTGACTATACCAGCGGTGGGATGAGGGCTGACAGGGTGCTTCTTTAGATACACTAGGGGCTGAGAGGGTGTACAATAGGGCCGGGTAACAGTCCTTCTGGGGTGAGGGGGGGTTTCTTGGAGGCTGGGTGAGGACCACAGAGGCATGGGGAGCGGCGCGCCGTTAGGCCGCAAGTGAAGCCGCGGTCTTTCCTAGACCGCGGCCCCGCGATTCAAGGCGGCCTGGCGCGGTGCTCTCAAAAAGAGCCCCGAATCTGCGAAAATTTCCGTGTGGAGGATAGAGAGGGGGGCCCTTGAGGATGATGGAGGTGTGGGAGAGCAGGGGGACAACAAGATGGATAAATGGAGATCCGTATTGCTGCTGCGGCTTTATCCTGAAAAGGACGGCCGTCAGCAGCTTAGGTGAAAGGCTCTTACCTATAGAGAGCCAGGGAGCGGTGCTGGAGGAGAGGAGAGATCCGGGACACAGGATTTCCAGGGCTGGAAACTGGAGAAGAGGACTGAGCTAGCAGGGCTGGGAGCAGAGCAGAGCTGGGAGGGACGCTGACCTGTCTGCCTCCTAAGCCTGCCTGGAGCTAAAGCACACACGCTCCTACTCTAGGAGACAGGGCCGGCCCTATGATGGGACCGGGTGGTACCATGGGTACCAGGCGGCACTTTTAGGGAGGCGGCATACTGACGCCCGCCAGCCCGTTCCATGGGCTGTGAGGAGCGTGGGGCCGGGCTGCCTGAGTGGACACTGGGGGGGAGCAGTTAGCGAGTGAGCGGCGCCGCTGCCTGTGAGGAGCCTGGCGCCGCTGCTCGCTGTTATTGGTGACAGGTGCGGGCAGAGAGGACATTGAGAATGGTGGGGGAGCAGTCAGCGAGAGAGCGGCGCTGCTGCCTGTGAGGAGCCCGGCGCCGCTCCTCGCTATTGGTGGTGACAGAAACGGGCGGAGAGGACACTGCCGGGCTGCCTGAGTGGACACTAGCGGGGGGGTCAAGGGGGGAGCAGTCAGCGAGTGAGCGGCACCGCTGCCTGTGAGGAGCCTGGCGCCGCTGTTAGTGGCACTGGTGACAGGAGCGAACAAAGAGTGCACTGGGGGGGGGTCAATCAGCGAGTGAGAGGCAGGGGAGCAGAGAGATGATGTCATCTCTCACTGCCCGCCCTGCATCACGACAGTTCTGCCCTCACTTTGCACTGCAGCTGCAGGCTGCATGTGGCAGGTGGCAATCCGCAACGTGTGGCAGGTGGCAATCCGCAACGTGTGGCAGGTGGCAATCCGCAACGTGTGGCAGGTGGCAATCCGCAACGTGTGGCAGGTGGCAATCCGCAACGTGTGGCAGGTGGCAATCCGCAACGTGTGGCAGGTGGCAATCCGCAACGTGTGGCAGGTGGCAATCCGCAACGTGTGGCAGGTGGCAATCCGCAGCGCGTGGCAGGTGGCAATCCGCAGCGCGTGGCAGGTGGCAATCCGCAACGTGTGACAGATGGCAATCCGCAACTTGTGACAGGTGGCAATCCGTAACATGTGGCAGGTGGCAATCCGCAACGTGTGGCAGATGGCAATCCGCAACGTGTGGCAGATGGCAATCCGCAACTTGTGACAGGTGGCAATCCGTACCATGTGGCAGGTGGCAATCCGCAACGTGTGGCAGATGGCAATCCGCAACGTGTGGCAGATGACGTTGTGGCAAGTGGCAAAACGCAGCATGTGGCAAGTGGCAATCCCCAGCGTGTGGCAGGTGACGTGGCAAGTGGCTTTCCGCAGCGTGTGCCAGGTGACGTGGCAAGTGACAATCCGCACCGTGTGACATGTGATGTGGCAAATGACAACCCGCAACATGTGGCAGGTGACATAAGTGACCACCCGCAACATGTGGCAAGTGACAATCCGCAACATGTGACAATCCGCAACGTGTGGCAGGTGACAACCCGCATCTGGTGGCGGAGTCTGAAGCAAAACTGTAAGTACAAACACACATCACAAGTTGTATGAGACATGAGAGCCTGAGAGGGACTTTCCTTTATACATGTATAGAGCCATGACGGGTCCCCTTCAGTTATCATATAAAATAATGAATGTAGGGGCCTTTTGGTTGGCGTGATTTTTTTTGGGGGGGGGGGGCAGCATTTAATTCTTGGTCCCAGGCGGCACAATGTCTTGGGCCGGCACTGCTAGGAGACGTGCGCCGTGTGGAGCTCCTGTGGCTAATCCTCTGCCTTACTGACTGACTGACTGTGGAGGCCTTAGTACTGGGGGATTGCAGGGTACTGGGGGATTGCAGGGTACTGGGGGATTGCAGGGTACTGGGGGATTGCAGAGTACTGGGGGATTGCAGAGCTGGGATGGATTGAGGGGTGGCTGGATCTGTGACTGCATTTGTCACAGATCCAGCCACAGCTCAGCTGCTGACACCCCGCTCCCCCCCCCCCTCTCCTCGCACACTGTACCGAACGGTACAGAGAGCAGAGGGAGGAGAGGGAGGAACCGGCGTCATCAAATGACGCCGGTTTGTTTACAAGTGATCGCGCCGTCATTTGACGGCGCGATCACGTGGTAAACGGCCGCTATCAGCGGCAATTTACCGTGATCCGTGATGCGCCGGGTCTTCTAGACCCGGCGATCACGGACACTTTCGCGAGCGCGTCCCAGGGGACGCGCAATCGCGGAAGTGAAGGACGACGTCCCAGGGACGTCGTGTCAAAACTACTCGACCGCGCTGTAGCAGTATTTTCGCTATAGTGCGGTCGGCAAGTGGTTAAAATGTTTGTAAATGGGGGGGAAAAATGTACATAAGTTAAGTATCACAGCCTTTGCTTAGGTTTTCATCAAGTAGATGTCTCTGTACATTGCTGTATTCAAATTTCAATCCTGACAAGTCTCCCAGTTCCTGCCGCTGAAAAACATCCCCACAACATGATGCTGCCACCACCATGCTTCACTGTAGGGATGCTATTGGCCAGGTGATGATCGGTGCGGTCTGAGAGTCCTTCAGGTGTCTTTTGGCAAACTCCAGGTGGGCTGTCATGTGCCTTTTACTGAGGAGTGGCTTCCGCCTGGCCACTCCCCCATACAGGTCTGATTGGTGGAATGCGGCAGAGATGGTTGTTCTTCTGGAAGGTTCTCCTCTCTCCACAGAGAAATGCTGGAGCTCTGTCAGAGTGACCATCAGGTTCTTGGTCACCTTCCTGACTAATGGCCCATACACACGATCCGAATATCGGACGAAAACGATCGTCCGATGATGGATCGTACGATTTTCGGATCGTGTGTACACTACTTTCAAGAGCCGATCACGACCGTTCATCCGATATTTTTCGATCGGACATGCCCGAAAATTTTCCTCGTACGATGTCAGATCGTACGATTTTCGTTTAGTCAGTACAGCCGTCGTCCGACAATACAATACAAATACATTACAACACATGACATCACTTCCGATCTTTTTTTTTCTGTCGTACGAGAATTTTCGTGAGTTTAATAACCTATTTTATTTTACTTGCGATTATTAAGCGAAAAAAGTTGTACGATCCATCGGCCGATATTCGGATCGTGTGTATGGGCCATTAGGCCCTTCTCCCCCAATCGATCAGTTTGGCCGGGCGGCACGCTCTAGGGAGAGTGCTGGTGGTTCCAAACTTCTTTAATTTACGAATGATGGAGGCTACTGTGCTCATTGGGACCTTCAATGCCGCAGTAATGTTTCTGTACCCTTCCCCCGATCTGTGCCTCCATACAATCCTGTCTCGGAGATCTACAGACATTTCCTTGGACTTCATGGCATGGTTTGTGCTCTGACATCCACTGTTAACTGTGGGACCTTATATAGACAGGGGCAGGGCCGCCATCAGGAATTATGGGGCCCCTTACACAGCTTCAGGCATGGGCCCCCTGGAGCAGAGCGCGGCGAATTGAAAAGCGGGGGGGCCCTTTACAATAATAGAAAAAATAAAGAAAATATATATATAAAAAAGGGGGGTAGCCACCCGGGACCTCTGGGCCCTTTAATAAAAAGAAAGAAAAAATATATATACAAAATTATATATATATTTTTTTTTTAAAAAGGGGGGTTGCCATATGTGGCCCTTGGGACCTCTGGGCCCTTTAATAATTTTTTTTTATATAAAGAAATTACAAAAAAAAACGGGGTTGCCATCTGGGACCTCTGGCCCTTTAAAAAAAAAAAAAAAAAAAATAAACCTCTGGGCCCTTTAATACAAATAAATAAATAACTAAAATATATTATATAAAAAAAATAAACATTTAGAAAAAAAGGGGGGGTTGCCACATGGGGGACATCAGAGCCCTTTAATAAAAAAAAAAAAAAAAAATATATATAATATATATATATATATATATATATGAATAAAAAAATATATAATATAATTTTTTTTTTTTTTATAAAAAAAGGGGGGGGTTGCCATCTGGGGCCCTGGGGACCTCTGGGCCCTTTAATAATAATATTATATATATATATATATATATATATATATATTATATATATATATATATATATATAAAAAGAAATAAGAATAAAAAAATATATAATATAATTTTTTATTTTTTTATAAAAAAAGGGGGGGGGGGTTGCCATCTGGGGCCCTGGGGACCTCTGGGCCCTTTAATAATAATATTATATATATATATATATATATATATATATAATTATTACAATTTTTTTTTTGTTATAAAAAAGTGGGGGGGGGGGGGGGTTGTCATCAGGGGCACTGGGGACCTCCAGACCCATAAAAATAAAAATTGGCCCTTAAAAAAATATATATAAACATATATATATTAAAATATATATATATTCTTTTATAAAAAATAAATAAAAAAAGGGGGTTGCCATCCGAGGCCCTGGGGGCTTCCGGGCCCCTGGGGACCGCCGGACCAGTCACGATTTTGGCCGCGATTTAGGAGACATCTGTGCAGAATGTCCATGTAAATCGTGGCCCGAAATCGCAAAAAGTAGTACAGGAACTACTTTTTGAAATCGGTGCAACGACGCAGATCCGCCGATTTGAGATGCGATTTCACATGTGAAATCTCATCTCAAATCAGACCAAATCGTACCCAGTGTGAACCTGGGCTGAAGGATGATATAGGAGTATATATATATATGAGTGGAAATAGGAAGCACCTGAGCTCAATTTTGAGTGTCACAGCAAAAACTGTGAATACTTATGTACAGTGGAACCTCGGATTCCACGTAACACGTTTAACAAATGTTTTGCAATACGAGCACTGTATTTTTAAAAATCCTGACTCCGATTGCGAGTTTTGTCTCGCAAAACAAGCAGGATTCAAGCCAAAGCGGTGTGCAGTCCCGCGTTTGGCCTGAGGTGGGGGGCGCCGGAGCAGTTCGGAAAATCCTCAGAAATACTTCATTCCCGATCCTTTCCACAGTTTTCTGAGTTCAGTCGAGCTGTCCTCTGGCCTTTCTGGGTGTTTCTGAGGCTCTCCGGCGCCCTCCCCACCTCTGGCCACATGTGGTATTGCATGCCATAGAAGTCAATGCGGAACAAATTATTTTTGTTTACATTGACTTACATAGTTACATAGTTACATAGTTAGTCAAGTTGAAAAAACACACAAGTCCATCCAGTTCAACCATAAAAAATAAATAAAAATAAAACAAAGTAAAACACAGTACATCCTCCCATACACCCAACTCCATACCCACAGTTGATCCAGAGGAAGGCAAAAAACCCCAGCAGAGCGATGATCCAATTTGCTACCCGAGGGGAAAAAATTCCTTCCTGATCCCCCGAAAGGCAATCGGATTTACCCCGGATCAACTTTACCTACAAAACTTAGTACTCAGTTATATTATGTGCATTTAGGAAAGAATCCAGGCCTCTCCTAAAGCAATCTACTGAGCTGGCCAGAACCACCTCTGGAGGGAGTCTTTTCCACATTTTCACAGCTCTTACTGTGAAGAAACCTTTCCGTATTTGGAGGTGAAATCTCTTTTCCTCCAGACGTAAAGAGTGCCCCCTTGTCCTCAGTGTTGACCTTAAAGTGAATAACTCAACACCAAGTTCACTATATGGACCTCTTATATATTTGTACATGTTGATCATATCCCCCCTTATTCTCCTCTTCTCAAGAGTGAATAAATTCAGTTCCTCTAATCTTTCCTCATAGCTGAGCTCCTCCATGCCTCTTATCAGTTTGGTTGCCCTTCTCTGCACTTTCTCCAGTTCTCCGATATCCTTTTTGAGAACTGGTGCCCAAAACTGGACTGCATATTCCAGATGAGGTCTTACTAATGATTTGTACAGGAGGGCAAAATGATATCTCTATCTCTGGAGTCCATACCTCTCCTAATACAAGAAAGGACTTTGCTCGCTTTGGAAACCGCAGCTTGGCATTGCATGCCATTATTGAGCTTATGATCAACTAAAACCCCCAGATCCTTCTCCACTACAGATCCCCCCAGTTGTACTCCCCCTAGCATGTATGATGAATATTCTTAGCCCCTAAGTGCAGAACTTTACATTTATCAACATTAAACCTCATCTGCCACTTAGTCGCCCAATCAGACAGAGCATTGAGGTCGGCTTGTAAATTGGAGACATCCTGCAAGGACGTTATTCCACTGCATAGCTTGGTGTCATCTGCAAAGACAGAAATGTTACTTTTGATCTCAGACCCAATATCATTTATAAATATGTTGAAAAGTAAGGGACCCAACACCGAACCTTGGGGTACACCGCTGATAACCTTGGACCATTCAGAGTAAGAATCATTAACCACGACTCTCTGAATTCTGTCTTTCAGCCAGTTTTCTATCCATTTACAAACTGATATATCTAATCCTGTAGACCTTACCTTACACATGAGCCGTGTGTGGGGAACTGTATCGAACGATTTTGCAAAATCCAATGGATCCAAAATTCTATGGAGAAACTCGCTTTGATATGCGAGGACTTGTGGATTATGAGCATTCTCCTGGAACGGAAAATGCTCGTAATTTGAGGTTCAACTGTACATGAGATTTTTTTTCATTTTTTATTTTTAATACATTTGCCAGGATTTCAAACCAACTTCTTTCACAATATCATTATGGGGGATTGTTTGTAGAATTTTAAGGGAAAATAATGAATTGAATCCGTTTTGGAATAAGGCTGTAACATAACAAAATGTGGAAAAAGTGAAGCCCTGTGAATACTTTCCGGAATGCTCTGTATTATTCATGATATTTGGAGTACTGCCTGTAACTGACAGTAATTCGCTGTTGTGATAATGGCTAAAAACTTCCTGAGCTAATAGCTAACAAACCTTTTACTATAAATCCGAACTTTTAGGGAATTTCCAAACAGTGAAAAATAATTTTTCACGGAGAACTCCAGCTAAAACTTTTTTATTACATTTTTTTATTTAATTTTGACATACATTTACCAAAGCAAGTAGTTCATTAAATCTCCTTTAACAGGAAATTTCTAATAAAGATCTTTATTGAATTTTATTGCTTTAAAAATCCAATACTATAAAAAAAAAAAAAAATCTTGCAGAAAAGACTTGGGTGCCTATATATATACTGTGTGTGTATATATATATATATATATATATATATATATATAAAAAACGTGCTGTGCGAATATCTCAAGTATTTGCAGCGTCATAAATAATTATAATAATTTGCCTAATATGTTTTTTTCATATGATCATCAGCTTTATCTTATAGCCATAAAGCGATATTTTCCTGTTTTGAGGTATTTCAGGAAAATATACACGGCCACTAAATGTCCTGTTATAATCCCTTAACCACTTAAGGACCGTCGCGCGACTATATACGTCGACAGAATGGCACGGCTGGGCACATGGACGTATATATACGTCCTCTTTAAGAGACCAGCCGTGGGTCGCATGCGCGCCGCCGGCGGCACGCTCGCGACCCGGTCCGAGGGACCCGCTGACCCGATCGCCGCCGGTGTCCCGCGTTCGGATCACAGAGCTGAAGAACGGGGAGAGGTGAGTGTAAACAAACCTTCCCAGTTCTTCTCTGTGGCAGTGATCGTCTGTTCCCTAAATTGGGAACGACGGTCAGTGACGTCACATGTCCAGCCCCGCTGCCCCTACAGTAAAAAACACACATGAGGTCACACTTAACCCCTACAGCGCCCCCTAGTGTTTAACCCCTTCACTGCCATTGTCATTTTCACAGTAATCGGCGCATTTAAAAATTATTAAAGTGGAAGAAAACCCTTCTATCATTTTCAGCCAAGGAAGCTGCCATCTTGGCCTATGTTTAATTTTCAACTGCCGTGGTGCTGCACATGTGATCAGTTATGACACCAGCCATTGGATGGTTTGACAGTTTGGTTGAGAGCACAACCAATGTGACAGTTGGCAATCCCGGCATGCCGGAAATTTAACTGCTTTTTGAAACTGTTAAATCGATGGGTTTACATCCGCTTTAATAAAAATGCCATAAAACGATCCCCTATTTTGTAAACGCTATACATTTTGCGCAAACCAATCGATAAACGCTTAAGCCCTATACACACCATCAGATTATCTGCAGATTTTTGTCTTCAGATTTACCAAAACCATCTAATATGAGGTCAAACCTTAAGGCCGCGTACACACGGAGGGACATGTCCGATGGAAACGGTCCGCGGACCGTTTTCATCGGACATGTCTCCTCTGGATTTTCGTCCGGCGGTGTGTACACACCAACGGATCAAAATCCCCGCTGGCAGACAGCGCAGTGATGTGGCGGTGACGCCGCCACGTCACCGCACCAGGAAGTAAAAAACTTCCACGCATGCGTCGAATCCATTCGACGCATGTGCGGGCAGATATGTCCGCTGATCAGTGTACTAACCAGTGGACATATCCGACGGACATGTCTCCGGCGGACAAATTTTAAAGCAGTCTTTAAAGCGGAATTTCACCCTAAATATAAGCCCTCCCATGTGATCCAGCATACTGGCGTCAGCGCCAGTATGCTGTTTTTTTTTTTTAAATCCATGTACTTACTGTCTTATGCAGAATTTTATTTTTTTTACCCCGCGGTGGACGGCGCCAGTATAGCGCGTCACATCTTACGAAAGTACCCGAAAAGGACTCGGGTAATCGCGGTGAAAATGCGGCGCCTGCGCACAGACCAAGGAGCTGACTGCGCAGGCGCCGTATTTCTCCGAGTCCTATTTCGGCCGTTTTCGGAGGGCGTGACGCGCCATAGCCGTAGGACTCGGAGAAATACGGCGCCTGCGCAGTCAGCTCCTAGGTCTGTGCGCAGGCGCCGCATTTTCGCCAAGATTACCCGAGTCCTTTTCGGGTACTTTCGTAAGATGTGACGCGCTATACTGGCGCCGTCCACCGCGGGGTAAAAAAAATAAAATTCTGCATAAGTCAGTAAGTACATGGATTTAAAAAAAAAAAAAAACAGCATACTGGCGCTGACGCCAGTATGCTGGATCACATGGGAGGGCTTATATTTAGGGTGAAATTCCGCTTTAAAATTTGTCCGCCGGTCAGACATGTCCGCTAGCCCATACACACGATCGGATTTGTCTGCTGAAACGGTTCGTCGGACCAGTTTCAGCGGACAAATTCGATCGTGTGTACGCGGCCTAAGAGTTTCAATTTGTATTCAATCAGGCAGGCTCTTGTACTACATGGTTTTGGTAAATCTGAAGACAAAAATCTGCAGATAATCTGATGGTGTGTATGGGGCTTTATTGTGATTTTTTTTTTTAGACCAAAAATATGTAGAAGAATACGTATCGGCCTAAACTGAGGGAAATAAAATATTTGGTATATTTTTGGGGGATATTTATTATAGCAAAATGTAAAAAATATAGAATTTTTTTCAAAATTGTCGCTCTATTTTTGTTTATAGCGCAAAAAATAAAAAACGCAGAAGTGATCAAATACCACCAAAAGAAAGCTCTATTTGTGGGAAAAAAAGGACGCCAATTTTGTTTGGCAGGCACGTCGCACGACCGCGCAATTGTCAATTAAAGCGACGTAGTGCCGAATCGCAAAAAAAGGGCAAGGTCCTTAACCTGCATAATGGTCCGGGTCTTAAACGGTTAAAGTAGAAGTCCAGCCTTACAATAAAAGCACTACATTTACAGATATCCACAATCTAACACTAGCCTATCTAACCCTGTAAAGAAGAAATCGGTATACATACCTTCTTTTTAAGACTGGGATGCCATTAAAGTTTATGTGCGTGTAAAGGCAGGTGTCCCAATACTTTTGACAATATAGTTAGCGCAGTGCTTTATAATATAAAGGGAGGCAATACAGCAACAATACAATTTAATATAGGTTGGGGGGGGGGGGGGGCCTTACAATTTAACTCCTTCAGATCCGCGCTATAGCCGAATGACGGCCCTACTTTGCCGGGAGCCCGCTAATAGATGTCCTCCCCTTTGCACACTCTGCGTGTTCCCCCTGTGTGCGGTGCGACTCAGGTGATCACAGATCGGAGTAAGGGGCCGATCTTGGCCCCTTACCACATAATGAGCTGTCAATGATGTGAACACAAGCTCAGTAATCGTTTTTCTTTCTCCTCATGCTGACAACGGTCCCGATGAGGAAGAGGCACAGTCGCCTCATCTGTGCCAACCAGTACCACCTGCCAGTGGGCACAGTGCCACGAATTGATGCCCACCAGTGCATAACAGTGCCACCTATCAATGCCCACGAGGGCCACCTATCTATGCCCATAAGTGGTGCCAATCAGTGCCACCTAGCAGTGCTGCTGATCAGTGCCACCTATTAGTGCCACTTCTCGGTGCCCACCAGTGCCACCTATCAATGCCCTTCAGTGCCACCTGTGTCACCTCTCAGTGCCGCCTGTCATTGCCCATCAGTGCAGCCTATTGTGCCCATCAGTGCAGCCTCAGCGTTTATCAATAAAGGAGAAAAATTACCTGTTTGCAAAATTTTATAACAAAATATAAAACTGTTTTATATACCGTATTTATTGGGGTATTGCGCGCTCCCGCGTATAGCGCGCACCCCTAAAGTTGCCCTGAAATTCCTGTAATTTTTTTTTTATAAGATTCTATTGCTTACAGTTTTGGTGTCTTGCCCAGCATCCATCGTCCAGTCCGGCGTCCGTCTGCGGCCTCGTGGTGTCCTCCCCGGCTTCTCCAGCGCGCGCCTCAAGTTGAATCCCTGCTTCCCGCTCTCAGTTCGAACGCCTCCGCCGACATATACCAAGTGCAGTACATTCGGCCAGGCTCGGCTTCGCTCGTGCTCACGCTCTGTGACGTTTATGCGTGAGCATGAGCAAAGCCGAGCCTAGCCGAACGTACCCGAGTGTACTGCACTCGGTAAATGTCGGCGGCTCACTTCAAACTGAGCGCGGGACGCGGGTATCGGCGTATATCGCGCACCCACGATTTGCCCCTTTATTTTAAGGGGAAAAAAGTGCGTGGTATACGCCGATAAATAGGGTAATTTTTTTTTTTTTAATTCAGTCTTTTTTACCTTTTTAACAAAAAATAAAAATCAAATACCACCAAAAAAAAGCTCTATTTGTGGGGATTTTTTATTTTATTTGGGTACAGTGTTGTATGACCGCGCAATTGTCGTTCAAAGAGTGAGAACACTGAAAGCTAAAAATTGGTCTAGGCAGGAGGGGGGTTTAGGTGCCCAGTAAGCAAGTGATAAAACAAACTGTGCAGCTCTGACTAAAGATGAATATTACCCTTGCTATAGGTGAAGGCCATTTACATGCCTTATGAAGCCTGACTGGAACACTCTAAGGACATTGCTAAGTACTCCCAGGAGGTTGCTAAGTGAGGCCTAGTTATCACTTCCGCCATCACAGGAGTGAGCTCTTCCTCTGACACACTCCCCCTCACATACTCTCTCTCCCCTGATACAGTAGCTGTGAGCTCAGTGTTGGAGAGCTCACTCCTGTGATGGTGGAGGTGAGCAGTGATGACTAGGCCTCACTTAGCAACATCCTGAGAGTGCTTAGCAACGTCCTGGGAGCATTCCAGTCAGGCTTCAAAAGGTATGTAAATGGCTTCCACCTATAACAAGGGCTTTATTCAACTTTAGTCAGAGCCGCACATTTTTTATTTTTTCTCTGATTTAATATTCTCCTTACCCAGCCTGTCAGTTTAGGTGGACGGCCATGTCTTGGTAGGTTTGCAGTTGTGCCATACTCTTTCCATTTTCAGATGAGGGATTGAACAGAAGCTCCGTGAGATGTTCAAAGCTTGGGATATTCTTTTATAACCTAACCCTGCTTTATACGTCTCCACAACTTTATCCCTGACCTGTCTGGTGGGTTCCTTGGCCTTCATGATGCCGTTTGTTCACGAAGTTTCTCTAACAAACCTATGAGGGCTTCACAGAACAGCTGTATTTATACTGAGATTAAATTTACACACAGATGGACTCTATTTACTAACTAGGTGACTTCCAAAGGCAATTGGTTCCACTAGATTTTAGTCTTCATCAGAGTGAAGGGGGCTGAATACAAATGCACGCCACACTTTTCAGATGTTTATTTGTAAACAAAAATTGAAAACCATTTATTATTTTCCTTCCACTTCACAATTATGTGCCACTTTGTGTTGGGCCATCACATAAAATCCCAATAAAATACATTTACATTTTTGGTTGTAACATGACAAAATGTGGAAAATTTCAAGGGGTATGAATACTTTTTTTAAGGCCCTGTATATTTTACAGCAACGTGGTCTGGTGAGTTTGCACTCTGTTTGGTGGAGGGAGACACTACGGTGGAGGATTCAATGTAGCGGATCACTATTGTTTCTATATGAACTTTATTATGCGATGGACACTACAGTAAGGTGACCAGATTTTTAAAATGAAATCTGGGGACATATTTTTTTTATTGACAAATGGTAAACATTTTTATACACATATGTTCCACAAATTATATATGCAGTCAGTGATGTAGCGTGGCTTGTCAGCGCACGGGACAAGGCAAGAAAATTTGCACCCCACGCCAGACTTTTAGCACTCCCCGAGTCCCTTCCACTAGTACAGTAGTACTGACCAACTTGATTCCCCTACACTGACCTATCTGACCACTGCACTAACCTACCTGATTCCTACACTGACCACTACACTGACCTACCTGATTCCTTCACTGACCTACCTGATTCCTTCACTGACCTACCTGATTCCTTCACTGGCCTACCTGATTCCTTCACTGGCCTACCTGATTCCTTCACTGGCCTACCTGATTCCTATACTGACCACTACACTAACCTACCCGATTCCTACACTGACCAATACACAAACCTACCTGATTCCTACAATGACCACTACACTGACCTACCCTAAACTGACCACTACACTGACCTACCTGATTCCTTCACTGACCTACCTGATTCCTTCACTGACCTACCTGATTCCTTCACTGGCCTACCTGATTCCTTCACTGGCCTACCTGATTCCTTCACTGGCCTACCTGATTCCTTCACTGGCCTACCTGATTCCTATACTGACCACTACACTAACCTACCCGATTCCTACACTGACCAATACACAAACCTACCTGATTCCTACAATGACCACTACACTGACCTACCCTAAACTGACCACTACACTGACCTACCTGATTCCTTCACTGACCTACCTGATTCCTTCACTGACCTACCTGATTCCTTCACTGGCCTACCTGATTCCTTCACTGGCCTACCTGATTCCTTCACTGGCCTACCTGATTCCTATACTGACCACTACACTAACCTACCCGATTCCTACACTGACCAATACACAAACCTACCTGATTCCTACAATGACCACTACACTGACCTACCCTAAACTGACCACTACACTGACCTACCTGATTCCTTCACTGACCTACCTGATTCCTTCACTGACCTACCTGATTCCTTCACTGACCTACCTGATTCCTTCACTGGCCTACCTGATTCCTTCACTGGCCTACCTGATTCCTTCACTGGCCTACCTGATTCCTTCACTGGCCTACCTGATTCCTTCACTGGCCTACCTGATTCCTTCACTGGCCTACCTGATTCCTATACTGACCACTACACTAACCTACCCGATTCCTACACTGACCAATACACAAACCTACCTGATTCCTACAATGACCACTACACTGACCTACCCTAAACTGAACACTACACTGACCTACCTGATTCCTACACTGACCTACCCGATTCCTACGCTATCCACTACACTAACCTACCTGATTCCTACACTGATCTACCTAATTCCTACACTGACCACTATACTGACCACTACACTGGCCTACCTGATTTCCTTCACTGGCCTACCTGATTCCTTCACTGGCCTACCTGATTCCTTCACTGGCCTACCTGATTCCGATACTGACCACTACACTAAACTACCTGATTCCGACACTGACCTACTTGATTCCTATACTGACCACTGCACTGACCTACCTGATTCCTATACTGACCACTACACTGACCTACCTGGTTCCTATACTGGCCACTACACTGACCTACCTGAGTTCTATACTGCCCACTACCCTCACACACACACGGTTTGCCTGCACCAGAGGGATCGTGGCTGAACTACAGGAGTCCCAAATGTTGCACCCTGAGCGAGAGCACCAGATGCCCCCATTCATGTCACTGTAGCGATACCCCCGCAAGGGCCGCTGGTTGATTTGGGATCAGCGTATTAAGTTACCTCTAAGTGTTGTCCAGGGGTAAAGTCAGTGAGTAGAGCATTAACCAAATGTCCAATCAGTAGTTAAAGTTTTCCCATGCTTTATTTCTTGGGTCCAACACGACCAACATCAACAGGAGGTAGATAGGACAGGTTGATGAAATGAAAAAAACCTTGCAGTATCAGGCTTGGATGAACAGGAAAGCAAGCCTGTATATTGCGTCGCCACTCTAGCCAGAGTGGGTGAAGTGCCTCCGGACAGACCTCTGCCACAAGCCTGGCAGCCGGAGTTCCACCTTAAGGTTGCCGGAAAGAACAGGTCCTCGCCATGGACCTGGCTCTGCTTTGGTTTGAGATGCCAGATGAGGCCTCTGCCACAGGCTCTATGCTGACAATGTGAACAGCAGAGCGAATCCTTTCAGTCAATTACATTTGGGTGACCAGTTGACAGTAGAAATGTACCCGTCATTGTGTCGGTCACTGGATCCCAGATGGTTTGTTCAAGTCTCTCAGATAACCTGCCTCCGGGTTCTCCTTGAGCCAATTCCCCACCTCACAGCTCTCGGCTTAGGATCTCTTTCATAGAAGTAAGGGGACCTAGCAAGTCACTGGGACCCCTCGGCAGCATCCGCAAGGAACTCCGCGTAACTTGCGCTCGCCGGGGTCTGTTGGATGTGCACACCCTAAGAGTCGGTTCACACTGGGGCGACACGACTTCCAGAGCGACTTTCAGAGGCGACTCCGACACGGCTTGAGCATGAACCACAGGGCGATCTGGGGCGATTTACAACATGACTTGAAGTCGTCTCCAGGACAGGAGACATTCCAGTGGCCAATAAAACAACAATCAGCTCTGGGAGAGGGAGAGGTTTGCCTGAGAAATGTATGTTATCTTGCTGAAAGGTCGCTTCAGTTAAGACAGTGATCAGACTTGGAGGCGACTTCCATTGAAATCAATGGGTACAAGTCGCCTAGAAGTCGGATTGAAGTCGTACAGGAACCTTTTCTGAAGTCGGAGCGACTTGAGTAGTGTGTATTAACACCGCTCCCATTCACTTACATTGTTTTTCTCGACAGCGCGACTTGGGACGACTTGAGGCGACCTCAACTTGGATCCCAAGTCGCCCCAGTGTGAACCGACTCTTAAGGTGGGTGCCGCACCTGGAACCAGGAACCCGGCGAAGAACTGGCGCCTACCACAGTTATACCCTTCCCCAACATGCCCCGCAAGGGAAAAAAAACTCCTCCAATTGGCTGCTGTGGAAAGTGGCTCTGCTAGAACCCCTCTGACGCCATCTGTTGCCCGGGGGTGGGATCGACACCCCCGGAGCGCAGACTGACCCACAGGACAGTTCTAGAATGACAGCAGCCCAAGTTTAACAAAATGAAGAGTGGAAGCAACATAACTCTCCCACTCCCCCACTAACTTTAGCGTAGCGCCCATACTGAAAGCAAGGGGGCGCTACACCACTGCAACCCGGGGACAGACTGGCTCCGGGGACAGTGTCCTCAATCCGCAGACAGATACCTCAATCCGGGGACTGTCCCCCGGGAACCGGGGATGTCTGGTCACCCTACACTACAGCACATGTGGATTAATGATTTTTTTTGCGTTGCATTTTTCTTGATTTGCTTCAACTGTGTTTTGTATATCTACACTGATTTGCACGCTGATTTTGCAGTGACACATTTCTTTTTGTTTTGAGTTGAGGCATAATCATGCATGAGGGTAACGAGCAGGTTTTTCAGAAACAATGAAGATCCTCTCTAGCCGCTGCACCGTGCTAACCTACTGCCCTAGGCACTTCTGAATGACGTTCCCCTTTTGTAAAGCTCCGCCTTAAGTGTCTCGTGTCATTATTCTAGTATAAACCAACGCTAGAATGCACTGCTGGAGGCAATATGCTGTCTGCTTTTTATGCAGAACTACATTTCAGCTATGAAAACCAGCATAGCAAAGCAAAGGAGACAGTTATATGGATCCTGAAAGATAAGAGCACATGAAAGGGCAACGCATGCAGGACAAAAGCAGAGGAAATTCCCAGCTCAACTCACCGGCCAGTCTGCTTACCAACCAAATTAAAGCGGTCGTATACCCTCTTGTCATACTTGCACCTACAGGTAAGCCTACATTAAGGCTTACCTGTAGGTCAGGGGGGTCCAAACTTTTTTCAAAGAGGGCCAGATTTGATGAAGTGAACATGCGTGAGGGCCGATCACTTTGCCTGACATTCTTTTAACCATTAAAATTTGATCTAAGTGTGTTCGTTCGAGCAACTAATACACCACCCAACAAGAATTCTCTTGCCTTTGTGGCTGTGTGTGGTAAAGAGGTGGGCGTGTTATTTGGATATACTGTATTTATCGGCGTATAACACGCGCCTTCACTTTAACCACTTAAGCCCCGGACCAATAAGCTGCTAAATGGCCAAAGGCGTTTTTACAATTCGGCACTGCGTCGCTTTAACAGACAATTGCGCGGCCGTGCGACGTGGCTCCCAAACAAAATTCACGTCCTTTTCTTCCTACAAATAGAGCTTTCTTTTGATGGTATTTGATTGCCTCTGTGATTTTCATTTTTTGTGCTATAAACAAAAATAGAGCTACATTTTTGAAAAAAAATAATATTTTTTACTTTTTGTTATAAGAAAAATCGAATAAACGAAATTTTAGTCAAACATTTAGGCCAAAGTGTATTCAGACACATGTCTTTAGTAAAAAAAAATTGCAATAAAAAAAAATTAGCTACCTAGCAGCAACAGTGACACTAATACAGCGATCAGAAAAATGATCGCTTAGTGACGCTGGTAATAGGAGGTGAAAGGGTTAACTAGGGCAGTGATCAAGGGGTTAAAACTTTATTAGGTTCAGGGTAGCCCCCGTACCCCCCCTAACACTAACTGCCTGTCACACTAACTGTCACACTGACACTAAATGCAGTGATCAGTACATATATGATCACTGCATTCAGTGACAGTGTGACAGGGGGCTGGGGGGGGGGTGATCGGAAGGGGTTATATGTGCCTATGTGTACTGGTGTCAGTGTAGTGTTAGGTGCGACTTACTATGAGTATTCTCTCCTCTCGGCGGTTTGAAAATACCGCAGAGAGGAGAGCTGCATCACTTCCTCTGCCAGTGTTTACATTTTTCAGGCAGAGGAAGTGACACGGTGGGGGCTCACGCGATTGGCTGGGAGCGATCACGAGGGGGCGGACAGAATCGAGCAGCCTCCCCCTCAAGTCAGATTGCTCTGGGAGGTAAGCCGCCTGCGGATGGGGTCCCGATCGCCCCCCCGACCCGCTAGAAGGCAGGGACGTACATGTACGTCCATCTGCCTGTACGTGCCATTCTGTGGATGTACATAGGCACATTAACCCCTTCCGATCAACCCCCCCCCACCCCCCATGTCACACTGTCACTGATTGCAGTGATCATATATTTACTGATCACTGCATTTAGTGTCAGTGTGACAATTACTGTGTCAGGCAGTTAGTGTTAGGTCCAGGGTAGCCCCCGTACTCCCCCCTAATAAAGTTTTTAACCCCTTGATCACCGCCCTAGTTAACCCTTTCACCCCCTATTGCCAGTGTTACTAAGCGATCATTTTTCTGATCGCTGTATTAGTGTCACTGTTGCCACTAGGTAGCTAGTTTTTCTTTTTATTGCGTTTTTTTTTTTTACTAAAGACATGTGGCTGAATACATTTTGGCCTAATTGTTGGACTAAAATTTAGTTTATTAGATTTTTCTTATAACAAAAAGTAGAAAATATCATTTTTTTTCAAAAATTTCGGTCTTTTTCCATTTATATCGCAAAAAATCAAAATCGCAGAGACAATCAAATACCATCAAAAGAAAGCTCTATTTGTGGGAAGAAAAGGACGCAAATTTTGTTTGGGAGGCAAGTCGCACGACCGCGCAATTGTCAAAGCGACGCAGTGCCGAATTGTAAAAACACTGTTGGGCATTTAGCAGCATATTGGCCCGGTCCTTAAGTGGTTAAGAGGAAAGTTTCAGGAAAAACAAAACAAAAGCAAAATAAGGGTCATTGCCCATCAATGCAGCCGATTCAGTGCCCATCTGCAGCCTCGCCATTGCCATGAATGTTGCCTGATCGATGTCCATCTGCAGCCTCAGAGGGAAGGGCGGGAGGTGCACCAACAGATTACATACAGGAGAATCTCCTGTTTACACAGCAGCCTCTTTAAAACAATGTCCCACCTCCTATAATAGACAGAGGAGTCATCCAATGGCAGCCCAGGAGACGGGACTTCCTATTACAGATGTCACTGAGTATACAGGAGATTCTCCTGTATGTAATTTGACAGCACTCGTTCCCCCACTTCCTGTCCCCTCCGAGGCAGTGCCGATAAATACAGTATATATCCAAATCACCAGGGGGGGGCACATTAAACAGGAACGGGGGCCGCAATTGGCCCCCGGGCTGGACTTTAGACATGCCTGCTGTAGGTGCTTGCCATATCTCCTTAACCCACATGGTTAAGGCGGTATTTGCAGAAAAGCGGGCACCGATGTCTACGGCGCGCATGGCGCAGGAGCACTGAGCGCGGTGGCTCTTGAATGGGAGCCTGCCGGAGATGTGCGCATGTGCGGAATTGTGCTGTTCCGCGCGCATGCGTGGGAGTGACGTCATCAGAGCCGCTATACCTGGACGTCACTCCGGGTATCATGGTGGCGACGGAGGATTTGTCCAAGGACTGCTGCGGGGGCTTCGATCTAAGGTAAGTAATTGATAATGAGCTAGTATACTAGTCTTACTTGGTCATTATGCCTTTGCTTTGCAGGTTTTTTTTTTTTTTTAATTGGGGTATACAACCGCTTTAACCTAACAGCTTGCACTAAAAACAGGGGTTTAGTTAGCACACATTTGCAAATGAATGCGTAAGTTGCAGGGCCTCCTCACAGCACCCTGTAATATCTGCATTCATAGGCATGGGCACAGGGTGTGCCAGATGTGCCCGGGCACACCCTAATGACCCCATGTGGTGCAGATTCCCCTTGTTTAGACCCCCAATGTTTCACTAACGCCTGGGCTCCTAAACAATAAAAAAAAAAAACAATAAAAAAATAACAATTTAAATAATATAAAATAATGCAAATAAAAACTGACACCGTCAGTATATATACACAAGCGCACACACGCATGTGTGTTTGAGCTTTGGATTGCACACCCCAATGCAATAGGCTGTGCACACCTATGATTGCAGTCCTAACCCTTGTAGATTTATGAGAGCCTCCAACAGTGGGAGCACATGCATTCTAATGGATAGAGGGGGGTGGGCCTTGAGGTAGCCCAGTCCTCAACCACTTCCGGGCTGCCCACCGCTTATATATAATAGCGGCACGGCCGGCAGCGTGAACTGTACGTGATTTCATGCCCGAGGTCTGGGCTGCGCACGCACCACTGGCTATCCACTCCCGTTGTGATTGGACACAGCGGGAGCCAATCAGCGGGTCTGGGGGCCGTGGTGGCGCGTTCAAAGGAAATGCAGAACAGCGTTCTGCGAGGGAAGAAAAAGGAGATCTTGTATTTCTGCTAAGTAGAAACACAGATCTTTCTTTTCCTCCAGTCACAGCATTCCCCCCACAGTTAGGCTGCTTTCACAATGAAAGCGATGGCCGTTGGCAGTAAAGCGTCGCTAATTTTACTGCTGTTTAGGCAGCGCTTCTTGGCCGCTAGTGGGGCGCTTTTAACCCCAATGAAGTGCTTTCCGAAGGGCTTTTCAGGCGCTTCTGAAGCGCTGCATATTTACTGGGGCATTTTGGGAGCATTGTATGCAGCGCTCCTACACCGCCCCAAAGATGATGCTTGCAGGACTTTTTCTAATGCTCTGCAAGCGCAGCCCCCCCCCACTGTGAAAGCACTCATTGCAAAGAATGGGAGGCAGTTTTCAGGCGCGCTATTTCTAGCGCTAAAACGCCTGAAAACTGCCTCAGTGTGTGAGGGGTCCTACAAAGCACTGCCTAGGAGCACACTTAACCCTTTATTTGCCCCTGACGTTAACCTCTTCCCTGCCAGTGTCATTTATACAGTGACCGTGCATTTATTTTTAACACTGATCACTGTATTGGTGTCACTGGTCCCCCAAAGAGTGTGACTTGGTGTCAGATTTGTCCACCGCAATGTCGCAGTCCCGCTAAAAAATTGCCACCATTACTAGTAAAAACAATAAAATAAAATTAAAAAAAAAGAGTCCATAAAAATATTACATAATTTGTAGCTGCTAATTAATCACGAACATTTATGACACAAAAAACGACATTCTGAAAAACGACATAAAAAATTGAAGCGTGTTCAAATATTTTTTTGGTCATTTTTCAGAAGACATAAAACGACCTTTTGCCCACACACGATCATTTTAAATGACGTTTTTTAAAACGTTGTTTTATTTCATCACAAAAAACGACCGTGTGTACGCGGCATTATTTGTACAAATTATCCAGAAAACAATAAAAATTATGGAAAAATAAAAAAAATTCTGAATAAAAATTACACTGTGCTCTATATAGCCACCCAAAGTCCTGATTTTATTAAAACAAGTCCTTAGGTTGGTTACATTTATAAACTATAAGGACCAATGAAAGCGCCATATATAATCTATATGATAAAACAAATAGAACTTGAACCATTCTCTGATTATATATTACACCTTCATTAGTTCCTGTGGTTTACTAATTTAACCAGCATGAGGACTTGTAGCATATGTAAACGGCGTTCATACTAAATGTGAGGTATCGTCGCGAATGTTAGAGCGAGAGCAATGTTTCTAGCACTAGACCTCCTCTGTAGTGCTAAACATGTAACCTGTAAAAAAAATAAAAAATTCAAGCGTCGCCTATGGAGAATTATAAGTACTTAAGTTTGGCGCCATTCTACAAGTGCGTGCAATTTTAAAGCGTGGCATGTTGGATATGTATTTACTCGGCGCAACATCATCGTTCACATTATACAAAAATAAATTCGGGCTAACATTGGTGTTTTTTTATTCACGAACGCCCCCCCCCCCCCCCCCCCCCAAAAAAAATGCATTTGAAAAATTGCTCCACAAATACTGTGTGACATAAAAAGTTGCAACGACCACCATTTTATTCCCTAGGGTGGCTGCTAAAACATATATATATATAATGTTTGGGGGTTCTGGGTAATTTTCTAGCAAAACAAAATATGATTTTTTATGTAGAAGGGAAGTGTCAGAATTGGGTGGCAAGTGGTTAATTACCAGAAGTAAGTAATTTACAAAAAAATATCTATTGTTTTTAAAGGGGTTGTAAAGGTAAAAGTTTTTTCACCTTAATACATCCTATGCATTAAGGTGAAAAAAAACATCCGACGGTACCAGCCCCCCCGAGCCCCCGTTTTACTTACCTCACCCCTCGAAAGTCCCGAGCGCGTCCCCGTTATCCTCTTCGGTTCCCAGCCTGCCCGTTGATTGGCTAGGCTGAATGGATTGATAGCAGCGCAGCCATTGGCTGGCGCTGCTGTCAATCACAGCGGATGACACGGTGCGCCGGGGGGGGCGGGGCCGAGTGATACAGTCGGCGGCTATGCCTGCCGCTGCATCACGGGAGCGCGCCTGCAAAAGCTTTCCACCATGCAAGCTCGCTCGCATGAAGGTGGAAAGCTCTTGCGAGGAGAGCCGAGCCAGCCGCCAAGGGACCCCAGAAGACAGGGTTTGGGGACACTGTGCAAAACGAGCTGCACAGTGGAGGTAAATATATCATGTTTGTTGTTTTACAAAATAAAAAAATTTAACGTTATTGTTCCTTTAAAGTGGAGTTCCACCCAGGAAAAAAACATTTGGCCATAAATCCTAAAAAAAAAATATATATATATTTTTTTTTATACTCACCCGAAATACCTGTTGCTATGCGGAAGTCCGTAATTTGCCTCTTCCGCAACCGCGGTCTGTCTTCTTCTTCTTCTCCTAGTGAATGGGGAGTGCTGCTTTCTGGGAACTGTGTGTGTTCTCAGAGAGCAGCCGTCCATTCACAAGCCGGCACGAGACTCGCGCAGGCGCAGTAGGAAATGGGCAGTAAGGCTTCACTGCCTGTTTCCCCTAGTGTGAATGGCGGCGCCGCGGGACCTGCAACGATCGTGGGATCGGCATCGGGGGGGGGCCATCAGCGCGGGCAAGTAGGTCAGGTAAGTGTCCTTATTAAAAGTCAGCAGCTACACTGTTAGTAGCTGCTGACTTTTTTAAAAAAAAAAAATTTGCGGGTAGAACCCTGCTTTAAGGCAATTTCACCATTTTCAAAAACTGTACTCAATCACGTGGCTTAATGGGCAAATTATGGAAGTTTTAAGTAATAACTTCAAACCAATAATTTCACAGTAAATAGATAAATAACAATAAATTATTATCTTAAAACATAATAATAAATTATTTAGCTTAAAAAAGTACCTTTTCAGCAGCAGCAGTTTCTCCCTCTTAACTGTGTGTGAAAAACATGGGACTGTGGGTAAATCTTGTACCCATAAACCCATATTTTTTCCTTCTAGTTAAAAGAGCTGGGCTGGAAGGGAGCATGTGTCTTTTAGACACATGCCCCTTCTATGACACTCAAGCCTCAACTGCAGCATTTTTATTGGACAGCTTGGACCAATGGTACTTTACCATTGGTCCAAGGCTCCAAGCTGTCCATTGAGCTCAGTGCCTCTGAAAAGAAGTGAGGAGAAGGCACTGTGAGCTCATCCTCTCAGTCTGCTGCAAATGGCATTTGCCAGTTGTTTTTTAAACTGGCCATGCTGTATGTAGCTTCGGACAGGCTGCACAAGTAGCCCCGAATCTCCGGAATCATAGGTGCCAGGAGCCCCAAATGTTGACCAGTGGTGGGGTAGGACTTTGGCTGTGACCCCAGGTCCCCGAGCCACGACCCTCGAGGCTCAATCTTCTTACTTCTTTTTCCTTTTTTCTTTCCTTTTATTTCTTCTCATGGCAGATGAAGCTCTGCCTCCCCTGACTGCACGTCCCTGATTTATAGAGAAAAAAAAAAAAAAAAGATATCAATTTTATTTTGGTACAGTGTCGCACAACCGCGCAGTTGTCAGTTAAAGCAACGCAGTGCCGTATCGGAAAAAATGGCCTAGCCAGGAAGGGGGTAAAATCTTCCAGGGCTGAAGTGGTTAAAGGCACAGGGGGCACCCAGCATATAGCACAATGACAGCAAAGGTGTCCAGTGTGCCCCCCTCACCAATATTACATCAGTAACAAACAAATGGCCCCCGCCCCTATTTATAACTGGCCTTCACAGCAAAGAGCACATGTAAGGTCGATGCATGCAAGACAAAAAAAGAGAAAATTCCCAGCTCATCAAGCCAAACCAGTCTGCTTTCCAACCGAATTAACCTGTCTAACAGTATGCCAGGTCACTGAATTAGGACTGCAGATAATACTGGAGTGCCTTGAAGGGGCTCTGCAGCTTAAAGGGGTTGTAAAGGTAACATTTTTTCCCCTAAATAGCTTCCTTTACCTTAGTGCAGTCCTCCTTCACTTACCTCATCCTTCCATTTTGCTTTTAAATGTCCTTATTTCTTCTGAGAAATCCTCACTTCCTGTTCTTCTGTCTGTAACTCCACACAGTAATACATAGACATGTGCACAACAAAAATTTTCGTTTATTTCTGTTTCGTTTCTGTTCGTTTATCGTGATTCGTAACGAGTCGTAATTTCGTAAGACGTTAGTTATCGTATTCGTACTCTTTCGTATTTTCGTAACACTTTTTTTTCCGTTTCCGTTTTTTTATGTTAGTTTATTTTTCGTTGATTCGAGATTAGTATTTTCGTTAAATGTTGTATTCTGCCTCGTTCGTATTTTTACAATGAATTTATTCGTTCATTCGTTTTTACGTTGGTTTATTTTTCGTTGTTTTGATATTCGTATTTACATTATATTTTCCATCATGCCGCGTTTGTATTTTCGTAAGAAATAAATCTTCGTTGCTTTATGATCATTCGTATTTTCGTGTCTAATTTCATTTGATTATAACAACGTTCTTTTGTAGATTTTATTGCATTCGTAATTCTGTTAAAATACATTTTACGTTTATTCGACACACTACTCATCGTAATTTTGTAAAACATCGTAATTTACTGCGATTGACTAACACAGATAAAGACACAAGGTCAAGGAGCCACATAAGAAAGAAGCTCATTGGGGGAAGGAACAAACCTCTTCAGGGGAAGGGACAGCGCTGAGTGGCTATTGGTCACAGTACTAATGAAATTGAATTTACATTATTTCATTTCCGTTTTCCGAAGATTCGTAATTTATTTTTCATTAGTTTTGCTTTTCGTTTTTTATTCTTTGTTCGGCATTTCGGTTGTTTTCTTTTCGTTCTTCAAATGTTAGTAAGTTTGCATTTTCGTTTATTTTTCGTAATTATGATTTTTTTTTTGTGTTCGGTGTTTTCGTTATTTCTATGTTTTCGTTTCTTTTTTCTTTCGTTGTGTTGTTCTTTTACATTTAGTAGGTTCGTATCTTCGTAGTTTTCCATATCCGTTATTTTTGGAAATATCGTTATTCGTTATTATTTGCGCTAAACCATTCGTTCATTCGTAGGTTAACGAATCAACGAAAATAACGAATAATGACGGAAAACGTATTCGTAACGAAAAAAATTGCACATGTCTAGTAATACACAGCTTTCTCCCTGGTGTGGAGTGTTGTGCTTGTCCCCTCCCTTGGACTACAGGAGAGTCAGGACGCCCACTAACACACAGCTACTTTCTCTGCAACGTAGAGAGCGTCCTGACTCTCCTGTAGTCCAAGGGAGGGGACGAGCACGACACTCCACACCAGGGAGAAAGCCTTGCATTACTGTGTGGAGTTAGACAGAAGAACAGGAAGTGAGGATTTCTCAGAAGAAATAAGGACATTTAAAAGCAAAATGGAAAGATGAGGTAAGTGAAGGAGGACTGCACTAAGGTAAAGGAAGCTATTTAGGGGAAAAAATTGTACCTTTACAACCCCTTTAAGCATGTGTTTTCAAATGTGTGCTAACTAAACCCATGTTTTGATCGCATATGGTTAGACAGGATAATTTGGTTGGTAAGCAGACCAACCAAAAAGTTGATTTAAAGAGGAGTTCCACCTAAAAAATAACTTTTTTTTAATCCACTCCCCTCCCCCTTACATGCCACATTTGGCATGTAATTTTTTTTTGGGGGGGGGGGGGGCTTCAGTAGGAGTGGGACTTCCTGTCCCACTTCCTGCTTCCGCCGAGGGGCTGGTTAGGCAATTAAGCCTTAATCCCCTACACCAGCCCCTCCCTGTAGGCGATCACATGGGACACATGACAGGTCCCATGTGATCGCCTCTCCAATCAGCGGCGAGCCGCGCGCGCATGCGCAGTGCGGCTCGCGCATGCGCAGTGGGTGCCCGGCCGTGAAGCCGAAGGCTGTCACGGCTGGGTGCCCACAGTAGGAATGGAGACGCCGGCTGGGGAGGGGGGGAGTGGAGCGGAGCCCCGGTCGGCGCGTCGCTGGAACGCAGGAGCAGGTAAGTGAGTGTTTATTAAAAGCCAGCAGCTACACTTTTTGTAGCTGCTGACTTTTAATAAACACAATTTTGGGCTGGAACACCCCTTTAAAAATGTTCTCTGGTTTTGCCTCTCCCCTACAATTCTCTTGTTGAATTGAGCCATATATGAGGTGTTGGCCTTCAAAATCATTGCTAGACTTCACAACACAGGCCTCTTAAGGAATCGATCGCAGAATCATTGTCATACATTTTTGGATGATGCCATAGTTGTCGAAGAAGCCAATCAACAATGTCTTGAGCTTGGACTCTTGGAGGCAACTCTTTTAGGGTCGCGGGGAAGACTGCGAATGCCATTCAATTGATTGCCGCTTAGATTCCAGATCGAACTGGTAGCACCAGATCTCCTCTCCTGTGACAATGGTTCGCAGAAAGGATGGATCCACATGGTAATGAAATCTCCGGAGGTTTCCCTCTGTTCTGTTTCCTGTTCTTTTGTCAGCTTGTGCGGCACAAACCGGGAACAGATCTTCCGCTTACCCAAATCTTCGTGGACCATGCATTGTGTCCTTGCTAATGCCCAATTCCTCCGCCCACAACCATAGTTAGTCGCCGATCTCATGCCAGCATGTCTGGGGTTCTGCTTGTCGATGGCTGACCCGAACATGGCGTCTTCAGTCGTTTCCTTCCCTTTTCCAACACATTTCTGCTTGCGGCTTCTGTCCCGTATACTTGCACCAATATTTGCTGTTTTCCCCAATTTGTAGCAGAAATTAGAATTCACCCTTTGCTCCATTGCACTGTGACCCTACCTGTCACGTACCTGAAGGGAGACTGAAATTACGAGGTTGGCTTCTCTTATATCTCCAGTCCTGGTCCCGCTGTGGGTGGAACAGAGGGAACCGAGAGACAGGAGGAACAAGAGTGCCTACAGTTGTAGACCCGGAAACTTGTAGCAGAGGATGCGACTTCTGGAGAGCAGGAGAACCATCAGGTGTGGGAAGGCAGCTGTACACCAAGGATCAGCTGGGGTAGAAGAGGCACTTTGCTTGAACAGTGACACTGGAACATCAGATGATGTAGGGTAGGCTTACAGCAAGAAGTTGCAACTGGTCGCAAGACCGTAGTCGCAGACACTCGGGTGATGCGAAGGAGCCAAGCAAGAAGCTGGAGCAGGGTCACTAGAATAGCCGGGATCGGTAACAGACGGGCAGCGCGGTACAAGGCAGCAGGCAGAAGCAGGGTCTCAAAGATATCTGGGTTCAGTAGCAGGCGGGCAGCAGGGTACAAGGCAGCAGATGGGAGAAGGGTCAAATGGGAAGCCAGGATCAGGAACAGGTAATCAACACAGAGGCAGAGTCCAGAGACAGCGTCAAGGCAAGCCAGGTTCAGCAACGGATATCGGACAGGATACTGGGTAGCACGGAAATAGCTGAAGACCAAAGGGGAACGGTCAGGGCACTTCCTTAAGTAGGCCATCTGGCACCAATTGGTGCTAGGAACGTGCTCCTGCGCGTGCACGCAGTCCACTGCACATGCGCAATGGCACGCCTAGGCATCTGCAAGCGCCCGTGTGCGTGCACATGTGCACTGGACAGAAGCTAATCGTTTTCTTACACTACCTCTTACACTGACTACGTTTGAATGCCCTAGTGGGTTTATCCTGATGGTCACGTGTACTCCATGCTAGATGGCGCTTTTCAACGTGTCTCTGGATACCATATGTTGCCTTTAAGATGTTGGACCATTCACCAAACTTTTTAGACAAACCCCGTATATTCAGAGGTGGCAAATACAAGGAAAAAGTTATTATGGTTCGTAAAATGGCTTGGGCCTGCCACCTCTAATCCTGCTGCCCTAGACATTGGCCTATGGGCACCATTATGGGAAATATAGTCCTGGCTATATGCTGGCCATACACAACAGGCTGTACGAAAAGAAATGTAAGGCACAACTCTGGGCAAAAAAACATGACCCATGCAGTGCGGACACGACCACACTGCATGGGTCAATGACTTGTTTTATCTAGGGGTGAGGAGAAACCTTATACTCACCCGATGCTTCATTCCATTGGAATATGGCACTCCCCTGCAGACCATAGATGGACTGTTCCTGTTTTTGGAGCCTGATCTGGGCTTGATGATGTCAGGAACAGTCCACTGCGCAAAACTGCTGGAGCGCGAGGGTGCCGGACTGGTCTTGTACTGAGAGGATTGGTGTATTGGGTAAGTATATCTCCTTTTCTCCCCTAGAAAAACAAGCAGTTAACCCGTGCAGTGGGGCACAGAGATTGGCTTTACCAGTGCCCACATTCTCTGCCTGCTATTGTATTATGACAGCTCATACCATGGCTGTCAGTTACCCAAACAGTCACTGCAGCTGACTGGCTTCAGTCATTGTTTATCCGCCCATTATCGACCTAGTTCATTCAGTCTTTTTATAACAAGTCAAAATGTTTGTTGGCTAGGGTGTTAGTGGTAGGGATTTTTGGCTGATTTAGCAGGAAGCTGCTGAAATTTAAATCCATGCATGGCTAGCTGTCAGGTCACATGTGGCCAGATGACAATTGCACCCCGTTGGAGTCAGGGGTGCACCAAAATGTAGTGAACCCTATAGCAGGCTGCTGCAGATGGACCACAGTTAATATGGAGGACAGGTTCACTGGGGCACAAACAGGGACCCTACAGGAAGCTTGAGCCCAAGATTCCCCAGGGCACGGAGTCTAAGATCCAGCTGGTATTCACCAGAGCCTCTAGTGGTAAGAATGGCCTTCGCTGCAACTGGATCCAGGTGGCGGCCCCCGGAGTCCCCTAGGTCACGCTCCGGAGGGAGAGAGGGGAAGAAGGACACAAGAGATAGTGAGGTATAAGCAGAGGTCGGGGCAACAAGCAAACGAGGATAACCAAGGGACAGGCCAAGGGTCAGGGTCACAGGCAAACAGGAGTAGTCGGAGAGGAGCTAAAATCGGTACACAGAGATAACGTAGCACACGACAAGCAGAAACACAATGCTAACAAACACAGTTGATCAGCAAAGCAGACCTGCAGTGAACTGGTTAATATATAGTTCCTGGGATGGCCTAAGGTGGAGCCATACAGGGAGGAGAGATGATAAAGACAGCCAGATAAGAGAGTCTGGCCTCTAATAAACACATGGAGAGAAACGTAAGCTGCCAGACATACTACATAGCCATGACACTAGCTTTAGACCCCTTTCACACAGGCGGGTGCTTTCCAATCAGCAGAGGATCCACTATCCGATCAGTCATAGAGTGTGAACTCTAGTGAGATTTATATCATGGGCATGTACCCACCCAGTAGTAATTTCCCAACCGTGGAGCTACGTAGTGTATTTCATAGAGTATAAGTAGAAGTTCTTTTTATTTAAAGGTATGGGAGGTAAAGGTGAAGTCTGGAAGTAGTGAATGGGTCAGCAGAAAGGAGGGGTAAGATGGGGAGGGAGGAGACTGCTAAGAAATGGGGAGGACACATGGTGGTTTTTAGGAGACAAAGGGAGGATGGGGGGCAGGGGGTAGAAGGTGCGGTCCTTGTGTCCAAGTATACTGAGAAGTTTTGACGCAACCATGGTCGAAAAGCTATAGTGACATTAAATAGTCAATTGGGTGAGCTAAAACCGAATAGCTGTTAAGAGTATTGTAAAAAAAAAAAAAAAGAAGTAAACTTGTGTCAGTAAAGCCAGTTCTTCAAGGTCTTAAAGGGACAAAGTTCAATCCATCAGTCTCTGAATGTCTGAGTTTTTTGTACACCAAAATGATATTGGTTGGGGAGTTGTTTTTTCCAGTGTATGGAATGCAAGTCTTGGCCACATTGATGAGATGTACAAGAAGGGATCAGCTTGTACGCTCATCAAGAAAGATGGTTGGAGTGCAGCAGGAATGCACCTGGGTCATCCTCCAGTTCTATTCCTGTAATAATAATGATGACCGACTTTAACTTTTGACTAAAACGGTTGTATCCAAGCATACTCCCAGAAAATGTGGAGGAGCGTTCCTTGTTGCACTTCCAGCAAAAGAGGGAAGTCTGTGGAAGAGTTTTTGGCGGTACTGACGAGAAGGCAACGTTGGGCGGCACTGACGAGGAGGCAACGTTGGGCGGCACTGACGAGGAGGCAACGTTGGGCGGCACTGACGAGGAGGCAACGATGGGCGGCACTGACGAGGAGGCAACGATGGGCGGCACTGACGAGGAGGCAACGATGGGCGGCACTGACGAGGAGGCAACGATGGGCGGCACTGACGAGGAGGCAACGATGGGCGGCACTGAGGAGGAGGCAACGATGGGCGGCACTGAGGAGGAGGCAACGATGGGCGGCACTGAGGAGGAGGCAACGATGGGCGGCACTGAGGAGGAGGCAGCGATGGGCGGCACTGAGGAGGAGGCAGCGATGGGCGGCACTGAGGAGGAGGCAGCGATGGGCGGCACTGAGGAGGAGGCAGCGATGGGCGGCACTGAGGAGGAGGCAGCGATGGGCGGCACTGAGGAGGAGGCAGCGATGGGCGGCACTGAGGAGGAGGCAGCGATGGGCGGCACTGAGGAGGAGGCAGCGATGGGCGGCACTGACGGGTAGGCAACGATGGGCGGCACTGACGAGGAGGCAACGGTGGGCGGCACTGACGAGGAGGCAACGATACGCACTGACGAGGAGGCATCGATAGGTGTCACTGATAAGGCATCAATAGGTGGCACTGATGATCAGTGCCCTAATTATCTGTGTACATACATGTCCCCTGTCACACTTGCTGGTCATCAGCTCTTCACTTCTCACGCTGTGACAGTGTGGGAGGAAAGAAATGCAGATGACCGGCAAGTGTGTTTACATTTGCATTTACATGATTGGATACAGCTGATCACATAGTAAAGGGCTGGCTGTGATTGGCATTTAACCACAATCTATGATCAGCTGTGTCCCCAGGGGGCAAGTGGTTCTGGAAAACCCTCCATGGACGCCCTCTCGGAACAGAGCCGCGCTGTAACCATCTTTAGGCTATAGCACAGGTCTGAAGGGTTAAAAGGGTAAGTACCCTACCCTCACTTTATCTGCACATTGGCTTTAGATATACTTTAATACTCTTCTATTCCATTAGAGATTGTGATAATTATTATGCACTGGAGCACTTACAGGAAGTATAAAAGCTGTTAGAATCCTTTCGGGAGTGGAGTAGTCTTTTAGTGACTGGATATGAATACACGCGATTGGAGATTAAGAAGAGATGAACATTAAATAAAAAATTCTTGATAATTCTTTCCATCCTTTGAAAGTTAAGGTCTCCTTCACAGGGCATTGCAGTTGCCTATGGAGGATCGTGCGTTACAGTCCTCTTGTCTGTACGTTTGCTCAACGCTTATGTGCGCACAGACTTGCAGTGTAAATGGCATCTATTGGCTTCCACCACCACTCTGCAAGATGCTAGGACACAGACGGCGTTTGCTTCCAGCATCTTACTGTAGCAACAAAGGATGCCAGTCTGGCCACCAGTTCCCCATCAGGTCCACTCCTAGAGATGGTAGGAAAAGCTGTTACTGATGAATAGGGATGAGCTTTGAGTGCAAGTCAAACTCATGTTCGACTAGAACATTGCCTGTTCGCTGAACAGCGAACAATTTGGGGTGTTCGGGGCAAATTCGAAAAGCCACAGAACACGCTGGAAAAGTCTATGGGAGAAATCAAAAGTGCTAATTTTAAAGGCTTATAAGTTATTATATAGAAGTTCGCATATTGTGAAGTGTCAGTATTATGATTTTTTTATATATATATATATATATATATCTCCCTAGAATAAAAATCCCCCTGAAGAAGACCACGATTGCACGGGTCGAAACTCGTTGGGATATTCCTGTGGATGGCAATTTTGTAATGCAACGTCAATAACCTGCTCCACTGTGTGGTATTTATTGATGGAATATGTTTCATTTATGTCTGTAACCTGAGCTCATATTTTTAACTAATTCATGAATTTAAATTCAATTTTTGATACAATAAAAAAGCTTTGACCAAATTAAAAAAATGTTTTGATCTAATTTATCTAGCTGCTAAAAAAAAAAAAAAAAACTTGGGGTGGAATTCTCCCATTTTGCAATTTTTCTGGGGTGTGCAGCCTTGTTGACTTTCAAATTTTTGTTTTTTTATTCATCAGTAGGGATGAGCCGAACACCCCCCTGTTTGGTTCGCACTAGAACCTGCGAACAGACCAAAAGTTCATGTGAACTTTAGAACCCCATCAAAGTTTATGGAACTCGAACGTTTCAAAGTGCTAATTATTAAAGGGTAATATACAAGTTATTGTCCTAAAAAGTGTTTGGGGACCTGGGTCCTACCCCAGGGGACATGTATCAATGCAAAAAAAGTTTTAAAAAAATTGGGAGCAGTGATTTTAATAATGCTTAAAGTGAAACAATAAAAGTGAAATATTCCTTTAAATGTCATACCTAGGGGTGGTGTATAGTATGCCTGTAAAGTAGCGCTTGTTTCCCGTGCTTAGAACTGTCCCTGCACAAAGTGTTATTTCTGAAGGATAAAAAGTCATTTAAAATCACTGCTCCCGAAAAAACTGCAGTTTTTCAAACTTTTTTTTGCATCGATACGTCATCTACCCAGGGTCAGGACCCGGGTCCCCAAACACTTTTTAGGACAATAACTTGTATATTAGCCTTTAAAATTAGCACTTTCAAACGTTCGAGTTCCATAGACTTTGATGGGGTTCTAAAGTTCACATGAACTTTTGGTCTGTTCGCAGGTTCTAGTGCGAACCAAACAGGGGGGTGTTCGGCTCATCCCTACTGATGAATAAAAAAACAAAAATTTGAAAGTCAACAAGGCTGCACACCCCAGAAAAATTGCAAAATGGGAGAATTCCACCCCAAGTTTTTTTTTTTTTTTTTTAGCAGCTAGATAAATTAGATCAAAACATTTTTTTAATTTGGTCAAAGCTTTTTTATTGTATCAAAAATTTAATTTAAATTCATGAATAAGTTAAAAATATGAGCTCAGGTTACAGACATAAATGAAACATATTCCATCAATAAATACCACACAGTGGAGCAGGTTATTGACGTTGCATTACAAAATTGCCATCCACAGGAATATCCCAACGAGTTTCGACCCGTGCAATCGTGGTCTTCTTCAGGGGGATTTTTATTCTAGGGAGATATATATATATATAAAAAAATCATAATACTGACACTTCACAATATGCGAACTTCTATATAATAACTTATAAGCCTTTAAAATTAGCACTTTTGATTTCTCCCATAGACTTTTCCAGCGTGTTCTGTGGCTTTTCGAATTTGCCCCGAACACCCCAAATTGTTCGCTGTTCAGCGAACAGGCAATGTTCTAGTCGAACATGAGTTTGACTTGCACTCAAAGCTCATCCCTATTCATCAGTAATAAAAATAAAAAAATCATAATACTGACACTTCACAATATGCGAACTTCTATATACATAATAATGGTGTATTTACTGCTCAAAAGATGGAGTTTGAAAACGGTCTCATATAACCAGAGTTTTGTTAAAAAGAAATTAGAAGAGGGAGTCTTTCCTGACACATAAGATATGGGAGGGTGCGTATTTTTTTGTAAATACCAGAGTTTAGCGCTGTAGGATGTTTGAGAGGGAGACTGGCCACTAAGAATCCTAATATTTCAGCCTACGTGGATGGTTAGAGTGTACCAATTTTTTGATAGTTTAGAGTGCCTTGATTATAGCTAGGTTGTTTTTATTGTGCTTCTGTTTGTTTGTTTTTGTTTTTTTTGTTTTTTTACTATGCAATTGAGCATGGGTATTGCCCAATAGGCTCTGTTTATGTACTGTTGACTTCGAAACCTGCAATAAAAATGTATTTAAAAAAAAGACATTAGATTCAATGATCCAAGAAATCCTAATGTACCCTTTGGAGCTGAGTTTCGCCTTGAGGAGGTGGAAACCGTACATGGAGATTCCTGGATCATTGAATCTAATTTATTTTTAACAAAACTTTGGTTATATGATATTGTTTTCAAGTCCATCTTTTGAGCGGTAAATACATCATTATTATACATATAGAAGTTTGCATATTATGAAGTGTCAGTATTATGAGTTTTTTTTTTTTTTTATATATATCTCCTTAGAATAAAATTCCCCCTGAAGAAGACCATGACTGCACGGGTTGAAACGCGTTGGTGTATTCATGTGGATGGCAATTTTGTAACGTCAATAACCGTGTAATAACTCCACTGTGTGATTTTTTTTTGCCAGCAATGATGGAATATGTTTCATTTATGTCTGTAACCTGAGCTTACATTTTAAACTTTTTAAAATATATATATATATATTTTAAACTTTTAAATATTTTAACCACTTCCCACCCGGTCAATCGCAGATTGACATCCGGGAAGTGGTTGTGAAATCCTGACTGCGCGGCGATCGCTGATGCGGGGTGTCAGTCTCCGGCGGAGCCTCGTTACCAGGTGATCAGCCGTGTCCAATCACGGCTGATCATGATGTAAACAGGAAGAGCCGTTGATGGCTCTTCCTCACTCGCGTCTGACAGATGCGAGTAGAGGAGAGGCGATCGGCGGCTCTCCTGACAGGGGGGTTCGCGCTGATTGTTTATCAGCGCAGCCCCCCCTCAGATGCCCACACTGGACCACCAGGGAACAAGAAAAAAAAAGGGGGGCAAAAAAAAAAGCCAGCAAAAAAAAAAGATGCCAGTCAGTGCCCACACATGGGCACTGACTGGCAACATAGATCCATCAGTGCCACCACTCAGTATCCATCAGTGCCACCCCACAGTGTCCAGTGCCACCCTCAGTGCCAATCCATGCCCAGTGCCCACCTATCAGTGCCCATATGTGCCACTCATAAGTACCCATCAGTGCCACCCATAAGTGTCACCCACGAGTGCCCATCTGTGCCGCCTATGAGTGCCCAGTGCTGCCTATGTGTGCCCATCGGTGCCGCCTATGAGTGCCCATCAGTGCCGCCTATGAGTGCCCATCAGTGCCGCCTATGAGTGCCCATCAGTGCCACCTATGAGTGCCCATCAGTGCCGCATACCAGCGCCGCCTATCCGTGCCCATCAGTGCCACCTCATCGGTGCCCATCAGTACTACCTCATCAGTGTCCATCAGTGCCACCTCATCGGTGCCCATCAGTGCCGCTATATCAGTGGCAGTAATTGAAAGAGAAAACATACTTATTTACAAAAAAATTAACATAAAAACATAAAAACGTATTTAAAAAAAAAATCAGTCTTTTATTAGTTATAGCGCAAATTATGAAAACCGCGGAGGTGATCAAATACCACCAAAAGAAAGCTCTATTTGTGGGGGAAAAAAGGACGCCAATTTTGTTTGGGTGCAGTGTAGCATGACCGCGCAATTGTCATTCAAAGTGCGACAGTGCTGAAAGCTGAAAATTGGCTTGGGCGGGAAGGTGCGTAAGTGCCTGGTATGGAAGTGGTTAACTAATCAAAATGTATTTTTCATCAAATTTTATCTTGCTGATAAAAAAATCCCATTTTGTAAGTTGTTACTGATTGGCTCGACCAATCAAATTCATCACAAGCATAAAAGGCTCCTCCCATTGGCTGTCAGGAGCGGACCTGATGGGATGTCAGTGGGTGGAGTCATGTAGGTTTTACAGTGTTGCCGTTCCCCATCAAGTTCGCTCCTAAAGCAGGTGGGAGGAAAGTTTTTTTTTTTTTTTTGTTTATGTTGAATTTGATTGGCTGAGCCGATGGGATGTCGGGGGTGGAGTCAGATACGTTTTACAGTGTTGCTGTTACTTAGCAGGTCCACTCCTGATGCAGGTGGGAGGAGCTGTTTCTGTTTATGGTGGATTTGGTTGGCTTAGCCATCGGAGCTGATAGGGTCTAGGCATCCATTAGCTCCTCCCTCACCATTGGACGCATTTAGAATACTTGTGAATATACCTAACTACATGCGTCATCCCAATGGGGGGTTTACAGCGATTGGAAGCAGGAAGGAGCCTGCATGTTTCTTTATGTGGGGTTGGGGCTCATTTTTGGGGTAATTTTGTTATCACATAGGGGACCAAAAGTCCCCCTATGTGATACAATTTTGTTGTGACGGGCTCTCTTTATTGAGACATCAGGGGTCTATAGTGGGTGGGGAAACGGACAGCCACACCCAGAAGTGATATGATACAAGTTTCTAACTAGGCAGGGGGAGAGCAACAAATGGATGTTTACTAGTCTCTCCCCCCTCCGCCCAGGGGTTCCCGTAATCAGGCCCGTCGGAACCCGACAAGCAAACCAAGCAATTGCCTGGGGCCCCCGAGCTGGCCAGGTTCCTGTTCCCGGCCGGACTGACAGGAAGTGCACACACTGAGTGTTCACTTCCTTTTCAGTCCGGTCCCGGGAACAGCAAACTGAATCTCCTGTACCGCACGGTTATGGTACACGGCCGACTGGACTGCAGGAGGAATCAGCGGTGTGGCAAGGGCCCTCCCTGCTGGGGCCCCTGGCCAGCTCGGGACTAGGAGAGAGATCCATGCACTGACAGGTGCCAAGACACAGATCACAGACTTTTTTTATGTTTGCTTGGGGCCCCCTAATTTCTTCAAACGGCCCTGTCTGTAATGCTGGTCCCAGGTCCACAGTTAGGAAAGCGAGGGCTGGGAAACATAATGGCAGGGGTCACACTGGGGGAGGGACTTGGATTGCCCCCCCCCGTCATTGGTCTTGATTGACAGCAGCGGGAGCCAATGTAATGAATGAAAATTGGGCTTTCCCCGACTTAGTTGGGGTAGGCGGTACACTTTAGTTGGGGGTGGGTCAGCCACGCCCTGTGACCTTTGACCTCTGGGAACCCGCCTCCTGACCTTTGGGGGAGGTCCCTGTTCTAATTCCATCGATCCCTCTCTGGCCGGCTTTTAGTAGACGGCTCCTGTGCTTCAGATCAGCACAATTTTTGGGAAGCACTCGGGCTGCCTCTGGATATCAGAAGACGCGCGTTCCTCTAATGTGTTTCTACAGCTGACGCCATCTGTTCTCATTGCGCGATGTTCCCACCATTCCCAAACTTGTACACACAAAACAACCGGAATCTTCCTTCCAGAACTGGAATCTTCTCCTTCTCTGCAGCTGGCTACACACTGAGCAATATGACAGGTCCAAGTGGCACGAGGACGGGGCCACCCAGTGGCGGGGGAGAGGGGTTGCAGAATTGTTAATGCATGATGTAGAATGGGTTTACCTCCTTAAACCTGTGCTCTGCCCCCCCCCCCCCTGCTACCTGGCCCTGGTGGGCATGGAGTGTGCACTGTGCATGCATGACCAATCGCTTGCTCCCAAATAAATGGGGGGGGAGGGGATTGTGCTTGTGCGGCGTGTAGGCAGTGAGTGGATGTCCTGGAGCAAGGTGACGAATCAAGGCACAAATTTGGAGCATATGTGTAGTAAGGGGGGCGTGGCTAAACAAATGACCCCCCCCACCCCGAGTGATAGTGCCCCTCCTACCCTAAATCCACACAGAGCTTCCACTGCAGTCACTGCGTCCTGTGTTGGCTAATGATTGAATGATAACATTGTATTCCAACTAAGGCCCTGTACAAACGTTGGTTTTCCTGACGGGATTCCTGGAAATCTTTTCTTGCAGAGCCGTGCATACAAACGGCCATTCAAAAGAACCGCCGTTCTTTAAAATGGCAAGAATTCGGTGACGTCATCGACTATGACAAGCCGGAGCTCGTCGCATTCAATGCCATCGCCGCCATCTTGCTACACCCTACACTATGCCTTGTATGCTACAGCGCATGCCTCGAAGGATTATCGAGCATGCGCGGGTTTACCTTCGGACAGGTAAGCATGCAGACGACCGGTCTGCCGGGAATCCCGACGAGAAAATAGACAGTCAGGTTCTCTACTTTCCCGTCGGGATTCCCGCTGTTTTTCTGTCGGGAAAACTGCTAAGGAGCATACACACGGCCGGGATTCCCGGCCAAATGCTCTCCTGGCAGTTTTCCTGCCGGGAAAACCGGTCGTGTGTACGATGGGTTTTACTTCCTCTTTTGCTTCATTCACAGCCTGCAAATGTAAAGCATAATGAGCTAGTATGCATCGCATACTAGCCCATTATGTGACACTTACCTGCAAAAGAATCCAGCGATGTCCCCACTGCAGGAAGCGTCCATCTCCTGTCTCCTCTTTCTTCCGGGCTGCCGGACTCCGGCGCTGTGATTCGCCGGAGGCGCGTGACGTCACTCCTGTGCATGCGCACGAGAACTGCAATTCACTGCACAGGCTGGGGAAGAAACAAAACGAAGTGCCGTTTCTTCCCCAGCCTGTGCAGTGAATTGCAGTTCTCGTGCGCATGCACAGGAGTGACGTCACGCGCCTCCGGCGAAGCATGCGCCGTTAACATTTTCGGCAGACTACAAGTGAAATATCTCCTAAACGGCGCATGTTTAGGAGATATTTCCTATAAGTAAGCCTTATTCTAGGCCTACCTTTAGGTAGAAGTAGTCAAAAACGCTTTACAACCACTTTTTAAGGCCCCTTTCTAGACATGTGCAGTTTGTTTTGTTCCGGATTAAAATTTGTCTAAAAACCTATTTGATTCTATTTAAACTCAAGTTCCGTCCAAATAATTTTTTTTATTTGTTCGGATTCGTTTAAAATCGGTATTATTGTAATTCGAATACGTCCGAATTACAATAATACCGAATTTAAACGAATCCGAATGAATGGAAAAAAATAATTTGGACGGAACTTGAATTTGAATAGATTCAAATACGTTTTTGAATCAAATTTGAATAGTTTTTGAATTTCCAGAGAATAAAATATAATAGAAAATAGAGCAATAGAATAGAAAAAAATATATAATGGAATAGAAAAGACTACAACTGAAAATAAAATAGAATATAATAGAGTAAAACAGAAATAAAATTAAAAATAAAAGAATGGGGGAAACAAAAACTAGATTAGAAAACAATAGAATAAGAAAAAATGGAATAGAAAAAATATAACCATTTCCCAAAATTTAAATAGAATCACATTTTGAATAGAATAGAAAATAATAGATTAGAATAGAAAAAAAAAACTGAATACAATAGAACATAACCATCTTCTGAAATTCTAATTTCAAATAGAATACATTTTGAATAGAAAATAATAGAATAGAAAATAAAATAAAATAATAGAATAGAAAATAATAGATTAGAATAGGAAGATGGTTATATTATGTCTATTTTATATTTTATTGTATTTTTTTTTTAATTCAATTTGATTCTATTTCATTCTGTTTTTTTATTTTATTTTCTATTTTGTTCTGTTTTACTATTTTCAATTTTTTTTTCTCTAGTCTATTCCTTTATTTTCTTTTCTATTTTATTGTTTTTGGAAATTTGAAAACTATTCAAAAACTTTTCGCATTTGAAAACTATTTGAATTCGAAAACTATTCGAAATTGATCCAAAAATGATTTGAATTTCGAATACAAATAAAAAAAACAAATTCCAAAAACAAATTAAACGGGTTAAACAAATTTAACTAAACATATTTTTTTTTTTTTGTCTAGGTACTTTCACTTGTGCGACCTGGCTGTGATTTTGTTGTGACTTGAAGCAATGCCTGTGTAATTATTTTTTTTATATATATTTTGGGCCAGTTTTTGTGTGATAAAGAAATCGGGAGATGGGCTTTTATTTGGTGGTAAATTAATAATGGATCTCTCCTGTTTTTTTTTTTTTTTTAATCAAACGAAAACTGGCCCAAAATAGTAAAAAATGTAAAAAAAAATTTTTTATTTTTTTTTTACTATTTTGGGTTAGTTTTCATTTGATAAAAAAATAAATAAAAAAATCAGGAGATATCCATTATTATTTACCGCCAAATAAGACGCAGTATTTTCCACCTGGATGCACAAAGCAGTTGTGATTTAAATGTACGCTTTTACTAACACGTCAAAGTTGCAAAATTGGGTTTAAGCCTTAAGATTTGTTTTACCCTTGGGTACAAAGGGGTTAAAGGGGGGGGGGGGCATTTTAGGACAAGTTGGGTTTTGCCTGGAATTCTATTTGTATGACATCCCTCCACTTCAGCTCCGGGAGGTTTTACACCCCCCCTTCAAGACCAGGGAATTTTTTTGCTAATTGGCACTGCACTATTTTATCTGGTAATTGCGCTGTCATGCGACTTTGTATTCAAACAAAATGTATATCATTTTTTTCACACAAATAGAACTTTCTTTTGGTGGTATTTGATCACCTCTGCGGTTTTTTGTTTTTTATCTTTTGCAATATAAAGAAAAGAAGAGCAACAATTTTGAAAACTATTTAGGCAAAATGTATTCTGCTACATATCTTTGATTAAAAAATAAAAATAAATCCCAATAAGTGTACAAAGATTGATTCGCATTGAAATTATAGCACCTACAAACTATGGGCTGGATACTGGAGTTTTTTATATATTTTTTTTTTCATACTACTTATGGCGGCGATATTCTGGCGAACAATCTGACACTAACTGATGCTGGGGCGGGGGAACTAAGCACAACTGACATCTCCAGTGACACTAATACAGTGATCAGTGCTATTACTATGTACTGTCACTGTACTAATGACTGGGAAGGGGTTAACATCAGGGGGGATCAAATGGTTAACTGTGTGCCTAACGTGTGTGTGTACAGTGTGTACAGTGTGTGTGTGTACAGTGTGTGTGTGTGTGTACAGTGTGTGTACAGTGTGTGTGTGTGTACAGTGTGTGTGTGTGTGTACAGTGTGTGTGTGTGTGTGTGTGTACAGTGTGTGTGTGTGTGTGTGTACAGTGTGTGTGTGTGTACAGTGTGTGTGTGTGTACAGTGTGTGTGTGTGTACAGTGTGTGTGTGTGTACAGTGTGTGTGTGTACAGTGTGTGTGTGTGTGTGTGTACAGTGTGTGTGTGTGTACAGTGTGTGTACAGTGTGTGTACAGTGTGTGTGTGTGTGTACAGTGTGTGTGTGTGTGTACAGTGTGTGTGTGTACAGTGTGTGTACAGTGTGTGTGTGTGTGTGTGTGTGTACAGTGTGTGTGTGTGTGTGTACAGTGTGTGTGTGTACAGTGTGTGTGTGTGTGTGTACAGTGTGTGTGTGTACAGTGTGTGTGTGTGTGTGTGTGTGTACAGTGTGTGTGTGTGTGTGTGTGTGTACAGTGTGTGTGTGTGTACAGTGTGTGTGTGTGTGTGTGTACAGTGTGTGTGTGTGTGTGTGTACAGTGTGCTGCTTTTACTAACTGATCTCTTTGTCTCTTATCCCTGCTTTTCCATTGGCTGAAAGTGCTGATTGGGAGGCGGTTTTCCTGCTTGCTCATTGGACAGAAGCTGGCTGAATGGCCGCCATACACACAGGCCGATGTCCCCTGACAGTCACCCCGTGTGTACAAGACTTGGGAGGCAAAGATGGGGTCACATTTCAGGGTCACAGGTCAAGTTTTGTGTATTTTAGGAATGATTAAAAAAGCAAAATGAGCTCCATTGTGTCTGGGCTGTTCTACGAGGACAATCGCCGACCACCACCCACGTGTGTGAGATCTCCGAGATCTATAGTGGGGTGTTCTGTGATGGGAAGTCGTGAGACACAACTAAAATCATAGATCTCTTCACTCTGTCAGCTTTCATCTCTCTGTCATCCCTCAGCCCTCCTTTCTCTCTTTCATCTCTCTTCTCTCCTCTGTCATCTCTCTTTCTCTGCTCTGTCATCTCTCTCTCTCCTCTTTCATCTCTCTGACATCTCTCTCTTCTCTCCTCTGTCATCTCTCTTTCTCTGCTCTGTCATCTCTCTCTCTCCTCTGTCATCTCTCTGACATCTCTCTCTTCTCTCCTCTGTCATCTCTCTTCTCTCCTCTGTCATCTCTCCTCTGTCATCTCTCTTCTCTCCTCTGTCATCTCTCTTCTCTCCTCTGACATCTCTCTCTCCTCTCCTCTGACATCTCTCTCTTCTCTCCTCTGTCATCTCTCTTCTCTCCTCTGTCATCTCTCCTCTGTCATCTCTCTTCTCTCCTCTGTCATCTCTCTTCTCTCCTCTGTCATCTCTCTTCTCTCCTCTGACATCTCTCTCTCCTCTCCTCTGACATCTCTCTCTTCTCTCCTCTGTCATCTCTCTTCTCTCCTCTGTCATCTCTCTTCTCTCATCTCTCCTCTGTCATCTCTCTCCTCTCCTCTGACATCTCTCTCTCCTCTCCTCTGACATCTCTCTCTTCTCTGACATCTCTCTCTCCTCTCCTCTGTCATCTCTCTTCTCTCCTCTGTCATCTCTCTTCTCTCCTCTGTCATCTCTCTGTTCTCTCCTCTGTCATCTCTCTGTTCTCTCCTCTGTCATCTCTCTGTTCTCTCCTCTGTCATCTCTCTGTTCTCTCCTCTGTCATCTCTCTGTTCTCTCCTCTGACATCTCTCTCTTTTCTCCTCTGTCATCTCTCTTCTCTCCCCTGACATCTCTCTCTCCTCTGACATCTCTCTCTTCTCTCCTCTGTCATCTCTCTGTTCTCTCCTCTGACATCTCTCTCTTCTCTCCTCTGTCATCTCTCTGTTCTCTCCTCTGTCATCTCTCTCTTCTCTCCTCTGTCTCTCTGTCATCTCTCTGTTCTCTCCTCTGTCATCTCTCTCTCTCATCTCTCTCTGTCATCTCTCTCTCTCCTCTGTCATCTCTCTCTCTCTCTCCTCTGACATCTCTCTCTTCTCTGACATCTCTCTCTTCTCTCCTCTGTCATCTCTCTCTCTCTCTCTGTCATCTCTCTCTCTCTCTCTGTCATCTCTCTTCTCTCCTCTGTCATCTCTCTCTTCTCTCCTCTGTCATCTCTCTCTCTCCTCTGTCATCTCTCTCTTCTCTCCTCTGTCATCTCTCTGTTCTCTCTCTCTGACATCTCTCTCTTCTCTCTGTCATCTCTCTGACATCTCTCTCTCCTCTGACATCTCTCTCTTCTCTCCTCTGTCATCTCTCTGTTCTCTCCTCTGACATCTCTCTCTTCTCTCCTCTGTCATCTCTCTGTTCTCTCCTCTGTCATCTCTCTCTTCTCTCCTCTGTCATCTCTCTCTTCTCTGTCAACTCTCTCTTCTCTCTCCTCTGACATCTCTCTCTTCTCTCCTCTGACATCTCTCTCTTCTCTCCTCTGTCATCTCTCTTCTCTATTCTGTCATCTCTCTCTCTCCTCTCCTCTGTCATCTCTCTCTTCTCTCCTCTGTCATCTCTCTCTTCTCTCCTCTGTCATCTCTCTTCTCTCCTCTATCATCTCTCTTTTCTCCTCTGACATATCTTTCTCCTCTCCTCTGACATCTCTCTCTTCTCTGTCATCTCTCTCTTCTCTGTCATCTCTCTCTTCTCTCCTCTGTCATCTCTCTCTCTCTGTCATCTCTCTCTTCTCTCCTCTGTCATCTCTCTCTTCTCTCCTCTGTCATCTCTCTCTCTCTGTCATCTCTCTCTCTCTCTGTCATCTCTCTCTCTCTCTGTCATCTCTCTCTCTCTCTGTCATCTCTCTCTCTCTGTCATCTCTCTCTTCTCTGTCATCTCTCTCTTCTCTGTCATCTCTCTCTCCTCTGTCATCTCTCTCTCCTCTGTCATCTCTCTCTCCTCTGTCATCTCTCTCTTCTCTGTCATCTCTCTCTCCTCTGTCATCTCTCTCTTCTCTGTCATCTCTCTTCTCTGACATCTCTCTCTTCAAGACATCTCTCTCTTCTCTGTCATCTCTCTCTCCTCTCCTCTGACATCTCTCTCTCCTCTGACATCTCTCTCTTCTCTCCTCTGTCATCTCTCTCTTCTCTCCTCTGTCATCTCTCTCTCCTCTGTCATCTCTCTCTTCTCTGTCATCTCTCTCTTCTCTCCTCTGTCATCTCTCTCTTCTCTCCTCTGTCATCTCTCTCCCCTCTCCTCTGTCATCTCTCTCTTCTCCTCCTCTGACATCTCTCTCTTCTCCTCCTCTGACATCTCTCTCTTCTCTCCTGTCATCTCTCTCTTCTCTCCTCTGTCATCTCTCTCTTCTCTCCTCTGTCATCTCTCTCTTCTCTCCTCTGTCATCTCTCTCTTCTCTCCTCTGTCATCTCTCTTCTCTCCTCTGTCATCTCTCTCTTCTCTCTCCTCTGTCATCTCTCTCTTCTCTCTCCTCTGTCATCTCTCTCTTCTCCTCCTCTGACATCTCTCTCTTCTCTCCTGTCATCTCTCTCTTCTCTCCTGTCATCTCTCTCTTCTCTCCTCTGTCATCTCTCTCTTCTCTCCTCTGTCATCTCTCTCTTCTCTCCTCTGTCATCTCTCTCTTCTCTCCTCTGTCATCTCTCTCCTCTGTCATCTCTCTTCTCTCTCCTCTGTCATCTCTCTCTTCTCTGACATCTCTCTCTCTTCTCTCCTCTGTCATCTCTCTTCTCTCCTCTGTCATCTCTCTCTTCTGTCATCTCTCTCTTCTCCTCCTCTGACATCTCTCTCTTCTCTCCTGTCATCTCTCTCTTCTCTCCTGTCATCTCTCTCTTCTCTCCTCTGTCATCTCTCTCTTCTCTCCTCTGTCATCTCTCTCTTCTCTCCTCTGTCATCTCTCTCTTCTCTCCTCTGTCATCTCTCTCCTCTGTCATCTCTCTTCTCTCTCCTCTGTCATCTCTCTCTTCTCTGACATCTCTCTCTCTTCTCTCCTCTGTCATCTCTCTTCTCTCCTCTGTCATCTCTCTTCTCTCCTCTATCATCTCTCTTTTCTCCTCTGACATATCTTTCTCCTCTCCTCTGACATCTCTCTCTTCTCTGTCATCTCTCTCTTCTCTGTCATCTCTCTCTTCTGTCATCTCTCTCTTCTCTGTCATCTCTCTCTTCTCTGTCATCTCTCTCTCCTCTGACATCTCTCTCTCCTCTCCTCTGACATCTCTCTCTTCTCTCCTCTGTCATCTCTCTGTTCTCTCCTCTGTCATCTCTCTGTTCTCTCCTCTGTCATCTCTCTGTTCTCTCCTCTGTCATCTCTCTCTCCTCTCCTCTGACATCTCTCTCTTCTCTCCTCTGTCATCTCTCTGTTCTCTCCTCTGTCATCTCTCTGTTCTCTCCTCTGTCATCTCTCTGTTCTCTCCTCTGTCATCTCTCTGTTCTCTCCTCTGTCATCTCTCTGACATCTCTCTCTTCTCTCCTTTGTCATCTCTCTTCTCTCCTCTGTCATCTCTCTTCTCTCCTCTGTCATCTCTCTTCTCTCCTCTATCATCTCTCTTCTCTCCTCTGACATCTCTCTCTTCTCTCCTCTGTCATCTCTCTCTTCTCTGTCACCTCTCTCTTCTCTGCCATCTCTCTCTTCTCTGACATCTCTCTCTTCTCTGTCATCTCTCTCTCCTCTCCTCTGACATCTCTCTCTCCTCTGACATCTCTCTCTTCTCTTCTCTGTCATCTCTCTCTTCTCTCCTCTGTCATCTCTCTCTTCTCTGTCATCTCTCTGTTCTCTCCTCTGTCATCTCTCTCTTCTCTCCTCTGTCATCTCTCTCTTCTCTCCTCTGTCATCTCTCTCTTCTGTCATCTCTCTCCCCTCTCCTCTGTCATCTCTCTCTTCTCCTCCTCTGACATCTCTCTCTTCTCTCCTGTCATCTCTCTCTTCTCTCCTCTGTCATCTCTCTCTTCTCTCCTCTGTCATCTCTCTCTTCTCTCTCCTCTGTCATCTCTCTCTTCTCTCTCCTCTGTCATCTCTCTCTTCTCCTCCTCTGACATCTCTCTCTTCTCTCCTCTGTCATCTCTCTCTTCTCTCCTCTGTCATCTCTCTCTTCTCTCCTCTGTCATCTCTCTCTTCTCTCCTCTGTCATCTCTCTCTTCTCTCCTCTGTCATCTCTCTCTTCTCTCCTCTGTCATCTCTCTCCTCTGTCATCTCTCTTCTCTCTCCTCTGTCATCTCTCTCTTCTCTGACATCTCTCTCCTCTGTCATCTATCATCTCACTCTATTATCTTTGTATCTCTGTCATCTCTCTCTTCTCTCCTCTCTCTTCTCTCCTCTGTCATCTCTCTTCTCTCCTCTGTCATCTCTCTCTTCTCTGACATCTCTTTCTCTTCTCTCCTCTGTCATCTCACTCTATTATCTTTGTATCTCTGTCATCTCTCTCTTCTGTCAGCTCTCTCCTTTCTGTCATCCCACTCTATCATCTTTCTCTCTCTCATTCCTCCCTCTCCCCTCTATTTGTATCATCTCTCTCTCCTCTCTATCATCGCTCTCTCTCTCATCACTGTTATTTCTCACTCTCTCTCAATGTCATCTTTCTCTCCTCTATCATCTCTCCCTCTATTATCGCTCTCTATCTCACTCTCCTATCATCTCTCTCTCCCCTCTCTCTCACTCGCTTCTCTATCACATCTCTCCCCTCTCTATCATCTCTCTCCCCTCTCTATCATCTCTCTCCCCTCTCTATCATCTCTCTCTCCTCTCTATCATCTCTCTCATGCTATCCTCGTTCCTCTTTATAAAGCTGAATTAATATACAACAATAAAAGTAAGTTGTTATTCGGTGAGTCCCCTCCCTCCGGTGTCGGTGGTGAGGAGAGGAGTGTACTCGTCTCTCTGTCAGACATGAATCACTTCCCTCCCCCCCCCCCCCCTCATCACTGACCCCCCCCCCCTCCTCCTCTCCTCCCCTCCCCCCGGCCTCCTCTCCTCACACACTCCTCTCTCTCTCCTCAGGTCGGTGGTGATGTCGGTGTCGGTGTCGGATTGGTTCTGGTCGGATCGGATCTGGTTGCCGTGTAATTATACATGGAAGGATCTGGAGAACGATGAGGGGACCGGAGCCGTGTCCCCCGCCCAGCTCTATGTCACCTTACCGCTGGCCCTGGCCTTCATCCTCCTCCGACTCTTCTATGAGAGGTAAGTCACCCTCCCCCCTCCTCCCCCGAGGTAAGTGTCTCCCCCCTCCCTCACCGGGAGAAGTTTGCATCTTTAATCCGGGCACTTGTTGATCCTGTAGTGTGTGAGGGGGACACGGCGTATGTTGGTGACATTCCGGTCTGTGAGCCCCTCCCCCTTTATTATGGGATGTCTCCCGGTGACACGTGTCCCCATAGGACGGATTTCTGGCACTTTTGTTGTTGTTTGCAGGAGTTTTGAATGTCCTCTACGTTATGTTGTCACCCCGGGGTCACCCTCTGAGGGGGAGGGGCGCTATGCTGTCACCCTCTGACGGGGGGAGGGGCGCTATGCTGTCACCCTCTGGAAGGCACTGTGCTGTCACCCCGGGACCACCCTCTGGGGGGCACTATGCTGTCACCCCGGGACCACCCTCTGGGGGGCACTATGCTGTCACCCCGGGACCACCCTCTGGGGGGCACTATGCTGTCACCCCGGGACCACCCTCTGGGGGGCACTATGCTGTCACCCCGGGACCACCCTCTGGGGGGTGTTATGCTGTCACCCCAGGATCACCCTCTGGGGGGTGTTATGCTGTCACCCCAGGATCACCCTCTGGGGGGCACTATGCTGTCACCCCAGGATCACCTTCTGGGGGGCACTATGCTGTCACCCCAGGATCACCTTCTTGGGGGGCACTATGCTGTCACCCCGGGATCACCCTCTGGGGGGCACTATGCTGTCACCCCAGGATCACCTTCTGGGGGGCACTATGCTGTCACCCCGGGATCACCCTCTGGGGAGCACTATGCTGTCACCCCGGGACCACCCTCTGGGGGGTGTTATGCTGTCACCCCAGGATCACCATCTGGGGGGTGTTATGCTGTCACCCCAGGATCACCTTCTGGGGGGCACTATGCTGTCACCCCGGGATCACCCTCTGGGGGGCACTATGCTGTCACCCCAGGATCACCTTCTGGGGGGCACTATGCTGTCACCCCGGGATCACCCTCTGGGGAGCACTATGCTGTCACCCCGGGACCACCCTCTGGGGGGTGTTATGCTGTCACCCCAGGATCACCTTCTGGGGGGCACTATGCTGTCACCCCGGGATCACCCTCTGGGGGGCACTATGCTGTCAACCAAGGAACACCCTCTGGGGGGTGTTATGCTGCCATCCTCTGAGGGGCACTATGCTGTCACCCCGGTATCATCCTCTGGGGGGTGTTATGCTGCCACTATCTGGGGGGCACTGTGCTGTCACTCCAGGAACACCCTCTGAGGGGGGGCACTATGCTGTCACCCCGGGATCACCCTCTGGGGGGTGTTATGCTGCCACCCTCTGGGAGGCACTGTGCTGTCACCCCAGGACCACCCACTTGGGGGGCACTATGCCATCACCCCAGGACCAATCTTTGGGGGGCGTTATGCCGTCACCCTCTGGGGGGGGCACTATGCCATCACCCCAGGATCACCCTCTGGAGGGGCATAATGCTCCCACCTTCTGGAGGGGCACTATGCTCTCACCCTCTGGGGGGGGGGCACTATGCTGTCACCCCAGGAACACCCTCTGGGGGGGGCACTATACTGTCACCCCAGGAACACCCTCTGAGGGGGGGCACTATGCCGTCACCCCAGGATCACCCTCTGGGGGGGGCACAATGCCGTCACCCCAGGATCCCCCTCTGGGGGGGCACTATACTGTCACCCCAGGATCACCCTCTGGGGGGGGGCACTATACTGTCACCCCAGGATCACCCTCTGGGGGGCACTATTCTGTTACCTTCTGGGGGGGGCCCTGTAACACCCTCCTAGATGCCCATTGTAACCATTGAAGGTCCCCATTCACTTGTACCGGTTGGGTTTAGCAGCAGATCTGCCCACCATACACAATACACGTTGTCATTCTGTGTACCTCCCCCTGCGTGGGTGGAACGCACTTTTTTTTTTTTTTGCAAGTTTTTACTTTTGGCGTCCCGAAAAGGGCACCCAAACTCACAAAAAGTACGGCGGGCATGACTTCAGAAATAACTGTGAAAAATCACCCCGGTACCGTGCGCTTTGGAGGCTGCAAAACGCACTGCGATTGTTAGAGGTGCTGCGGGGGGGGGGGGGGGGGGGGGGGTCGTTAACTCTTTCACTGTCAGTGGTGTTTTTTTGATCAGCTGTGTCCAATCACAGCTCATCACAATGTAAACAGGATTTGCCGGTTATCGGCATTCTTCCCTCACACTGACAACATGTGAGGAGAGGAGAGCCGGCAATCCACACAGGGGACATCTACACTGACAGTCAGCATCCTGATTATCAGTGCAGTGCCAACAGTGCTGCCAATCTGTGCCAGTGCTCATCAGTGATGCCTGTCAGTACTACCGCATATCATTGCAGCCTATTAGTGTCCATCAATGCAAATCTGTGCCCACCAGTGCTGCCAATCTGTGCCAGTGCTCATGAGTGATGCCTGTCAGTGCAGCCTTGTCAATGCCAATCTGTGCCCACCAGTGCTGCCAAGCTATGCTAATCTGGGCCTATCAGTGACACTTGCCAGTGCCTATATTGGTGCAGCCTCCTCTGTGCCCACCAGTGCCACCTCATCAATGCCATTCTGTGCCCACCAGTGCTGCCAATCAGTGCCTATATTAATGCAGCTTCATCAGTGCCATCTGAGCCGCATATCACCAGTGCTCTGCCACATATTACCAGTGCTGCCAAACTGTGCCAATCAGTGCCTAGATTAGTGCAGTTTATTAGTGCAGCCTCATTAATGCCCACCAGTGCTGCCAAGCTATGCTAATCTGTGCCAATTGGTGCCTGTGAGTGATGCCTGTCAGTGCCTGTATTAGTGCAGCCTCATCTGTGCCCACCAGTGCCACATCATCATTGCCAATCTGTGGCCACCAGTGCTGCCAAACTGTTCTAATCTTTGCCAATCGGTGCCTATATTTGTGCAGCCTCATCAGTGCCACCTATCTGTGCTGCCTTATCAGTGCCCACCAGTGCTGCCAGTCTGTGCCCACTAGTGCTACCCATCGGTGCCAAACTGTGCTAATCTGTGCCAAATGGTGATGCATATTAGTAATCACTGTTAGTTCAACATCAGCAGTGCTAATCTGTGCCCACCAGTAATACTAATCTGCCAATCCATATCCATCAGTGAAGAAAAAATACTTATTTACAAAAAAAAGAACAATTGTTGGTCTTTATTTTTCTTCCGTTTATAAAAATGTAATAAGGAATCGGATGTGGTGTAGCATGAAAATGGGTCTGGGCAGGAAGGGGGTGAAAGTGCCCGGTAGGCAAGTGGTTAAATTTTGCATGTCCCGTGAAATGGCAACAAACTTCAGCACTGTATATCTTCTATAGGCAACGCTTTAAAAGCCCCCCCCCCCCCCCCCATAGGTCATTGGTTTAGCTTTGTGGAAAGGGGCTGGTGCTAGAATTATTGCTCTCACTCCACAATATGAGGCCATATGTAATGTGTATTGCAATTGGTGTATAGGGAGGGGGGTGCCTCTAACATTTTTATTTGGGGGGAGAGAAATTTTTTTTTATGAATTTTTTTTTTAATGATTTTTTTTTAAATCATAAAGAGGAGCCCCCCCCCCCCCTGGGCTGGCCGTGGCCGTGGGGGGGGGGGGGGGGAGGGGCAAGGAGGAGGCAGGGCCGAACTTCTGGGTCACTTTGCCACAGCAAAGGCAAATATATATAATTTTTTCATTATTTTCATTATTTATATATATATATATATATATATATATATATATATATATATATATATATATATCTATATATATATATATATATAATCTAATTTGTTTTCATTTATTGTTTTGGATTGAGTAAAGGAGGGTTATAACCCCTGTCAGGGCCACAGACCGCAATAAAAACGGAGGTTCTAATCCCTCTCCACTCTATCCAAAATGTAAAAATAAAACTTTTTTTTTTAGTTGCACTTTTAAACACAATCGGATGTGAAGCAGCCGCCTGTCGAATGTTCTTTGAAGAGTGATCCAAATGCAAAAAGCCCTAAAACACAACACAGTGACTTTGCTTGCCCTTATCTGCCCTTTGGCACACTATTCCTCCCATTGACACCAATGATGGGGCACTGTTCCTCCCACTGACACCAATGATGGGGCACTGTTCCTCCCACTGACACCAATGATGGGGCACTATTCCTCCCACTGACACCAATGATGGGGCATTATTCCTCCCATTGACACCAATGATGGGGCATTATCCCTTCCACTGACACCAGTGATGGGGCACTGTTCCACTGACACCAATGATGGGGCACTGTTCCTCCCACTGACACCAATGATGGGGCACTATTCCTCCCACTGACACCGATGATGGGGCACTATTCCTCCCACTGACACCAGTGATGGGGCACTATTCCTCCCATTGACACCAATGATGGGGCACTGTTCCTCCCACTGACACCAATGATGGGACACTATTCCTCCCACTGACACCAATGATGGGACACTATTCCTCCCACTGACACCAATGATGGGACACTATTCCTCCCACTGACACCAATGATGGGACACTATTCCTCCCACTGACACCAATGATGGGACACTATTCCTCCTACTGACAGCAGTGATAGGGGACTATTCCTCCTACTGACAGCAGTGATAGGGGACTATTCCTCCTACTGACAGCAGTGATGGGGCACTATTCCTCCCACTGGCAGCAGTGATGGGGCACTATTCCTCCCACTGACACAGACAATGGGGCACTATTCCTCCCACTGACACAGACGATGGGGCACTATTCCTCCCACTGACACAGACGATGGGGCACTATTCCTCCCACTGACACAGACGATGGGGGACTAGTCCTACTGTCTCCCACTTGCCCTAATCCGGTCCCCCTAAAGTCTGAAGGACTGTAAGCTCACCCCCTGTTTACAAAGTTTGGAGACCCCCCCTCCCATAGTCCATCTCAGGAGTGAGCAAGAGAGGGTGGCTACATTCCTACATACAGTGGGACCATGGAGAATAAATGTAGTCACCCTCTAACAGGAAGTCAGGTCACAGCTGCAAATAAGGAATTGGAAGATTTGCAGGAGGCTGAGAGCAATAGAAGGGACTTTACTGAGTATAACTAATAGCAAAAGTTTTTGTTAGTTTTGAGCAGAGGGGAGGGATTAAAACACCAGTCAGGTTTTTTTTTTTTTTTTATTGCTGTCTGTGTCCCCGTTGGGGAGATTCATGCCCATTATTTGTCTTTGTGACCCATCATTTCCAAAAGTGAAAGAAAATACTAAAGTTTGGGTTGTCCCCAGAACAGGAATAGAGGGGAAATCTTCCAATGGGGACAACCAGTTGGAAGGGATTTCCTATCACTTCCTGTTTTGAGAATGCGATAGTAAGTGAAGGTAAATCTCCCCAATGGGTCACAGATGGCAAAAAAAAAAAAAGCTGACGGAGGTTAAATCCTTCCATTACTCTATTCAAAATGGGGAAAAAAACTACTTGAAGAATACAAACATTTTAAACCAGTTTGGTGTCCCTTTAGGTTGTGCGATGTGCAGTGCAGAAAAATGCAGCGCGTCTTCTCCCACAGCACATCGGAGGGCGCTGCAAAACGCACCATTCTGCTCTGTGGAGATGTAAAATGAAGTGTCCCTATGCAAAACTTCAAATAAAGTTTATGAAAAAAAAAAAGTAAGCAGTGCGATGTGCCGAAACATGCATCACACCGCCCCCTGCTGGAGCTAAGACTCGCATTCTGGCTCCACCCCTTTTATGTCCCATCAGGTTTAGAGGTTGACCGATATGGGTTTTTCTCTGGCCGATGCCAATATTTAGAAATCTGGGCGGCCAATATTTTAGGCCCATTTTTCTTTTTTTTTTTGGTGGCACTGGCTCGTGGCACTAATTGGCACTGGAAGATGGCACTAGCAGAAGGCACTTATTGGCACTGGCAGATTGCACTGGATGGCACTGAAAGATGGTACTACCAGATGGCACTGATTGGCACTGGCAGGTGGCACTAATTGACACTGGCAGGTGGCACTGATTGGCAGATGGCACTGGCAGGTGACACGTGGCACTCGTAGGTGACACTGGCACTGGTTGGCACTGACTGGCAGGTGGCACTAATTGGCACTGGCAGGTGGCACTGGGTGGCAATAGTTAGCACAGGTTGGCATTGGCAGGTGGCACTGATGGCTTTACTTGGCACTGGTAGGTGGCACTGGATCGCACTGGCAGGTGGCACTGGATGGAAGGTGGCACTAATTGGCACTGGATGGTGGCACTAATTGGCACTGGATGCTGGCACTGGTATTGCCACTGGCAGATGGCACTGGATGGCAAGTGGCACTAATTGGCACTGGATGGCAAGTGGCACTAATTGGCACTGGCAAGTGGCACTAATTGGCACAAAAAAATTGTGTCGCCCCCTTCAGTACAGACCCCCTCTCCCTCCAGTATAGACACCCTTGCCCCTGGTAGTACAGACACCAAAGAGCGGTGTGTGTCCCATGAGCGCGGGCGCCTCCTCTGTGGGCATAAACAGAGAGGAAGGCTGCCGCGCTGGGTGTACCAAGATGGCCGCGGCTTCGGATCTAGGCCGAAGCCGCGGTCTTTCCTGATGCTGTGGCCGCGTCGGCAATCCGTGAATTGCCGCCGCGGTCACAGCATCAAAAAAGGCCGCGACTTTGGCCTAGCTCCGGATCCGTGGCACCGCTAGGGTCCATGTAAAATATCGGTCTAATTTGAAAAAAAAAAAAACGGCCGATGCCGATTTCTCCAAAATGGCCAAATATCGGCCGATATATCCATCGACCTCTAATCAGCTTCACTCCTCCCATCGGCCATCATAGCAGACCTGATGGGAAAAGGAGGCCTTTAAAATGGAATACATACAAGGAGCGCTACCTCCTCCCAAAAAGATGCAGATTGAATGACTCATTGTACAATCAATCATGTGTTATCTCCACTGCAGATTGATTCTTAAATATCGACCACCTTGCAGCACACAGTGGGGCGACTCACATGCATGTGAACGTTTACATGTGTACAGCATTAAAGTGATACTAAAGTCTCATTTCTTTTCTTTTAGCAATAACAAACATGTTATACTTATCTCCTCTGTGTAATGGATTTGCACAGAGCAGCCCCCCATCCTCTTCGCGGGTCCCGCTTCTGTGCTCCTGGCCCCTCCCTCCTGCTGAGTATGCCCACAGCAAGTGGCTTGCTATGGGGGCACCCGAGCCAAGCTGCAGCCCCCATGTGTCCATTCAGACACAGAGCTGCCTTTCGACCCCGCCCCCTCTCTGATTGGCTAATTGACTTTGACGGCCACTGGAGCCAGTGATGCCGCTGCCGTGTCTTGGCAGTGATCAGACAGGTTAGAAACTGTATACATGGGACGAGTGACGTTGTTATAGTGATCAGAGCTAGAAATAGCCACAGATTACTGTGTAAATGACACGGACAGGGAAGGGGTTAACACTAGGGGGTGATCAATGGGTTAGGTGTTCCCTAGGGAGGGGTTTCTAACTGTGGAGGGAGGGGACTAATGGGGAGTAGGGAGAGATCACTGTTCCAAATCTCTAGGAACAACAGATCTCTCTACTTCCCTGTCAGAACAGGGATCTGCTTTGTTTACACTGGCAGATGCCCGTTCTGACTCTATGTAGAGCGATCGTGGGTGGCTGGCGAACATATCCGCTTTTGCCCATGCTTTGGCGGGCGTGTGCCTGCTATAGATATTACACAAAGCGCCATACTGGTACAGCGGCTGGTCGGCAAATGGTTAAACATACTTCTCCATTACTTCTGCCTTACTTCCTGGTCAGACTTTAGGTCATTATACAGGAAGGAGTTGACCAGCTGAGGGGTAAATGATGCAGGGTGTGTGCTAATGAGATCAGCTGGTCAACTCCTTCCTGTGTCATGACCTAAAGTCTTCCCAGGAAGTAAGGCAGAAGTAATGGAGAAGTGTATTTTTTATTTTTTTTCACGGCTATAAAGACAGTGAGGTAAGCGTGTGTAGAATGAATGGAAAGCTGTTTTATTTTTGCAAGACGAGTATGTTAATGCTATATTGGTACATAGGGGAGCTTGAATTGGGGGGGGGGGGGGGGCTTTGAACTTGGCCTTTTAAAGAGGAACTGCAAGTCTGCTAACTTAATTTCAAATAAAATCATCTTTGCCATTCTAAAGCTTTTCACCAACCACTTTGCATATTATTTTATATATACTGTGATTCTGTCCCTGCCAAATATGCTGCAGAAATCTCCCACCACTGAGTCTGGCTACAGCCGTTTTAACTGTGGGCAGCTGAAGCCACTTCCTAGATTTACACAGACACACAGAGACCTCTAGCTCTACAGCTCTCATTGGCCCTCTTATGACTCCTCCCCCTTCCTTCCTAGCAACCTCAGGAGAGTGAGAGAGAGAGAGAGCTGTGCATGATGTCATAATCCTAGGCCAATGACCCAGACAAGAAACATGAAGTGGGCTGTATAAGGTATTTACTGGCAGGAAAAAAAATGTTTTACTATCCAAAGTTAAAACAACAAGGGCAGAAGATTTAATAGATGGAAAGATGGAAAACAAATTACTGAAGTTCCACTTTAAGGCAATAAATTGATTTGACAATGATAACAATCTGAAAGTCCAATTCAACCTTTCCATTGTCATCCTGAAAATGATCAGTTGGGGTGTCACTGTCATGTGTTATTCATATACTATTGTCATCCTATGTACACAAAATGATCTGGTTGAGGAAGCCGTCACCCATTTCTGTGGGAACAGATCCCCCCTGTATTGGGTACAGACCCCCCCCCATATATTGGGTACAGACCCCCCCCATATATTGGGTACAGACCCCCCTATATATTGGGTACAGATCCCCTCTGTATTGGGTACAGACCCCCCCCATATATTGGGTACAGATCCCCCCCCCATATATTGGGTACAGATTAGAGGTCGGCCGATATTTGGCCATTTTGGAGAAATCAGCATCGGCCGATTTTTATCCAAATTAGGCCGATATTTTACATGGCCGCTAGCGGTGCCACGGATCCAGAGCTAGGCCGAAGTCGCGGCCTTTCCTGATGCTGTGACCGCGGCGGCAACCCGCGGTAACAGCATCAGGAAAGACCGCGGCTTCGGCCTAGCTCCGGAGCCACGGCCATCTTGGTACACCCAGCGCGGTGGCCCTCCTCTGTTTACATCCACAGAGGAGGAGGGGCCTCGTGGGACACACACCGCTCTCTGGTGTCTGTACTACGGGGGCAGGGGGGGTGTCTATACTGGAGGGAGAGGGGGTCTGTACTGAGGGGGGTGATACCATTTTTTTTTTGCACCAGTGCCACCTGCCAGTGCCTATTAGTGCCACTTGCCATCCAGTGCCATCTGCCAGTGGCAATACCAGTGCCACCATCCAGTGCCAATTAGTGCCACCTTCCATCCAGTGTCATCTGCCAATTCCACCTGCCAGTGCCAATACCAGTGCCACCATCTAGTGCCAATTAGTGCCACCTTCCATCCAGTGCCAGCTGACAGTGCGATCCAGTGCCACCTACCAGTGCCAACTAAAGCCATCAGTGCCACCTGCCAATGCCAACCAGTGCTAACTATTGCCATCCAGTGCCACCTGCCCGTGCCAACCAGTGCCACTTGCTAGTGCCACCTGACAGTGCCACATGCCATCTGCCAGTGTCAATTGGTGCAACCTGCCAGTGCCAATAAGTGCCTTCTGCTAGTGCCATCTTCCAGTGCCAATTACTGTCATCCAGTGCCACGAGCCAGTACCACCAAAAAATATAAAAAAAATCGGCCTAAAATATTGGCCGCAAAAATCGGTATCATATATCGGCCATCGGCCGCCCAGATTTCTAAATATCGGGATCGACATCTGCCAGAGAAAAACCCATATCGGTCGACCTCTAGTACAGATTCCCCCCCCTGTATTGGGAACAGAGCCCCCTATATTGGATAAAGATCCCCCCATATATTGGGAACAGATCCCCCCTATATATTCGGTACAGAGCCCCCCCTATATTGGGAACAGAGCCCCCTATATTGGATACAGACCCCCCCTATATTGCCCCAACACTGATCTATGTATGAAGAGACACTGTGGATTGTTCTGTATGCAGGTTGTCCTGTGTTTCTGTGTGCCGGGGCTCTGTGTCGGCTTGTCTTCATGCTCTGCACACAGGGCTTGGCATTGGAAGCCTCCGGCCGTGTCTCATGGGGTGTCATGAGTCACAGTCGACTTCCGTGTGCTGCTCACCAGATCACACACAGGCAATCCGGAAGCACGGGGTGTGGAGCAAGAAGTGCCAGTTATTAGGCTGCTAATAAAAGTGCAGTGTACTGAGTCCTATACATAACCTTTAGCATATTTACAGAGAGGTGATGTCTTGTCAGAGATTCAGAGAGATGGATGCTGCCGGTGTCTCTTATCCCAAAGCAAACATTGGCAATCAGCACAGGTTATCTGACCAGTCTGATGTCACCCCATGTTACCCAAGAGAGGTCAGCCTGGTGACGTGTGTCTGCGCCCTCCACATGTCTGTCACCTGATCTCGCCATCATCTCATGTCTTAAAGTGGAATTCCCTGCGCCTTGTATTTTTTATTTTATTTTTCTAACTCCTCTTATCTCTTTGAAATTCAGAGGATCCTGGGACAGCGTTCACTTGCAGTTGTACATTGCGATTAGCTGCATTCACATGCGGATACGCGCGGCTGCGTTTAGCTGCGTCGGAACATTCTTGCCATTTCTGATGTACTTCCTGTTGTTTTTCTTTTCTTGTTTTTCGCTGCTATCTGCAGGAGAAATAGTACACTGCGATTTACCTGCAATAAATCGTTCCTGGACGCAGTCAAATTTTTTTTTTTCTAACCGCGCCAAGCCCCATGTAACAAAACCATTGCTAAACGCAGTGTGTGAATGGGGACATAGGAAAGCATTGTCTGAGTTTAGCTGCAGTAGAACTTGATCTATCCGCAGCTAAAAGCTGAATTCTATCCACCCATGTCAAAGGGGCGGATAGTGCACAGTCTACACCAGGGATCCTCAAACTACGGCCCTCCAGCTGTTGCGGAACTACAAGTCCCATGAGGCATTGTAAAACTCTGACATTCACAGACATGACTAGGGCATGATGGGAATTGTAGTTCCTGAACAGCTGGAGGGCCATAGTTTGAGGACCCATGGTCTACACAGTAGTTAAAGGATCACTAAAGTTAATATTTTTTTTTTAACCACTTGCTTACTGGGCACATATACCCCCCTCCTGCCCAGGCAAAATTTTAGCTTCCGGCACTGCGTTGCTTTAACTGACAATAGCGCGGTCGTGCGACGTGGCTCCCAAACAAAATTGGCGTCCTTTTTTCCCCACAAATAGAGATTTCTTTTGGTGGCATTTGATCACCTGTGCTGTTTTAATTTTTTGCGTTAAAAACAAAAAGAGCGACAATTAAAAAAAACACAATGGCCCAGGTTAACAAAGCACTTACGCCGACGTAACTCACTTTTTCCCGACGTAGCGTAAATATGCGCCCGGCGTATGTGTGCGCCAGAGTCACAAACCAAGATACGCCTAAAAATAGGCCACCCTACCCCGACGTATATTACTTACGCCGGCGTGGCGTGGGCGCAGATATGGTCTGGACATATGTTGCTTCTCCCATTGATTAGGCATTCACATATGCAAATCAGGGAAATACGGCGATTCACGAACGTAATTGCGCCGGCGCATGATATACGCGGTTTGAGTACGTTTTACATCCGGCGTAAAGTTATTCCCCATAGATGAGACGCAACCCATGCAAAGGTATGGACCAGGGAACACAAGCCTACGTATTGTACGTTGGACGTCTATGAATATGGGCCGACGTGGGTCTTGCTGGGCGTAGGTTACGTTAACGGCGTACACAGTGATCCAACGTATCTTAGGCAGTTGTTCCGACGTGGTTGTACGCATGCGCAGTTCGTTTTAAGTACTTGTCTTGCGCCCGGGCCATCATTGGCACGGATCACGGCCACTTCCAGCCCACTTCCACTTATACCAGCCTGCACCTTCGAAATGTAAGCTACGCCGGCGCAGAGTTGGGAGCAATAGCTTGCTGAATTCAGTGCATGCCTCTCCTAGTGGTTGTGAAAGACGAGGACGTCATATGAAGTCTTGTCAGAACAATGGAGCTATCGTGCCGCTGTTGGCGGCCGGTAGTATAGTGGTTAAATAACAAACATGTTATTATACTTACCAGCTCGTTTTGCACAGAGTGGCCCTCGATCCTGGTCTTCTGGGGTCCCTTGGCGGCTATCTCGGCTCCCCCCGCAAGGACTCAACACCTTCCTGCAAGCTTGCATTGTGTTGTTTTTGCGGGCGCGCTCCCGTGATACAGCCCCCGGCGCTCCGCGTCACTCGATGTTCTTGTCAATTTCGGGTTTCGGCCAAGAGCATCCTGAATTTTCGGTTTCAACACCAAAATGTTTAATTTCGATGCATCAATAATTGAACCACCTCAATACCGGGCACTTAAACCCCCTTCCTGCCCAAGCCATTTTTTAGCTTTCAGTGCTGTTGCATGTTTATGTGACAATTGCGCGGTCATGCAACACTGTATCAAAATGTTATTGTTTTTTTTCCCCACAAATAGAGCTTTCTTTTGATCACCTCTGTGGTTTTTATTACTTGCGCTATAAACAAAAGAAGAGTGACAACTTTTTGCTATAAGAAATATCCAGTTTAAAAAAAATAAAACATTTCACTAGTAATGGCGGCGATTTGTGTTTTTTATTGTGACTGTGACATTGCGGCGGACATATCGGACACTTTTGACACTATTTTGGGACCATTCACATTTATACAGCGATCAGTGCTATAAAAATGCACTGATTACTGTGTAAATGTGACGGGCAAGGAAAGGGTTAACCACTAGGGGCGATCAAGGGGTTAAATATGTTTCCTAGGGAGTGATTCTAACTCTAGGGGGGAGGGGGGGACTCACAAGGAGAGGAGACCGATCTGTGTTCCTCTGTACTGGAAACACACCATTGGTCTCCTCTCACCTGACAGGACGTGGATCTGTGTGTTGTGTGTTTACATACACAGATCCACGATCCACGGTCCCGCCAGGGAAGCGCATTGGTTCCTGAGTGACACGCACACGCCCCCCTAGAGGGCAGAGGAGCCAAGGACGTCATATTACACCCGGCCAGAAAAAAAGCCGCACTGCCCAGCCGTCATTTGACAGCTGGTGGGCGGCAAGCGGTTAAAGCTTATCTCCACTTTCATGGAATTATTTTTTTGCAAAAAATAAAAAAACAATGAGCGTATACCAGGGTTTGACAAATTTGCTTGGAATCTAGGAGCCAGCTACAAAAGTTAGGAGCCAAAAAACGCACTCCGTCCCTTCAAGCTTGTGCGCAGAAGCAAACGCATACGTGAGTAGCGTCCGCATATGTAAACAGTATTCATACCACACATGTGAGGTATTGCCGTGATTGTTGGAGTGAGAACAATAATTCTAGCCCTAGACCTCCTCTGTAACTCAAAACATGCAACCTGTAGAATTTTTTAAACGTCGTCTATGAAGATTTTAAAGGGTAAAAGTTTGTCGCCATTCCAAGAGCGGACGCAATTTTGAAGCGTGACATGTTGGGTATCAATTTACTCGGCGTAACATTATCTTTCACAATATAAAAAAAAAATTGGGATAATTTTACTGTTGTCTTATTTTTTTAATTAAAAAAAGTGTATTTTTTCCCCCAAAAAAGTGCGCTTGTAAGACCACTGCGCAAATACAGTGTGACAAAAAGTATTGCAACGACCGCCGTTTTATTCTCTAGGGTGTTAGAATAAAAAAATATATAATGTTTGGGGGTTGTAATTAGAGGGAAGGAGATGGCAGTGAAAAAACACATTAGAACTGCTGTTTTTTGCTACTTGTAATGTAATGTAACCTGTATTGCCACACGATGGCCACTCCTAGATTCCTTCTGCAGGCCTCAGCTTCCTTCTGTGAAGTCTGCAAAGCTGCAGCCTCAATTACCGTCAGGCGTGGGCCTGCCGCGATCGTGCCCTGCATCGGCCAGTAATTTATGCTGCAGCTTTGCGGCCTTCTGCAGCCCTAAGCTTCCCCAGGCGCTAGGTCACAATTTCTTGTCGCAATTGCGACCTGGCGCCCGGATTTTGTCGAGGCCTGGCGTATACAATTGTGACACTTTAATTGAATGTTATTAAAAATTGCCTTTGCTTTTCAATCTGCAGCTCTGTAATTTCCTGTAAAATGCAATATGGCAACCTGGTGTACACAGGACCCCCCCCCCCAGATATGTAATTTCCTGCTTGTGTGATTGGCCCACTGATTTTCCCAGAAGTCTACACTAAGATGCAAGTTAGATTTTTGGTATCTTCTGCAACAAAAATTTAATTTTTGGTGAAATACTCCTGTGACGGTAGTCGAACATATCCCTGTGGTCCATGACAACTCCCAATAGGAACACGTCTAAAGGGATGCAGACCCAGCCACAGTGCAGCAGCTGATTGATAATTCTATAATCCTTTCCATACAGATTCACTCCAACACATGGACACAGACTTCCTCACTGCAGGTGTTCTGTTAAAGTGCCCCCCCTTCATTGAATGGTGCCCGGGACGAACTGCGTATGCGCCGTACGTCGTAGCACAAGACCTGATTTGCCGATTAGCTGGGCTGATGTAACCATGGCGCATGCGCACATCTTAGGAGGTATCTCTCAATGGGAGATACCATTTCAAAGACACAATTTAAACCTAAAGAAACACAGACAAAACTGGACCATCAGCACACTGTATAGCTGCTCCGCAACAGCGAGGCACAATGTGAGAACTACGGTCTCCCCCGCTGTTTGTATAGGTTTCAATTGTGCCCGCGAAACCTCCTACGATGTGCGCTTGGGCCCTGTTCGGCAACTCGGCTGAAGTGCGGCTCCGCCCTGCTCATGCGCGGGCACTATTCAATGGGGGGTACTTCTTGACACAACACCGGCTTTAACCCCCACTAGGGTGCCCACGTGTCTCGGATTGCCAGGGACTGTCCTGCAATTGACATGTCTGTCCTGGGTCCCGGGCTCCTTCATTCTGGGACAATACAGTGTCCCGGAAATAAATAGAGGACACAGCCACCCCCTACTAACTAGTAACTACATTTCCAGAACTGGTTTCTAGGGCCAGCGCTGCCTTGCGTCTTGCAACCTGTGACAATTTACTCTCAGACAGTGAGGTCAGGAGTGAGGCCTGCGCTTAGTGCAGCGCTGCTGTCCCCACCCACCTCGGCACCTCCTCCTTCCCTGGCAACCAGCGTCACGGCAAGCAGCAAGGACTGGTGTGATCTTTACTCTCCAGACAGTGACGCCACTCCTTTCCTTCAATGCACGTGGCTCATGCAGAGGGAGTGACAGCAGCACTGCATCTGGTGGCAGGCTATGGGTGGCAAGCGGCACTGCATCTAGTGGCAAGTGGCACATTCACCTGACAAATAATCTGCCGTTATATTCCCCTTCAACCCCGAGACTACATTTCTCCCCGCCCCCTAATTTTTTGGGGGGAAGGTGAGAGAGGGGGCGTGTCCCTGAATGTCAGTTTGGAAATGCGGTCACCCTATTGTGGGGTGCTTGCAGAGCAGTCCCAATCACTTGTATCGCCCACCGATAAAGCGTTGCGGCTGCAGCATGCGTACACTCCCGAGCCAGAAAAAGGGGGGGTAGCGGTTGGGGGTGGTAAAAATGCATCTCAACTACAGGGTTTTACTGCCCCTAAGTGCACAAGCCCTATGGAAAATATACGCCGAGTCCAAGCACAACTCTACAGAAGTGGATGAGGTGACGCACATCGACACCATTCATGTTCCTGGGAAAAAAAAGCAGCATTGGAATAATAAGGTCTCTGTATGCCAGCAGTTTGCATAAAGTGAAACAATAAGCAAAACCAAACGCAGGCAATAACAATGACTAATCGCGTTGGAGGATATTTATCACAGACTTGTGAGGATCACGGCTACAAAGCCGCCAGCAGGAACATCGTTCTCCACGTCTGTCCAGATCAGGTGACAAGCCGATGACGGCGATGGCTGGTAGATGCCCACCTGTTCTTCCAGCACCCGCCTTCACCACGCACTTGTTCACCTCTCCATTCACCTACACGTTCCAGCTCCGCCGGAGACAACCTTGGAAGTTTATATGGAGTGCTTCCCAGCCCTGATAAGATTTATTGCTCTCAGGGCAATTAGATTGTGTCCGCTCATCTGGTATTCCTCCAGAACTTATCAGCAGCCATAGAGGGAGACGTCTCCTGAAGAACAATGGCTGGTCGTTCCCTTCAGCTCAGCCATTGTTTGTGTGACTTGCCTTAACCACATGCCAACCAGGCCAATTCTGACATTTCTCTCCTACATGTAAAAATCTTCATTTTTTTTTGCTAGAAAATTACATAGAACCCCCAAACATAGTATTTTTTTTTTTTTTTAGCAGAGACCCTAGAGAATACAATGGCGGTCATTGCAACCTTTTATCTCGCACAGTATTTGGGCAGCAATTTTTCAAATGCATTTTGCTTTAACCACTTTAATACCCGCGTTTCTCCGAAAATAAGCCCGGGTCTTATATTCATTTTGGCAACAAAATACACGGTAGGGCTTATTTTTGGGGTAGGTCCTACCATGTAATGTGCTGTCTTCTCTCCTCCTGCCTGTCAGGAATCCTCAGTGTGAACCGAGTTAAAATGCTTGTAAAATCCTATAATCCACTTTATTACAGTATTATATAATGTACAAAGTGTGTGTTTCTGTAATATAATTGCCCCAAATACCTTCGCTATAGCGCCGCTTTGCGCTTCTGTGACCCGCCAGAGCTCTATTCCTCGCCACTATATTACAGAAACACACACATTGTACATTTTATACTCCTGTAATAGAGTGGATTATAGGATTTTACAAGCATTTTAAACTAGGGCTTATTTTTGGGGTAGGGATTATATTGCAGCCCTCCTGGAAAATAATGCTAGGTCTTATTTTTGGGATAGGTCTAATTTTCAGGGAAACACAGTAGTCATATTATTATTTATTATTATTTAGGTAATTATAGCGCTGTCAATTTTCGCAGCACTTTACATATACAATGTACATTCACATCAGTCCCTACCCTCAAGGAGCTTATAATCTAAAGGTCCCTAACTCAGAAACCCACGCAGGCACAGGGCAGGTAGTAATCCAGGCAGGCAGTGTCGTGGTCGGGATTCGAACCAGCAACCCCTACTGCTAGGCGAGAGTGCTACTTACTACACCACTGTGCTCTGCCATCCTGGGTGGACGTCATATGATGTCTTTAGGCCTCCCGGCCACTAGGGGGCTCACGCGATGTCCTCCATGTATCCGCCATTTACTGCTAGGCGAGAGTGCTACTCACTACACCACTGTTCTCTGCCATCCTGGGTAGACGTCATATGACGTCCTCGGGCCTCTAGGCCACTAGGGGGCGTGCGCGCGCTGGCCATGTCCCACGGGTGCCGATCTGCCTGCCTGGCGGCCGCGATGTTCCCCACGTATCCGCGATCGGCAGTTACAGAGCCGGGGACGTGGATCTCTGTGTGTAAACACAGAGATCCCCGTCCTGTCAGGGAGAGGAGACCGATGCTGTGTCCCTTGTACATAGGGACACAGATCGGTCACCTCCCCCAGTCAGTCCCCTCCCCCCACAGTAAGAATCACTCCCTAGGGAACACATTTAACCCCTTGATCGCCCCCCCAGTGTTAACCCCTTCCCTGCCAGTCACATTTATACAGGAATCAGTGCATTTTTATAGCACTGATCGCTGTATTAATGGGAATGGTTCCAAAGTGGTGTCAAAAGTGTCCCATGTGTTCGCTGCAATATCGCAGTCCTGACAAAAATCGCTGATCACCGCCATTACTAGTAAAAAAAAAAAAAAAAAAGAATAAAAAATAAAAGAAAAATGTCATGAATCTATCCCCTATTTTGTAGCTATAAGTTTTGCGCAAACAAATCATATGCTCCTTGCGATTATTTTATTTTTTTTTTGTTTATTCTTCTCCATATTTTTGGTAAAAAACACATATCTGCCTAAACTGAGAATGTTTTTTTTTTTTTTAAATTGGGATTTTTATTACAGCAAAAAGTAAACAAATGTGTTTTTTTTTTTTTTAATTTACAGTATTTTTTTGTTCATAGCGCAAAAGATAAAAAACGCAGAGGTGATCAAATACCACCAAAATAAAGCTCTATTTGTGGGAAAAAAAGGACGTCAATTTTGTTTGGGAGCCACGTCGCACGACCGCGCAATTGTCATTCAAAGCGTGACAGCGCTGAAAATTGGCCTGGGCAGAAAGTGGGTGAAAATGCCCGGTATTGAAGTGGTTAAAATAAAAAAAATAAAAGTTAGCCCATTTTTTTTGCATAATGTGAAAGATGAAGTTACACCGAGTAAATAGATACCAGCTGTTATGGAACTACATGTCCCATGAGGCATTGTAAAACTTTGACAGGAAATCTCTATGGTGAACATCCGGGGCCGGCGGATCCATTCTCCGACTCACCGATCACAGCGGTAAATCGTAGAAGCACCGGAGGGGGTCATCCCCTCTTTTGCCGCCCGTATGAACGATCAAGCGGCTGACCCGCCGCTATAATCGTTCTTATGGTGTAGGGAATCTCTGTCTGAAAACAACAATATCTGAATGACGCATGTAGCTGCACCCATCCTTCAGATATACCCCCTCAAAGCCCAGGACGTCATATGACGGCCAGCCGTCGTCAAGTGGTTAAAGTGACAGTAAACCCATATAAACTTCTATGGAAGTATTAATTCCTCCCCCCCCCCCCCCCCCCAAGGCCTTTTATGTCATTTTTTGTTTACAATCAGAATATTTTTGCTAGAAACTTTCTTAGAACCCTCAAACATTCTATGTTAATTTTGAAGCAGCGGCCCCTAGAGAATAAATTGGTGGGTGCTACAATTTTTTATTTCACACAGTATTTGCACAGCAAAATAAACATTTTTCTGGCAAAGTTTGAGGGGGGGAAAAAATGTGGGGTCCCTCCCAAACATTATACCAGGCCTTTTTGGTCTGGTATGGATTTTAAGGGGAACCCCACACCAAAAAAATAATAAAATTAAAATGGCGTGGGGTCCCTCACCCCAAATCCTACTAGACCCCTAGGTCTGGTATTGATTATGAGAGGAGCCCCATGCCAAAATAATAAAAAAAAAAAAATGGCGTGGGGTTCCCCACCTCAAATCTATACCAGACCCTTAGGATGGATTTTGAGGGGGAAATCCACGTCAAATTAAAAAAAAAATGGCATCAGGGTCCCCCCCAAAATCCATACCAGACCCTTTTCTGAGCGTGTAGTCTGGCATGTTAGGAAAGAGGCGGATGAGAGGGCGCCCCCCCCCCCCCATACGAAGCCACATGCCCTTAACATGGGGGGAGTGCTTTGAGGGAGGTGTGTGTCCCCCCCCCCCCCCGAAAGCACCTTGTACCTATGTTGATGGGGACAAGGGCCTCTTTCCCACAATCCTGGCCAGTGGTTGAGGGAGTCTGCGGGTGGAGGGCCCCCAGAACCCAGCCACTCCCCTCTGTGATGGGTACCCCTACTCATTCACCAAAAAGTGTCAAAAATAAATAAAAACAGACAGTTTTTGACAATTACTTTATTAAAAAATAAATAAAAAACTGACTGTTTTTATGTTTTTTTTTTACACTTTTTTTGGGTGAACAAGTAGGGGTACAATGTACCCCATACCCATTCTCATGGGGGCCCTGGATCGGGGGTCCCCTTGTTAAAGGGGGTCTCCAGATTCCAATAAGCCCCCCTCCTGCAGACCCTCCACAACCACCGGCCAGGGCTGTGGGGGAAGAGGCCCTTGCCTTGTCCACATCAACAAAGCAACCCTCCCATGTTGGGGGCATGTGACCTGGCACTTGTTTGTCCCCCCCCTCTTTTCCTGGCCTGGCATTCAGTTCCCCTCCAAATTCTATGAATTTGGGGGTGTCACGCCATTTAAAAAAATAATAATAATTGGAGTGGGGTCCCCCTCAAAACCCATACCAGGTACTTGCCAGTTTTTTTTTTTTTTTTATTAATACGTGTTGAAAACCGATAACATGTGTGATTCAGAAGTGTTCCCATAGAAGGCGATGAGCATGGAATTTGCATCTGAATTGTCCCGCAGTGCTCCGAAAACGCACAGGACTCATTTTAAACTCACACTGCCGCTGCACCGCAGATCTGTTACACAGATGCAGTTCGAAACGCATTCAATTTGCATATATGTGAACCGAGCCTAAAAATGTGCAAGCGTACAGATGAGTACAATTCTTCATTGTCGCTTCAATAGCGGGGCACTTTCATCCCCCCCGTCCTGCCCAGGCCAATTTATATCTTACAGCGATGTCGCACTTTCAATGACAATTGGGCGGCCATGCAACACTGCACCCAAACCAACATTTTATCATTTTGTTCACAGAAATAGAGCTTTCTTTTGGTGCTATTTAATCATCGCTGTGTTTTTTAAATGTTTGGTAAAAAAATAAAGACCGAATGTTTTGAAGAAAAAAAAAAGTTTAGTTTCTGTTAGTAAATAAGTAGTTTTTTCTTTGTCACTGATGTGCGCTATTGAGGCTGCACTGAAGGGCACTGATTAGGTGGCACTGATGAGCAATGATGGGTGGCACTGATGAGCACTTATAGGTAGGCACCGATGAGCAGGCACTGAAAGGCAGCACTGACTGGCATCACTGATGGGCACTGATTAGGTGGCACTGATAAGCAATGATGGGTGACACTGATAAGTTGGTATTGATGAGCAGGCACTGAAAGGCAGCACGGACTGGCATCATTAATTGGTGTCACTGATGGGGCTGCACTGATGAGCAATGATGGGTGGCACTGATAAGCACTTATAGGTGGGCACTGAAAGGCAACAGTGACTGGCATCACTGATGGGCACTGATTGGGTAGCAATGATGAGTGGCACTTGTAAGCACTGATGAGAAGGCACTGAAAGGCAGCACTGACTGGCATCATTGATTGGTGTCACTGGTGGGCACTGATTAACAATGATGGGTGCCACTGATAAGCACTTATAGGTGGGCACTGAAAGGCAGCACTGACTGACATCACTGATGGGCACTGAGTGGCACTCATAGGCACTGATGAGTGGCACTGATAGGCCTTGAAAGGCAGCACTGACTGACATCATTAATTAGTGTCACTGCTGGGGCTGCACTGATAGGCACTTATAGGTGGGCACGGATAGGCACTGAAAGGCAGCACTGACTGGCATCACTGATGTGCACTGATTAGGTGGCACAGATGAGTGGCACTGGTAAGCACAGATAGGCACTGATGAGCAGGCACTAAAAGGCAGCACTGACTGGCATCATTGATTGGTGTCACTGATGGGCACTGCTGGGGCTGCACTGATAAGCAATGATAGGTGGCACTAAAAGGCAGAACTGACTGGCATCACTGATGGGCACCGATTAGGTGGCACTGATGAGTGGCGCTGGTAAGCACTGATGAGTGGCACTGAAAGGCAGCACTGACTGGCATCATTAATTGGTGTCACTGATGGGCACTGCTGGGGCTGCACTGATAGTGCCCTAATTACCTGTACAGGTCTCCTCTGCGATGAAATGCTGCTAATCGGCTCTCCTCTCCCCACATTCTGTCAGTGTGAGGAGAGATGAATGGCACTTCCGTGTTTACATGTGATCGGCTGTGATTGGACACATTTTGAATCATTTAGGGGAAGTAGAAAAAAACAGCCTGCGGTCCAGGAGCAGCAGAGGCCGTTGAGCTGTAAAAACGTAAAACACCCAAAAACACTGTAGCGCGCATTTAGCCACTTTTTACATTTATAGCGAGTTTTTATTTTACTGAAAAAATGCAGAAAAACGCCTATAAACGCTCATCAAAAACAAGGCTAACGGCGCCTTTTTAACGCTGCTTTTTCCTGGCAGCAGCGCTGGCGTTTTTTTAAACGTCCTGTGTGCATGAGCCCTAATAGTGTTAAAAAGGAAAAACACTTTTTTTTCATAATAACCTTTAACTGCAGACATTTCTCTCTTCACTTCCTCATTGTTCGTTTTTGCTCAGAAGTTGCTCTATTTCTTCTCTGTTCTGTTCACTTCCTGCTGGTCTGATTGTAACTCACCACCGTGAAGGGAGGCTTTACTGCGGTGGTCAGTGACGTGCCCCGCCCCCTCCTGGGAACTACTTCTGTGCGGCAGGACGCTCTTTATATGTTAGAGACTTCAAGGAGGTGTGACTTACTGGGCGTGCCGCAATGCACACTGGGAAATGTAGTTCTTACATGAACGAGCGCCGCAAACCAGGAAGTGAATGAGAGAACAGAAACTAGAACGCCGGAGGTGATGTAGATGAAGGAATTTAATAGGTATTTACTCGTTTTTTATCAGAATCATTACACTATTCTGTCTGTCTACCTTGCAGACATTCATTTTAGGCAAAAAAAAAAATTCCTTTACAACTCCTTTAGCTTTTCACACTTTATAGTAAACCTCCCCGAGATTTCCTAATGGCAACTGAACAAAACAAAACTCTTCTGGGCTTTCGCAGGAGATTTGGAAGCACTTAATAGATTAGAAGAGATTAACCCCTTGTTGGCTGTTTCTTCGTGCAGCACATTGGTTTCCGCGATTTCGCAGATAAGGGGAGTTGTGAAGAATCTTAATCTTCAATGCCGGGTAGTTCAGGGTGACCTGTGACGTGTGCGGCCTTTAACACTTTAGGGCTCAACAAACCCCAGAGGCCTGGGCTGCCACCCGACGGCTCCCGGTGTTTTGTCAGATTAGGCGACCCGTCAGATTTTGTGAAGGAAGTGGCGTTCTGTCGCCGCCAAAATGAAACTCTATCCAAAATGAAAAACATACTTTTGCCCATAGTTTTACTTTAACTACTTCAGCCCCGCACCATTTTGCTGGTCAATGACCGGGCCACTTTTTGCGATTCGGCACTGCGTCGCTTTAACTGACAATTGCGCGGTTGTGCGACGTGGCTCCCAAACAAAATTGGCGTCCTTTTTTTCCCACAAATAGAGCTTTCTTTTGGTGGAATTTGATCACCTCTGCGATTTTTCTTTTTTGCAATATAAACAAAAATAGAGCGACAATTTTGAAAACAAAAGCAATATTTTGTACTTCTTTTTGCTATAATAAATATTCCCAAAAAATATATAAACTATTTTTTTCCTCGTTTTAGTCCGATACGTATTCTTCTACATATTTTTCGTAAAAAAAATCGCAATAAGCGTTTATTGATTGGTTTGCGCAAACGTTATAGCATCTACAAAATAGGCGTTTAGTTTTATTGCATTTTTATTAATATTTTTTTTTTTACTAGTAATGGCGGCGATCTGCGATTTTTATTGGTACTGTGACCTTATGGCGGACACTTTTGACACATTTTTGGGACCATTGGCACTTTTATAGCGATCAGTGCTATAAAAATGCATCGATTACTGTAAAAATTTCACTGGCAGGGAAGGGGTTAACACTAGGGGGCGGGGAAGGGGTTAATTATGTTCCCTGGGTGTGTTCTAACTGAAGGGTGGGATGGGACTGACTGGGGGAAATGACAGATCGCTATTCATACATTGTATGAACAGACGATCCGTCATTTCTCCCCCGACAGGACTGGAAGCTGTTTACACACACAGCTCCCGGTCCTCGCTCTGTAACAAGTGATCGCGGGTGCCCGGCGATGATCGCGCCTGCTGGGTACGCGCGTCGGCACCAGGTGCGAGCAGGGAGTGCGCGCCCTAATGGCTGAAATGCGAAATGACGTATAGCTACGTGATTTTGCGCAGCCGAGCCGACCTATACGGCGGCTGGTCGGCTAGTGGTTAAATGGGTTGTAAAGGAAATTTTCTTCCCTAAATAGCTTCCTTTACCTTAGTGCAGTCCTCCTTCACTTACCTCATCCTTCCATTTTGCTTTTAAATGTCCTTATTTCTTCTGAGAAATCCTCACTTCCTGTTCTTCTGTCTGTAACTCCACACAGTAATGCAAGGCTTTCTCCCTGGTGTGGAGTGTCGTGCTCGCCCCCTCCCCTGGAATACAGGAGAGTGAGGACGCTCACTAACACACAGCTCCTTTCTCTATCTGCAACGTAGAGAGCGTCCTGACTCTCCTGTATTCCAGGGGAGGGGGTGAGCACGACACTCCACACCAGGGAGAAAGCCTTGCATTACTGTGTGGAGTTACAGACAGAAGAACAGGAAGTGAGGATTTCTCAGAAGAAATAAGGACATTTAAAAGCAAAATGGAAGGATGAGGTAAGTGAAGGAGGACTGCACTAAGGTAAAGGAAGATATTTGGGGAAACAAATTGTACCTTTACAACCCCTCTAAGACCTGGTTCACACTGGAGCATTTTGACATGTCAAACCACTTGTCAAATCGGCGGCAGTTGCCGTCCATGGCACAGTCCTAAGCGGTGCGACTCTGCATCTGTACTACTTTTTGTGATTTCAGGCTGCGATTTACATTGACATCTGTGCATTTCGGAAATCGCGACCCCGGAATCGGGACTGACAAGCGGGAGTGAAATTGTGCGAGTCCAGCTGAACCCAGTGTGAACCTGGGCTAAAACAAGTACATTTGAATATATTTTTTTCCTCTCTTTATTAGGATGCATTCACACCCGAGTGTAGCGTCTTTGAGCGCTTTTTCACAAGTTTTTGAGGCATTTTTGCGTGACTTGCCTGTTTTGTATGCAGCGTTTTTGGGCTTTGGTGTTTTTTTTATTAGCCAATAGAGAGAACTATTATCTGTTGCATCATTTGTTGCTAGGTATTTCAGCTTTTTTAGCTTTTCCATTAGCTTTTATTTCTTCTTTTATTATTATTTATTATTTTGTTGGGGTTCGGGTTTAGATTAGGTTTAGGAGTTGGGGTTATTTATTTATTTTATTTACTATTATATGAATAATAATAAAAATGAATAACAAAATGTAAAATAAATACATAAATAAAAAATAAATTAAATGAATACTAAGTAATAATAAATAATTAACCCTTACCCCTTAAAAAAATATAATAAATAACTAAGCACCCTAACACAAAATCAATTATTATTAATGTATTTTTTGTATGGTGTTTATTGTTATTTTATTAATAATAATGTATTTTTTTTTTTTTTAAGGTAAGAGGTTAATAATTATTAATTTATTTTACTTATTTATGATGTCTTTAAGTTATTTGTGTATTTATTTTTACATTTATTTATTCATATATTATTACCATTTTATTTTTATAAAAAATTTCCTGTAAGCACAAAATCGTGCAAATGATGCGTTTTCATTCATTCCTATGGGAATAAACCCGTGCCAAAAAGCCCAAATCTGCCCGATTTGAGCGACAAAAAAAAGCTCCAGAACTTGTTTGAGCTTCAGGCGATTTGGAGTGGAGATCTCCATAGAGAATCATTGATTCCCCCTCCAGCGTTTTGGAGCTTCAAGCCCGTACACGCGGAACGATTGTTGGCCAACCGAGCGTCTGATTTTTGTCCAAAGGGTGTGTGCCAGTATCTTGTCTTGCATACCAACGTTACACAATTTTTGTGCCACAAACACGAACGTGGTGACGTACTACGAGGAATTTCAGCTCTTGGGCCAATGACAGCTGATCACGTGATGTAAACAAAAGCTCAGTAATCATTTTTTTTTCTCCACACACTGACAAAAGCCGATCACCGGTCCCGAAGAGGAAGGAGGCACATCTGCCTCATCTGTGCCCACAATTAATGCCTACAAGTGCCACCTATCAATGCCCACCAGTGGTGGCAATCAGTTCCACCTCGCATTGCTGCCTATCAGTGTAACCTACCAGTGCTGATCAGTGCCCATTACTGCCAGCTATCAGTGCCACCTATTAGTGCCACTTAGTGCCCATCAGTGCCACGTCTCATATATATATGATATATATATATTGTAGTAGTCTGGTACCCCAGGGATGTGGTGACCCAGGGTTCTCAACCGGTCTGGTTGAGGGGCTCCAGGAAACTACTAGTTTACAGAGGAAACTGGCCTTCCAGTTTCCTCATTTGTTAATAAAGTCCAGTTTGGGAACTGGAGCCCGGGGATTTCACAGAGATCTGGGTGGGATGAAATCCCCAGTCCTGGGTCCAGATTTTCAAATAGATCAGCACACTGATTGTTCAGGTGTGTGTGGGCCTGATAGAAGACTCAGGACCAGCATTCTGGGCTCCACCCTCCCGAGGAGAGCAGGCTTGTAAGGGAGAACCCAGAGAGTGCAGGTGTGCACTGAACAAGCTGGAGTGCAGGCTGCACTGTAATAGACCAGAGTCTGAGGTGGCTGACAGGAGTCAGGCTACTGCTGAGGAGAGCCAGGTGGCTCGGTATTTTCGTTGCATGGGTAAGCCAGGAGGCTGAACGTATCATTTTGCTTGGACAGTAAAGAACCCCTGTGTGGGAATACTCTGTTTGGATTTTTTTGTTTATTTTTGCCTTTTAACCACTTGCATACTGGGCACTTACACCCCCCTCCTGCCCAGGTAAAATTTCAGCTTCCGACACTGCGTCGTTTTAACTGACAATTGCGCGGTCGTGCTCCCAAACAAAATTTACGTCCTTTTTTCCCCACAAGTAGAGCGACAATTTTGAAGAAAAATACAATATTTTTTACTTGTTGCTATAATAAATATCCCAATTAAAAAAAAAACACATTTTTTTTCTCAGCTTAGGGCGATACGTATTCTTCTACATATTTTTGGTAAAAAAAAAAAAAAAAAAAATCGCAATAAGCGACTGGTTTGCGCAAAAGTTATAGCGCTTACAAAATAGGGGAGAGAATTATTATTTTTTTACTAGAAATGGCGGCGATCTGCGATTTTTTTTTTATTGGTACTGCGACGTTATGGCGGACACATCGGACACTTTTGACCCTTTTTTGGCGCCATTCACATTTATTCTGCGATCAGTGCTATAAATATGCACTAATTACAGTATAAATGTGACTGGCATTGAAGGGGTTAACACTAGGGGGTGAGGAAGGGGTTAAATGTGTATGCTAGGTGTGTTCTAACTGTGGGGGGAGGGGGGGTGACTGGGGGGGTGACCGATCTGTGTCCCTATGTAGGAAGGAACACAGATCGGGCTCCTCCCCTCCAGAGACAGGACATTGTCTCTGTGTGAGCCGGCAATGAGAGATGATCTATGAGAGATCATCTCTCATTCGCCCACAGATCGCATCGCAAACGGCCGCTCTGATTGGCCGTTTGCCGCGATCTGTGATTGGCCGTGTCCAAGGGACACGGACAACACAGGGCTTCCCCGCAGCGCGCTCTTCAGCGCGCGCTGGGAACGCCAGAATGACATGCCGTCAAATGACGGCATGTTGGATATTCAGGCCCGCGCTGTTGCCGTCATCCGACGGTAGCGCGGGCCTCAAGTGGTTAAATAAAAGCGGGCCAACAAACCCTTAAGCAGAGTTTTGGACTGACGTGAATCGCTTAAAATCGCACATCCCACTTGAGCTAAACACCCCCAATATTACAATATATATATATATATATATATATATATATATATATATATAAAAAAATTAATCTGTCTTTTTTGTTTAAATTAACAAAAAATAAAAACCGAAGAGGTGATTAAATACCACCAAAAGAAATATGGGTACACTGTTGCATGACTGCACAATTGTCATTCAAAGTGCTGAAAGCTAAAATTTGGTCTGGGCAGGAAGGGGGTGAAAGTGTCCAGTAAGCAAGTGGGATAAAATAAAAAAATATATATATTTTATTATGGTAAAGGATGGGGTAAATACCATCAGAGCATGAATAAATTGAGGATGAAGATCTGCTTTAACCGATTGTGGCGCGCCGCACAACGATATACGTTGACAGGATGGCGCGGTTGGGCACAAGGGCGTACATGTACATCCCCTTTAAGAACCCAGCGATGGGTCGCGAGCGCGGCACACTTGCGACCGGTCCAAAGCCCCGTGACCGTCCCCGCAGGACCCACGTACCTGATCGCCGCCGGTGTTCCGGCGATCGGGTCACAGAGCTGAAGAACAGGGAGAGGTGAGTGTAAACGAACCTTTCCCCATTCTTCTCTGTGGCTTGTCACTGATTGTTTGTTCCCTGTCATAGGGAACAACGATCAGTGACGTCACACCTACACCCACACCCCCTACAGTAAGAAACACACAATAGGACACACTTAACCCCTTCAGCGTCCCCTACAGGTTAACCCCTTCACTGCCATTGTCACAGTAATCGATGCATTTTTATAGCACTGAGCTGTAAAAATGACAATGGTCCCAAAAATGTTTTAAAAGTGTCCGATCTGTGCGCCATTATGTCGCAGTCACAATAAAAATCGCCGATTACCGCCATTAGAAGTAAAAAAAAAAGTTTTTTTTTATAAAAATGCCATAAAACTATCCACTATTTTGTAGACACCATGGGGCAGATTCACAGAGAATTAGATTCTCGTAGATTATCAGAAATACACTACGCTGCCGTTTTTTACCTGGCTCTACGTGGAATTCAGGTAGATTTTGTCCAGTAAACGACGGCGGCGTAGTGTATTTCTCCCGTCGCAATCCATCTGCGCGAGTAGGGGGCGTGAAGCATATAAAATAGGCGCGTTCCCACGGCGATCGAACTGCGCATGCTCCGTTCGCAAATTTCCCGCCGTGCATTGCGCGAAAACACGTCGTAGTAGCGTCGTTTACATACATTCCTATTCCCGAACGAGTTACGTTAAAAAAAAAAAAAATTTTAAAATCGACGCGGGAACGACGGCCATACTTTACATGGGTTACGCACTGTTAGACCAGCAAAAAGCTCCTCTAACATTACGTAGCCAAAAAATGACGTAGGCGATTGCGAGGGACACTCGTACCTTCGTGGATCGCCGTAAAAAGTCATTTGCATATCCCGACGCATGAAAACGACGCAAACTCCTCCCAGCGGCCGCAAAAATATCGCAGTGTAGATCCGAAGGCTTACGAGGACTTAAGCCTCTCGGATCGAAGCCCGAAGCCGCCGTATCATGGTTTGAGGATTCAAACTAGTGATACGGCGCGCACAATTTGAAATTACTCCTGTCTAACACCAGTTAGACAGGCGTAATTGCTCTGTGAATCTGGGCCTATAACTTTTGTGCAAACCAATCAATGAACGCTTCTTGCGATTTTTTTTTTTTTTTTTACCAAAGATATGTAGAAGAATTCCTATCGGCCTAAACTGAGGAAAAACATTTTTATATATTTTTGGGGGATATTTGTTATAGCAAAAAGTTAAAAATATAGAATTTTTTTCAAAATGTACACGCTATTTTGGTTGATGGTGCAAAAAAATGAAAACCGCAGATAGTGATTAAATACCACCAAAAGAAAGCTCTATTTGTGTGGGGAAAAAGGACGTCAATTTTGTTTGGGAGCCATGTCGCACGACCGCGCAATTGTCAGTTAAAGCGACGCAGTGCCGAATCGCAAAAAGTGGCCTGGCGCTTTAGCTGCATAATGGTCCGGGGCTTAAGTGGTTAATTGGCACAACTTGAAAGGCTCAATTCACTGAACCAATAGTGATCATTGTTTGCTATAATTATCATTATCCTCCGCAATAAGAGCTGAATGTCAATCGCACTGCTGATAATAATGATCATTACATGTGCAATTAGTTAAATTGAGCTAATTATTCTAACAAGTAAGAATGAAATATCCACTAGAAAACCCTCCTGATAACAGAAGTACATGAAAATCATGGAGGTTTGAGAATTCACCTTCCCATTTTTACATTTGTACTCAGAGCGGCTCATTGGGGGTGCCATTCAGTGTGTCTGTACAGTACAGGCCAACGCATAATACACCGCGGTGTACCCCAACACACCGCACAACAGACAAGCCGCTGCTCCAGGTGGGCTACACGCCAACCTCAACCTCACTTTTCCTGTGTTCATGTGCCAGCCCAATCAGTGTGAAGCCCAAAGGTCCGGGCGGCTGCCGTCTGACAAAAATTCAACTTTATTGGACTTCAAACACTCATTTCCCAAGAGAATTCTGTCATACATGTGAAAAAATAAATATATATATTTAGTACAGACCAAAAGTTTGGACACACCTTCTCATTCCAAGAGTTTTCTTTATTTTCATGACTATGAAAATTGTAGAGTCACACTGAAGGCATGAAAACTATGAAGTAACACATGTGGAATTATATACATAACAAAAAAGTGTGAAACAACTGAAAATCTGTCATATTCTAGGTCCTTTTGCTTTGATTACTGCTTTGCACACTCTTGGCATTCTCTTGTCATCTGAAATGGTCTTCCAACAGTCTTGAAGGAGTTCCCAGAGATGCTTAGCACTTGTTGGCCCTTTTGCCTTCACTCTGCGGTCCAGCTCACCCCAAACCATCTCGATTGGGTTCAGGTCCGGTGACTGTGGAGGCCAGGTCATCTGGCGCAGCCCCCCATCACTCTCCTTCTTGGTCAAATAGCCCTTCCCCCGCCTGGAGGTGTGTTTGGGGTCATTGTCCTGTTGAAAAATAAATGATGGTCCAACTAAATGCAAACCGGATGGAATAGCATGCCGCTGCAAGATGCTGTGGTAGCCATGCTGGTTCAGTATAAATCCCCAACAGTGTCACCAGCAAAGCACCCCACACCATCACACCTCCTCCATGCTTCACGGTGGGAACCAGGCATGTAGAGTCCATCCGTTTACCTTTTCTGTGTCGCACAAACACACGGTGGTTGGAACCAGAGATCTCAAGTTTGGACTCGTCAGACCAAAGCACAGATTTCCACTGGTCTAATGTCCATTCCTTGTGTTCTTTAGCCCAAACAAGTCTCTTCTGCTTGTTGCCTTTCTTTAGCAGTGGTTTCCTAGCAGATATTCTACCATGAAGGCCGGATTCACACCGGAGTCTCCTCTTATCAGTTCTTCTAGAGATGTGTCTGCTGCAAAAGGTGGCTACTTTGAAGAACCTAGAATATGACATATTTGCAGTTGTTTCACACTTTTTTGTTATGTATGAAATTCCACATGTGTAACATTCATAGTTTTGATGCCTTCAGTGTGACGCTACAATTTTCATACTCATGAAAATAAAGAAAACTCTTGGAATGAGAAGGTGTGTCCAAACTTTTGGTCTGTACTGTATATATACATACACACAGTATCCCACAAAAGTAAGTACACCCCTCACATTTCTGTAAATATTTTTTTCTATCTTTTCATGTGACAACACAGATGACACTTTGCTACAATGTTGTGTAGTGAGTGTACAGCTTGTATAACAGTGTAAATTTGATGTCCCCTCAAAATAACTCAACATACAGCCATTAATGTCTAAACCGCTGGCAACAAAAGTGAGTACACCCCTAAGTGAAAATGTCCAAATTGGGCCCAAAGTGTCAATATTTTGTGTGGCCGCCATTATTTTCCAGCACTGCCTTTACCCTCTTGGGCATGGAGGTCACCAGAGCTTCACAGGTTGTCACTGGCATCCTCTTCCCCTCCTCCATGATGACATCACGGAGCTGGTGGATGTTAGAGACCTTGTGCTCCTCCACCTTCCGTTTGAGGATGTCCCACAGATGCTCAATAGAGTTAAGGTCTGGAGACATGCTTGGCCAGTCCATCACCTTTACCCTCAGTTTATTTAGAAAGACAGTGGTCGTCTTGGGGTTGTTATCACGTTGGAATACTGCCCTGCGTTCCAGTCTCTGAAGGGAGGGGGATCATGCTCTGCTTCAGTATGTCACAGTACATGTTGGCATTCATGGTTCCCTCAATGATTTGTAACTCCCCAGTGCCGGCATCACTCATGCAGCCCCAGACCATGACACTCCCACCACCATTCTTGACTGTAGGCAAGACACACTTGTCTTTGTACTCCTCACCTGGTTGCCGCCACACACGCTTGTCACCATCTGACACCAAATAAGTTTATCTTGGTCCCATCAGACCACAGGACACGGTTCCAGTAATCCATGTTCTTAGTCTGCTTGTCTTCAGTAAACTGTTTGCGGGCTTTCTTGTGCATCATCTTTAGAAGAGGCTTCCTTCTGTGAAGACAACTATTTGGGGTCGTTATGTTGGAATACTGCCCTGCGGCCCAGTCTCTAAAAGGGAGAGGATCATGCTCTGCTTCAGTATGTCACAGTACATGTTGGCATTCATGGTTCCCTCAATGAACTGTGGCTCCATAAAGCATCACGGACTGTGGGAAATTTTGTATTTCATTTGGGAATCGAGGTCCCAGAGTCTGGAGGGGTGGAGAGGCACAGAATCAAAGTTGCATGAGGTCCGTTGTGGATTTTCCACAGTCAGTGATGATTTGGTGAGCCATGCTATCTGCTGGTGTTGGCCAACTGTGTGTTTTCCTGTTGTTGTTTTTTTTTTTTTTACCGTATTTATCGGGGTATCGCGCGCTCCGGCGTATAGCGCGCACCCCTAATGTGGACCTGTAAAAAAACATTTTAGTACTTTTAGTACTTACAGTTTTGGTGTCTTGCGTCCGTTTTCGGCTTCAGTCGTGTCCCCGCTTCCCGCGCTCAGTTTGAACACCTCCACCGACATATACTGAGTGCAGTACACTCAGGTACATTCGGCCAGGCTCGGCTTCGTTCGTGCTCACGCTCTGTGACGTTTATGCGTGAGCACTAGCGAAGCCGAGCCTGGCCGAATGTACCCGAGTGTACTGCACTCGGTATATGTCGGCGGCTCAGTTCAAACTGAGCGCGGGAAGCGGGTATCGGCGTATATCGCGCACCCACGATTTTCCTCTTATTTTAAGGGGAAAAAAGTGCGCGGTATACGCCGATAAATATGGTATATTTTTTTTCCTTCAACTGTGGCCTTAGTCATGTGTCACTGCTCTCTATTTACATCATGGCCACGATAATTGGAGCTGGAGATGACAACTTGGCTGTTGACTTCAGAGTAGAAACAACCGTACCTGTTAATTCTAGGTCTTTCTGGTCCTTGGCTCTTGGACAACTCTTCTGATAATTTTTTTCACTCCTATGTCGGAAATCTTGCGAGGAGCACCTGGTGGTGGCCGGTTTATGGTGAAATTATGTTCTTTCCACTTCTGGATTATGGCCCCAGCAGTGCTCACTGGAACATTTGGAAGTTTAGAAATCCTTTTGTAAACATTGCCATAAGTATGCTTTGCAACAATAAGGTCTTGAGAGAGCTCTTTGCTTTTACCCATCATGAGATGTTTCCTGTGTGACACCTTGGTAATGAGACACCTTTTTATAGGCCGTCAGTTGAGACTGAACCGGCTGATATTAATTTGCACTGACAAGGGGCAGAATTGCTTTCTAATTACTGATAGATTTCAACTGATGGCTTTCCATGCCTTTTTGCACCTCCCTTTATTCATGTGTTCAATACTTTTTTCCATTTTATTACTCAGAACTTTATTTCTGAACTTATTTGTTTTGGTGTCTTTGTATGTATGGATTGGATGGGTTGTTACCGACATGTGGTGAAAATTTAATGTCAATAACACCTTGAAAAATATTTTTACCTAGAAGAATGGTGATATGTGCAATACTTGTTTTACCTGCTGTGTACTCACAGCTACTAATGTATAATCATATCTTTATGCATATAATATATATGTATGTGTATATATGTATTATTTTTTACATATATACATCTTTTTTTCCCCCTGTATTATTGTTTAATCACTTAAGACTCGGACCATTATGCAGGTAAAGGACCTGGCCAGTTTTTGCGATTCGGCACTGACAATTGCGCGGTCGTGCGACGTGGCTCCCAAACAAAATTGGCGTCCTTTTTTTTTCCACAAATAGAGCTTTCTTTTGGTGGTATTTGATCACCTCTGCTTTTTTTTTTTTTTTGCGCTATAAACAAAAATACGGCGAAAATTAAAAAAAAAAATCTATATTTTTTACTTTTTGCTATAATAAATATCCACAAAAATATATAAAAAAACTTATTTTTTTCCTCAGTTTAGGCCGATAAGTATTCTTCTACATATTTTTGGTAAAAAAAAAATCGCAATAAGCGTTAACGATTGGTTTGCGCAAAATGTATAGGGTTTACAAAATAGGGTATGGTTTTATGGCATTTTTATTAATATTTTATTTTTTACTACTAAATGGCGGCGATCAGCGATTTTTTTTTTTTTTCGTGGCTGCGACATTATGGCAGACACATCGGACAATTTTGACACATTTTTGTGACCATTGTCATTTTCACAGCAAAAAGTGCTATAAAAATGCACTGATTATTGAAAAAATGACAATTGCAGTTTAGCAGTTAACCCCTACAGCGCCCCTTAGTGGTTAAGTGTGACCTCATGTGTGTCTAACTGTAGGGGGGGCGGGGCTGGACACGTGACGTCACTGATCGCCTTTCCCTATATCAGGGAACAGACGATCAGTGACACTGCTACTGTGAAGAACGTTCTTCAGCTCCTGTGACCGATCGTGGGACACCGGCGGCGTGGGGTCCCGCGGCCGTGGAGCTTCAGACCAGGTCGCGCGCGACCCACGGCTGGCACTTAAAGGGGACGTACGTGCCTGTGCCCAGTCTTGCCATTCTGCCAACGTAAATGTGCAGGAGGCGGTCCTTTTTTTTAACCACTTAAGGACTCCCGCACGCACATTTACGGCCACAACATGGCTCGTACAGGCACAAGGGCATACATTTACGTCCCCACCTTCGTGCGGTTCGGGGGTCCCATCGGGACCCCCTCCGCGGCGTGCGGGGGTCCCCCTGGCTCTGGGAGCGATCGGCGACGAGCGGGCGGATGTCCGTGTTTTCCGCCCCCCCCCGCGATCGCTCCCAGCCAATGGGAGCGCTCCCCCTTTGTTTCAGTTCCTCCTCCTGTGTTTACACAGGAAGGAGGAAATGATGTCACCTCTCATCGCAGCGGTGTTTCCCACCGCTGCTGATGAGAGAAGACATCCACAGTAAGTGTGCACCAACACTACACTGACACACACACACATAGGCACATTAACCCCTTGTGATCGCCCCCCCCCCCACCCCCCTGTCACAGTGTCACTGAATGCAGTGATCTAATCACTGCATTTAGTGTCAGTGTGACAGGCAGTGTAAAATCAGTTAGTGTTAGGTTCAGGATAGCCCCCCCACCCCCCCCTAATAAAGTTTTAACCCCCTGATCACTGCCCTAGTTAACCCTTTCACTCCCTATTGCCAGCATCACTAAGCGATCATTTTTCTGATCGATGTATTAGTGTCGCTGTTCCCGCTAGGTAGCTATTTTTTTATTGCGATTTTTATTTTTTTACTAAAGACATGTGGCTGAATTAATTTTGGCCTAAATGTTTTACTAAAATTTAGTTTATTTGATTTTTTTGTATAACAAAAAGTAAAAAAATAGTGATTTTTTTCAAAATTGTCGCTCTATTTTAGTTTATAGCGCAAAAAATAAAAATCGCAGAGGCGATCAAATACCACCGAAAGAAAGCTCTATTTGTGGGATAAAAGGACGCAAATTTTGTTTGGGAGCCACGTCGCACGACCGCGCAATTGTCTGTTAAAGCGACGCAGCGCCGAATTGTAAAAACACCTTGGGTCATTTAGCAGCGTATGTGTCCGGGTCTTAAGTGGTTAATGTCACAAAGTAGAGTATAAGATTTCCTATCATCTGTGCCCAGTCTTGCCAAATTATAAAGTCCGTTTCTCTCTTCTTGCTTTCAGTGACAGGTTATTTACATATCTAGCTTGGACATGTTTATCATATGTTATGTTATGTTTATCATAACATGAGGTGATCCAAAGTTCATTGTATATTACCAGGATGTGTTATGTGGGGGAGGGGTGGATTTCTCACTTTTTATACCTCATGTTATGATAAACATAACATATGATAAACATGTCCTAGCTAGATATGTAAATAACCTGTCACTCAAAGCAAGAAGAGAGAAACTGACTTTTTATTTAGACAAGTTTTTTATCTGGAAGGCTGTTCATTTTTACTGAACATTAAAAGAGGATTACTCAGATCTGAATTAACTCTGTGTGGCAAGACTGGGCACAGATGATAGGAAATATTATACTCTACATTGTGACATTCACTTTAAGTGGTTAATATTTGAAAAAAATGGATTGGGAAAAAATAATAATAATGTTCTGAGAATTTCCGTACAAATTTTCCTAATACTAGATAATTACTGTCTGAAAATTGACTTCCGGTTGTCCGTCCGACAACAAGATCAGCGCGACATTGCTTGTGTTGGGGCCGCGATCTGTTCGTTTTTCGTCGATCTGTACGCTGGGTGTAGTACCGGGCTTATGAATTTTCATTGGAAATTCTCTGCATCTATAGAGCGCTTTAGGCTGCATGTTTAGAGGAAAGAAAGAATTCTAAGCAGTTGATAGAACAAATACACAGATATGTGTGACCTGAGGCCATAGGAATGTTAATATCCTCTGGGAACCTTTCCCCCGAGTACTTATCAGAGTCTTATCAGGGTCAAGTGGACTGGTTTAGAAGAAGAACCCAAACGCTGGTGGCGCTTCATATGAACACTTCTACATTTTTAAGGAGTAGGACAGGAATGAGAGGTTTGTGTTGGGGAATTGAGAACATTTTCAGCAACTTTTATTTTTTTAACATTGTAAATCACCAGTTTAGCAGCAGAAAATAGCGGAGGTTTTTTTCTGCTATCTGTGTCCCATTGGGGAGATTTCCCTTCACTTCCTGTCCCATAGCCAAACAGGAAGTCAGAGGAAATACCTGCAAATTAAGGGAATTTTTTGGGGTCCCCAGAACTAGTGTTCCCTTTGGAAGACAAAATGTGGGGTTTTCTTTTACTTTTACTTTCGTTGATGATGGTAAACAGGACAAATCAAGAGGGTGAATCTCACTTATGGGGGGACAGACAGTAATAAAGACCTAATGAAAAAACAAGTTTTGCCTTTAGTTATACTTTAATGAGCGTTTAGATCAGGTCTCGGATCTAGTAACTTGGAAGCAATGTCATAACATGACTTCCGGTTTACAGAAGACTTAAAGGCGCCAAATTTAAAAAAATTGCAGTATTTAAAACACCCAAACTTGGCGTTTTAAATGCTCTTAAGTGCAAAGGAGGTATTTTGTGTAAAGTAAAGGGATCCATAGGTGTGGGGGCTGTGTAATATATTGTGTCCAGAGGTGCAATGGGCTGTGTATAGTAAAGGGGGCAGGGGTTTCAGGGGCCTGTGTAGTGTAAAGGAGGCCAGAGGTGCGGGGGCTGTGTAATATAAAGAAGTCCAGAGATGCGGGGGCTGTGTAATGTAAAGGGGCCCAGAGGTGCAGGGGCTGTGTAATATAAAGGAGTCCAGAGGTGCGGGGGCTGTGTAATGTAAAGGGGCCCAGAGGTGTGGGGGGCTGTGTAATATAAAGGAGTCCAGAGGTGCGGGGGCTGTGTAATATAAAGGAGTCCAGAGGTGCGGGGGCTGTGTAATATAAAGGAGTCCAGAGGTGCGGGGGCTGTGTAATATAAAGGAGTCCAGAGGTGCGGGGGCTGTGTAATATAAAGGAGTCCAGAGGTGCGGGGGCTGTGTAATATAAAGGGGCCCAGAGGTGCGGGGGCTGTGTAATATAATGGGGCCCAGAGGTGTGGGGGCTGTGTAATATAAAGGGGCCCAGAGCTGTGGGGTCTGTGTAATGTAAAGGGGGCAAGAGGTGCGATAGCTGTGTAATATAATGGGGCCCAGAGGTGTGGGGGCTGTGTAATATAAAGGGGCCCAGAGGTGTGGGGTCTGTGTAATGTAAAGGGGGCAAGAGGTGCGATAGCTGTGTAATATAAAGGGGCCCAGAGGTGTGGGGGCTGTGTAATATAATGGGGCCCAGAGGTGTGGGTGGCTGTGTAATATAAAGAAGTCTAGAGGTGTGGGGGCTGTGTAATATAAAGGAGTCTAGAGGTGTGGGGGCTGTGTAATATAAAGGAGTCCAGAGGTGCGGGGGCTGTGTAATATAAAGGAGTCCAGAGGTGCGGGGGCTGTGTAATATAAAGGAGTCCAGAGGTGCGGGGGCTGTGTAATATAAAGGAGTCCAGAGGTGCGGGGGCTGTGTAATATAAAGGGGCCCAGAGGTGCGGGGGCTGTGTAATATAATGGGGCCCAGAGGTGTGGGGGCTGTGTAATATAAAGGGGCCCAGAGCTGTGGGGTCTGTGTAATGTAAAGGGGGCAAGAGGTGCGATAGCTGTGTAATATAATGGGGCCCAGAGGTGTGGGGGCTGTGTAATATAAAGGGGCCCAGAGGTGTGGGGTCTGTGTAATGTAAAGGGGGCAAGAGGTGCGATAGCTGTGTAATATAAAGGGGCCCAGAGGTGTGGGGGCTGTGTAATATAATGGGGCCCAGAGGTGTGGGTGGCTGTGTAATATAAAGAAGTGCAGAGGTGTGGGGGCTGTGTAATATAAAGGGCCCCAGAGGTGCGGGGGCTGTGTAATATAAAGGGGGCCAGAGGTGCGGGGGCTGTCTATTGTAAGTCGCCTTTCCCACATGCTGTCCGATCAGGTCAGCCTGTCCGTTTTTCAGACCTGATTGGTCGCTCCATTCACCTCTATAGAGCAACGGATGTCAGCTGTGACATGATTGCTGACCTTCGCCAATATCCTATTCGTTCTGGTCCGCCAAATCCAGACGGATGGATACCCTATTTTCTGTCGATTGGATCAACAGGCAGATCCATTTTCATCCGATCTTCCATAGAGGAGAGCGGGGCTCGGACCGATCCATCTCTGCACAATGAGTGGAGAAGGCAAGGGGCCTTAAGGGGGGGGGGGGGGGGGCTGTGTAATGTTGACTTCATTTATTAGCAGGTGAATGCGGCGCTCCATGCATTCACATACATTGAATCCGGCCCTTAAGTGGAAAAAGGTTGCTGACCCCACGATTTAAGTCATAATTTGTGACACACACAGAGAAATGATTGGAGGGTCTTTGCAAATCACCAGAATCTTTAAAGCCAGTGATTTTGAAAAGTATAGGGATGTGGGTTATGGAAAATATATCTTAAAAGTTTTTTTTTTTCTTTAAATAAAGTCTCTTGGTGGGCCAAATTAAAGGGTGTGCTGATCTCTGCTCTGTGATTATGCGTTACAGTTCTTTTCTAGCACATAAAACTGCCTAGAGGTATGTGGAAACCAATAAGTGAATAGTGACTTCTAACGGCTTGATTTTGGTGCCAAGCCATGTCACTGCCAGGGTGGCTTTTATACGCCTCGCGCTTTATGTCGGGCCAGAAAAGAGCAAAACGTATCGCTCCAGGAAAGATTAAAGGATAGGTTCACCTTAAAAAAAAAAATAATGCGCATCTTTTTGCATCTATAATATTTTTCACTTGGAGCCTGGAAAGAATTGCACCCCCGAGCAGCAGATCACAGGTGCCAAACATACAGGACTCCTGCAGGCTTGTCGGTGAATCTGTCTGTTCGTACCTCGTACGGGAATGCAGATACACACCGTCGGGAAGAGACGATTAAAAAAAGACTGCGCTCTGGTAAATCGGCAAATTTTTTTATCCTTTATTCTAAAATGGTGAAGAACAGCTGAGCAGAAAGCCAACGTATATCGGCTGTTAGGCCTTAATCGTGGCCGAAACGCGTTGGCGGTCTGCTCGGCTGTACGTCACCATTGTTCCCGGTATCCGGAGCTTTGGATCATGGAGGTGGTGGTTGTTGTTGCACCTGTTCCAGTGGCATCACCTGCGCATGCACCCTTATTTTCTACGCTAATGGTATACTATCCATGCTGTGATCTTTAGAGCACCTTTCCACGGTGATGTAATCCTCTGTTCATAGTATAGTCCAGGGATATGCAATTAGCTCACCTCCAGCTGTTGCAGAACTACCAGTCCCATGAAGCATAGCAAAACTGACAGCCACAAGCATGACGCTCAGAGGCATGATGGGACTTGTAGTTTTACAACAGCTGGAGGTCTGCTAATTCCCTGGTATAGGCACTAGTTCTCGCGTGTTTTCAGAATGGTCCTGCTCCTCGCTTCCTGACTGCTCCTGCTCCTTGCTTCCTGACTACTCCTGCTCCTTGCTTCCTGACTGCTCCTGCTCCTTGCTTCCTGACTGCTCCTGCTCCTTGCTTCCTGACTGCTCCTGCTCCTTGCTTTCTGACTGCTCCTGTTCTTTGCTTTCTGACTGCTCCTGCTCCTTGCTTTCTGACTGCTCCTGCTCCTTGCTTTCTGACTGCTCCTGCTCCTTGCTTTCTGACTGCTCCTGCTCCTTGCTTTCTGACTGCTCCTGCTCCTTTCTTTCTGACTGCTCCTGCTCCTTGCTTTCTGACTGCTCCTTCTCCTTGCTTCCTGGCTGCTCCTGCCCCTTGCTTCCTGTCTGCTCCTGCTCCTTGCTTCCTGTCTGCTCCTGCTCCTTGCTTCCTGTCTGCTCCTGCTCCTTGCTTCCTGTCTGCTCCTGCTCTTTGCTTCCTGTCTGCTCCTGCTCTTTGCTTCCTGTCTGCTCCTGCTCCTTGCTTCCTGTCTGCTCCTGCTCCTTGCTTCCTGTCTGCTCCTGCTCTTTGCTTCCTGTCTGCTTCTTGCTTCCTGTCTGCTCCTGCTCCTTGCTTCCTGTCTGCTCCTGCTCCTTGCTTCCTGTCTGCTCCTGCTCCTTGCTTCCTGTCTGCTCCTGCTCCTTGCTTCCTGTCTGCTCCTGCTCTTTGCTTCCTGTCTGCTCCTGCTCCCTGCTCCTTACTCCGTACTGCACATGCACAGGATTGTAGAATGTCTATGAAGGGGGAGGCACTGTATACACACATGTATAAAACTTCAAATATGCACCTCCCAAAAACATAACTGTAATATATAATATACAACAAACAAACTTTTTTGCATACTTTTACATCCTAATACAGTTCAGTGAAGAGCTGTCAGCAGATCCCTAGCATGCCTTGCCGGATAATGAGCCAATGAGGTCAGCCAGGGAGCAGGCGATGCATGTTGGGACATCACAGGAGCTCCTTGCTTATCCCCAGAATTAACGACTATCTAACCTTTTGTAGTGTTGTGCAGCAAAACTGAACAAAAAACTCACTTTGGAGTTTTAAAGTGGTTGTAAACCCATAGAAAAAGCAAACAAACAAAAAATAAAAACAAACCCTATAAGACTTCAAGTGGTTGTAAGGCTTCGCTCCACTGTGCAGTGCGTTTTGCACAGAGTGGCCCTCGATCCTCGTCTTCTGAGATCCCTCAGCGGCTGTCTCGGCTCATGCCCGCAAGAGCTAACCCCCTTCATGGGAAGCACTCTCCCAAGCTTGCGGGCGAACTGCCGTGATACAGACAGCGGCTATAGCTGCCAACTGTATAATTTGGCCCCCGCCCCCCGGCGTGCATGTCATTGGATGTGATTGACAGCAGCGAGAGCCAATCGCTGTGCTGCTATCAATCTATGCCATCAATGGCCAGACTTCGTGGAGAAGAAGGTGCCAGGGGACGCACACAGCGGGTGAACCGGCTCAGGTAAGTTAAACGGGGGGGGGGGGCTGGGGGGGGGTGTAATTATGAGTTTACCAGCAGCAGTGTACTTGAGGCCTAAGACATAAAGGCATAATGAGCTAGTATGCATCACATACTACTTTAACTCATTATGAATTACTTATCTTAGATCAACGCTGTTGCAACAGTCTCCGCACACCGCTGTTTCCGGGTTTGCGGCTCTGGTGCTGTGATTGGCTGGACCCGCAATGACGTCACTTCCATGCTTTCAGCTGCTGAAGAAACGCCAGGAGTGAGACGTTTCTTCAGTGCGCACAGTTGGCGCAAGCGTATATGGTAAATGTCTCCTAAACTGTGCATGGACTTTCAGTGGGGATATCTGAATGATGGGTGCAGCTATAGTGCACATCCGTGCACCATAAGAACGATCATAGCGGCAGAGCCGAGTGACTGATCGACTTAGGCTGCTGACATTGCGGGCGCCCAGGACAGGTAAGTGTCCATATATTAAAAGTCAGCAGCTGCAGTATTTGTAGCTGCTGGATTTCTTTGTAGGCAGACTGGCTTTAGAGTCGGTTCACACTGGGGCGACTTGGGATCCGACTTGAAGTCGTCTCAAGTCGTCCCAAGTCGCGCTGTCCAGAAAAGCAATGTAAGTGAATAGGATCCGTCTTAATACACACTACTGAAGTCGCTCCGACTTCAGAAGAGGTTCCTGTACGACTTCAATCAGACTTCTAGGTGATTTGTACCCATAGAGTTCAATGGAAGTTGTTCCAAGTGTGATCACTGTCTTAACTGAAGCTACTTTCCAGGAAGATAACATACATTTCTCAGGTAAACCCCTCCCTCCCCCTCCCTCTCCCAGAGCTGATTGTTATTTTATTGGCCACTGGAAAGTCTCCTGTCCTGGAGACAACTTCAAGTCATGTTGTAAATCGCCCCAGATCGCCGTGTGGTTCATGCTGAAGTCATGTTGGAGTTGCCTCTGAAAGTCGCGGTGGAAGTCGTGTCGCCCCAGTGTGAACCGACTCTTAAAGGGGTGTTCCAGCCGCAATTTTTTTTTTTTTTTAAGTCAGCAGCTACTAACAGTGTAGCTGCTGACTTTAAATAAGGACACTTACCTTGTCCTACTTGCCCGCGCTGATGGCCCCCCCGATGCCGATCCCACGATCGCTCCGGGTCCCGCGCCGCCATCCACACTATGGGAAAGAGGCAGTGAAGCCGTACGGCTTCACTGCCCATTTCCTACTGCGCCTGCGTGAGTCTCACGCTGGCTTGTGAATGGGCGGCTGCTCTCTGAGAACACACACAGTTCCCAGAAAGCAGCGCGCCCCATTCACTCGGAGAAGAAGCAGAAGAAAAGACACCGCGGTGTGGAAGAGGCAGATTACGGACTTCCGCATAGCAACAGGTATTTCGGGTGAGTATTTTTTTTTTTTTTTTCACATTTTTTTTTATTTAATTTTTTTAAGCTAGATGGGCAAATGTTGTTTTCCTGGGTGGAACTCCGCTTTAATGCCGGTGACCTCACAATTATGTATGGTAAACATTCGCTTTTTAGTCTCTTCTGGACTCAAATGTAAAGTTGTCCTGACTCCCTTTTTGACTCCTTCCAAGTGCTGCGATTTCTCACCGTAAAATCCATGTACAGTATACCTCGGTTTGCAAGTAACATGATATGCGAGCGCTGTCTTGCAAGACTAGCAGTGGAAGGATCACAGTTTTAGCCTAAGTTCACACTGACAGCGGGAATGAAACCGTGCGCGTTCAGCTGAACTCGCACAATTCCACTCCCTTATGTCAGTCCTGACTTCGGGGGCGATTTCAGAGACATTTGTGCAGGTTGCTGCACAGATGTCAAGGGAAATCACACCCCAAAAGTCGTAAAAAGCGGTACAGAAGCGACTTTTTGGAATCGGTGCGGCGTTGCACCAATTTGGATGGTGCCATTGCCACTGATTTGCCATGCGATTTGACATGTCAAATCGCATGCCAAATCGCTCCGATGTGAAAATGTAAAAAAAAAAGTGGAATTTACACTTACAATGAATATCCTGCGTTAAGGAGTCTGGTGCTCATCCATGTAAAGCCGTTGGTGTATACAGTAAAGCTGCTGTTGTATACAGGAGAGCTGTTGGTGTATACAGTAAAGCTGCTGGAGTATACAGTAAAGCCACTAGTGTATACAGTAAAGCTGCTGGTGTATCAGTGTTGCCAACTGTCCATATTTTTACGGCCAGTTCGTAAAAACGGGCACTCTTCTTCCCTGTTCGTAAATGTCCGTGGTTGCGGGAATGTGCCAGTAAAAATAGCCGAGATCGGTTTGACTTGGAACTGTGCATTGAGATTGGAGGCAGGGGGTGATTGGAGGCAGGGGGTGATTGGAGGCAGGGGGTGATTGGAGGCAGGGGGTGATTGGAGGCAGGGGGTGATTGGAGTCAGGGGGTGATTGGAGGCAGGGGGAGGTAGGAGGCAGGGGGAGGTAGGAGGCAGGGGGTGATAGGAGGCAGGGGGTGATAGGAGGCAGGGGGTGATAGGAGGCAGGGGGTGATAGGAGGCAGGGGGTGATAGGAGGCAGGGGGTGATTGGAGGCAGGGGGTGATTGGAGGCAGGGGGTGATTGGAGGCAGGGGGAGGTAGGAGGCAGGGGGAGGTAGGAGGCAGGGGGAGGTAGGAGGCAGGGGGTGATAGGAGGCAGGGGGTGATAGGAGGCAGGGGGTGATAGGAGGCAGGGGGTGATAGGAGGCAGGGGGTGATAGGAGGCAGGGGGTGATAGGAGGCAGGGGGTGATAGGAGGCAGGGGGTGATAGGAGGCAGGGGGTGATAGGAGGCAGGGGGTGATAGGAGGCAGGGGGGTGATTGGAGGCAGGGGGTGATAGGAGGCAGGGGGTGATAGGAGGCAGGGGGTGATAGGAGGCAGGGGGTGATAGGAGGCAGGGGGTGATGGGAGGCAGGGGAGATGGGAGGCAGGGGGAGATTGGTGGCACCACAGAGGGTGTGGGATGGAGACAGGGGTTGTTGGTGGCACCGCAGAGGGGGATGGAGGCAGGGGATGATGGAGGCAGGGGGTGATTGGAGGCAGGGGTCCTGGGGGAGATTGAAGGCAGGGGGGATGGAGGCAGGGGGTGATGTGACTAAATAATTTGCCCTTATTATATCGAAAATAACTAAAAACCGTTTTTTACCCTAATATCTACTTTAAATCACATTGCTATTTGCCCAGCGTACTTGTTTGTAGCCTAAATACTGAAATCTGCACCTAAAAGTGTATTTTTGTAACTTTTGTGAAATGCCAGTACATTTCGAGTGTAGTGCCAGTAAATTTCAATCTGGTAGGTTAGCAACACTGTGGTGTATACAGTGCTGTATGAGAGGTCCGGGGGGGGGCGTTCGTGGCTCCCAGCACTTCCTGGAGAACTCGGACACTCCCAGCTGGGTGGGGCCGGCGTAACGCGTGTTCAGAGCACCCACGAGTGGCAACAGTTCCTGAGTGTCTCTGAGTTCTCCAGAAAGCACTGGGAGCCACCAGCGCCCCCGGACCTCTGGCCACATACAGTAATGTATACACCAGCGGCTTTACATGGATGAGCACCACTCCTTAACGCAGGATATTGTTTTTTTGTATTTATTTTTCTCCCCAATCCTCCTCTTCTGGGGTCTCCCAGTGGCGCTCCTCCTCTTCTTGAGTGCCCCCACGGAGAGCCGCATTTTCCATGGGGGTACTTGTGTGGGCTCCTGCATCATTGCATTTGATTGACAGCAGCAGGAGTCAATGGCTCCGGCTGCTATTACTCTATCCAATGAGAATCCGAGACAGCGGCTGGAGATGCTGTGCTCATCCCCATCACTGGAAAGATCGGGTTGAGGTAAAATGGGGGCTCTGGGGGGGGCTGCTGCACTACAGAAGGTTTTCCACCTTAATGCATTAAGGTAAAAACCCTTGAGGGTGTACAACCCCTTTAAAATTGTGTGTGTAATGAAAACTCTGATCCTTCTACTGCTTGTATTGCCCCCTTGGACCTCTGGCCACATACTGTATACACCATACACTTTATACTGCACTGTATTTTCTATTGCCGTAATCCTTTTTATATGAATAAATGGTTGTGGAACGAATCATCTGAGTTTCCATTATTTCCTTTTGGGAAAGTTTGCTTTGATATACAAGTGCTTTGGATTACAAGCATGTTTCTGGAACTAATTATGCTTGCAATCCAAGATTTTACTGTATATGCAAAAATAAATCATCTCCAATAGTTGCTTATAACTTTTTTTTTTATTTCAAATTGTCTTTAAGTGCAAAATGGTTAGTCACATTTCCAGGGTGCTTGGAGCGCGCCATTCTGAGCATATCAAAGATATGCAGTCCCTTATCCCTGTGAGACAAGCTGCTGGTGTACAAATCCTCCCGCCGGCTACAATCGCCGTACTGTCTTTTTTTTACTCTCCCCTACGCATTACGCCACAGGGACAGAGACGTGGCTTCTTCAGGGGGAAACTGTTGGCAGGTTCACTTTAACCACTTGCCTACTGGGCACTTTAACTCCCTTCCTGCCCATGCCAATTTTCAGCTTTCAGCGCTGTCGCACTTTAACCACTTGACAACTGGCCCATTGCCAAAATACGTCATGTTTTTAAAGACGGATATTTCGGTAACGGCAGCAGCTGCTGCCACAACCGAGACATCCATCTCTTCATGGGCCGGTTCTGTTAATGATAACGGTGGTTTCCGCGGCGGATTCGCCGCAAGATCGCCGTTAACGGTGGCGGGAGAGGGCCCCCCCCCTCGGAGGTGATGGGGTCTGTTCGGCTCCTCAGCGGGGATACGAGTGAGGGAAAAATCGCCCCCACCCGTCCCCAGAGCTCTGCTGGGCGGAAGTGACGTCAAAACGTCAGTCCCGCCCAGCTTCTTAAAGAGACATTTTTTTTTTATGTTATTTGAAAAAATGACATTTTACATTTTCTATTTTTTTTTGCATTTAGGCCTAAATATGAGATCTGAGGTCTTTTTGACCCCAGATCTCATATTTAAGAGGACCTGTCATGCTTTTTTCTATTACAAGGGATGTTTACATTCCTTGTAATAGGAATAAAAGTGATAATTTTTTTTTTTATTTATTTCGGTGTATAAAATTATAAACTAATTTAAAATAAATAAGAAAACAAAAAAAATAAAATTTAAAACGCCCCATCCCAACGAGCTTGCGCACAGAAGCGAACGCATACGCGAGTAGCGCCCGCATATGAAAACGGTGTTCAAACCACACAAGTGAGGTATCGCCACGATCATTAGACTGAGAGCAATAATTCTAGCCCTAGACCTCCTCTGTATCTCAAAAAATGCAACCTGTAGAATTTTTTAAACATCGAGATTTTTAAGGGTAAAAGTTTGACGCCATGCCACGAGCGGGCGCAATTTTTAAGCGTGACATTTTGGGTATCATTTTACTCGGCGTAACATTATCTTTCACAATATATAAAAAAATTGGGCCAAATTTATTGTTATCTTATTTTTTTATTCAAAAAAGTGAATTTTTTCCAAAAAAAGTGCGTTTGTAAGACCGCTGCGCAAATACCGTGTGACAAAAAGTATTGCAATGACTGCCATTTGAAATTCTAGGGTGTTAGAAAAAAATATATATAATGTTTGGGGGTTTTAAGTAATTTTCTAGCAAAAAAAAATGTTTTAGTCTCGTAAACACCGAATCTGAAAAACAGGCTCGGTGGGCAAGTGGTTAAATGACAATTGCGCAGTCATGCAACGCTGTGCCCAAATTAAACTATAATTTTTTTCACACACATAAAACTTTCTTTTGGTGGTATTTAATCACCCCTGGGTTTTTTCCTTTTTTTGTAAAAAAATAAATAAATGAAAAGACTCAAAATTTGGAAAAATAAAAAAGGTTTTTATTAGTTTCTGTCAGTAAATTTTGTAAATAAGTAACTTTACTGATGAGGTGGAATTGAGGGATACTGATGAGCACTGATGGGGTGGCACTGGTGAGGCGGCACTAAAGGTGGCACTGATGAGGAGACACTAATATGCCCCACTGATATGCGGCACTGGTGGGCAATGGTAGGTGGCACGGATAGGCAGCACCGACTGTCATCACTAATGGCCACTGATTGGTGTCACTAATGGCCACTGCTCGGGCTGTACTGTATTCAGGGTACTGATGATCAATGCCCTGATTACCTGTACAGGTCTCGGCTCTCGATATAGACCCAGAGATACCGGTCGCTATTGCCGATGCTTGGATATGCTCGTTAACCACATCTCTATGCGAGTACAACCATTGCTGTAATATTTTTAATAAAATAATTTTTGGTAATGCACAAGGTCGGTGCGCCCTCCCTTTACGCTTTTCTATACGTTTCAGTTTCAAGGACAACCCATTGTTCAGAGGAGGGCATTGACATCCTACCTATAAGGGTTGACTACACCACACATCCCTAGACCCAGCACCCAAGCGTAGGAGGATTGTTCTGCGGTTTTTATCATTTTGGCCTAGGCCAGGAAGTAACTGAAGACATATTTTTTTATTTTTATTTTTTAAAACAGTGCATGTAAAGCCACTCTCATCTTTTCTAAACTACTGTCATAGTGCTGATCTATAAGGATATAGACGCCTCCTGCATGTATCCTTACCTGTCACATGTCTCCCCTCTTTCTGTTATAAGAACTGAAAAACTGCAGATTCTGTGGGTGGGTCTGTTGTCTGGAGCTCAGTGGGTGGAGTCGTGATGTCAGTACACTCCCTGCCCACCTCTACACTGCCCTTGTCAACATGCATTTTCTCCTGTGTATTCCTTACACTAAATTCTGCTATGATCACTAACATCCAGTCAAAATCCAGAAAAGTAACCACATGACTTCAGAAAAGGTGTGGGGTGGGAATTAAAAAATAATGCTGTCTCCAGGCTAGTGAATGAGATATGTAAATAACCTGTCACTCACAGCAAGGGGGGCGGAACGGACTTCGTTTTTTTTCTGTAAGTCCGTTTTATTTCACTGAACATTAAAAGAGGATTGATCAGAGCTGAATTAACTCTGTGTGGCAAGACTGGGCACAGATGGTAGCAAATCTTATACTCTACATTGTGACATCAAAAAAAAAAAAAAAACTATTTGGGTTTACATCCACTTTTATTATAAGACCCCTTCCTATCTATTTACTAATTCTAGCAGCATAAGGATTAAAAACAGTTCACGCTGATTGAGAGAGATTAGTTTTGCTTTAAGCCATGCCAGTTCATGCAGAGTAAATGACATTGTTTGTTTTGTTTTTTGTAAGATTTCAAAGTCTGATTTTTAGTTTTATGGATTTTTTTATGTTCACAGGGCCATTGCTACACCTGTGGCCAGAGCCATGGGGATAAAGAGCGAAGTCCGACTAAAAGCGCCATTTAATCCAATCCTGGAAGACCATTATGTCACCGCCTCCAAACACCCATCTCAAGTAAGTTTTTTTTTAGCTGTTTGCCTTTTGTCTGTTTTTTTTTTTTTTTATGTTGTTGTTGTACAAAAAAATGTCTTGTGCCAAAATGAGCATGACCTTTGTTTCTTACTGGTGAAGGTAAATAGAATAATCGCATTTCAGTCTCTGGATTACAGAGCGCACTCCTATAAACTGGCCACCGATTGGAGGAATTTCTGGCCAAAACATCAGTGATTTCTTGTGTATGTTCTTTGCTTGTATGGGTAACGAGACCTGACACCTACACAGCCTGATAATCGGGGGGATTAGGTTGTCTTTCACTTAAAGCCATATTAAAGCTTTGTGTTTGGTAATCAAAAAACAAACAAAAAAACAAACATGTTATACTTACCTGCTCTGTGTACAAGTTTTGCACAGAGCAGCCCAGATCCTCCACTTCTCTGATCCCATGACAGAGCTCCTGGCCTCTCCCTCCTGCCGGGTGCCCCCACAGCAAGCAGCTTGCTGTGGGGGCACCCAGGCAGGCCGACCCCCAACCCTCTGGTTTGTGGGTCCATTTACACACAGAGCTGTGGCTCAGCCCCACCTCTCCCTCTCCTGATTGGCTTGCTGGCTGTGATTGACTTTAAAGGGGTTGTAAAGGAAAAATATTTACTGCGGTGGTCAGTGACGTGCTCACCCCCTCCTGGGAACTACATCTGTGCGGCATGATGCTCTCTACGTGTTAGGCCGCGTACACACGGAGGGACATGTCCGATGGAAACGGTCCGCGGACCGTTTTCATCGGTCATGTCTCCTCGGGATTTTCGTCCGGCGGTGTGTACACACCATCGGATCCAAATCCCCGCCGGCAGACAGTGCGGTGACGTGGCGGTGACGTTGACCCTGCCACGTCACCGCACCAGGAAGTAAAAAACGTCCACGCATGCGTCGCATCCATTCGACGCTTGTGGGGGCAGATATGTCCGCTGGTTAGTGTACTAACCAGCGGACATATCTGACGGACATGTCTCCCGCGGACAAATTTTAAAGCAGGCTTTAAAATTTGTCCGCCGGTCAGACATGTCCGCTAGCCCATACACACGATCGGATTTGTCTGCTGAACTGGTCCATCGGACCAGTTTCAGCGGACAAATTCGATCGTGTGTACGCAGCCTCAGAGACTTCAAGGAGGTGTCAATTATTGAGCGTGCCGCAATGCATACTGGGAAATGTAGTTCTTACACGAACGAGCGCCGCAAACCAGGAAGCGAATGAGAGAAACTAGAATGCCGGAGGTGATGTAGATGAAGGAATTTAATAGGTATTTACTTGTTTTTTTAACAGAATCATTACACTGTCTACCTTGCAGACATTCATTTTAGGCAAACATTTTTTTCCCTTTACAACTCCTTTAACCACTTCAGCCCCAGACCATGTGGCTGGTTAAAAACCGGGCCACTTTTTGCGATTTTGCACTGCGACACTTTAACTGGCCATTGCGCGGTCGTGCGACGTGTCTCCCAAACAAAATTTAATTTTTTTCCCCCATAAATAGAGTTTTCTTTTGGTGGTATTTGATCACCTCTGCAGCTTATATTTTTTTGTGCTGTAAACAAAAATAGAGCGACAATTTTGAAAAATATTTAATATTTTTTACTTTTTGCTATAATAAATTTCCCCAAAAATATATAAAAATGTTTTTCCTCAGTTTAGGCCGATACGTATTCTTCTACATATTTTTTGTAAAAAAAGCGCAATAAGCATTTATTGATTGGTGTCTACAAAATAGGGGATAGTTTTATGGCATTTTTATTAATATTTATTTTTTACTAGTAATGGCGGCGATCAGCTTTTTTTTTTTTTTTCTTTTGTGACTGCGACATTATGGCGGACACATCGGACACTTTTGACACATTTTTGGGACCATTGTCATTTTCACAGCGAAAAGTGCTATAAAAATGCACTGATTAATGTGAAAATGACACTGGCAGTGAAGGGGTTAACCACGAGGGGGCGCTGTAGGAGTTAAGTGTGTACTAAGGGAGTGTTCTTACTGGGGGGGGGGGGCGTGGCTGTGCTGTCACTGATCGTTGTTCCCTAACACAGGGAACAGACGATCACTGACAGCCACACTAGGAAGAACGGGGAAGGTTTGTTTACACTTACGTCTCCCTGTTCTTCCTCTCTGTAACCCGATTGCGGGACACCGGTGGCGATCAGGTCCCGCGGGCGCGGTCACGGAGGACGTCGGCGCGCTCGCGACCCACGGCTGGGCATCTTAAAGGGGACATGCCTGTACATCCACGTGCCCAGCCGTGCCTTTGTGCCAACTTAAATAGTCGTGCGGTGGTCCTTAAATGGTTGAAGTGGAGGTCCAGCTGTGTAAAAATAACTACAATTTTTTTTTAACCACTTCCTTACTGGGCACTTATAGCCCTTCTTGACCAGGTGAAATTTCAGCTTCTGGCACTGCGTCGCTTTAACTGACAATTGCGCGGTCATGCGACGTGGCTCCCAAACAAAATTGGCGTCCTTTTTTCCCCACAAATAGAGCTTTTTTTTGGTGGTATTTGATCATCTCTGCGGTTTCTATTTTTTGCGCTGTAAACAAAAAAAAGAGCGACAATTTTGAAACTTGTTACTATAATAAATAGCCCATTTATTTATTTTTTTTAAACTTTTTTTTTTCTCAGTTTAGGCCGATACGTATTATTCTACATATTTTTGGTAAAAAAAAAAAAAAAATCGCAATAAGCGACTGGTTTGCGCAAAAGTTATAGCGCATACAAAATAGGGGACAGAATTATTATTAATTTTTATAATTTTTTTTTTTTACTAGTAATGGCGGCGATCTGCGATTTTTATTGGGACTGCGACGTTATGGTGGACACATCAGAGACTTTTGACACATTTTTGGCGCCATTCACATTTATACTGCGATCAGTGCTATAAAAATTCACTGATTACTGTATAAATGTGACTGGCAGTGAAGGGGTTAACACTAGGGGGGCATGGAAGGGGTTAAATGTATTCCCTGGGTGTGTTCTAACTGTGTGGGGTAGGGGGGTTACTGGGGGAGGTTACCGATGCTGTGTCCCTATGTACAAGAGACCCAGATCGGTCTCCTCTCTCCCCTGACAGGACATGGATCTCTGTGTTTACACACAGAGATCCATGTTTTGTCCCTGTAACCGCCGATTGCGAGTGCCTGGCGGACATCGTGGCCGCCAGGCATGTGCATCGGTATCTCAGGAATGCAGCGGGCATGCGCGTGCCGTCGGCGACCACGCGCGTGCCCTCTAGTGGCCAGGAAGAGCACAGGACGCATATATGCGTCCTGTCAGAGATTCAGAACCACCCGGCGGCCGCATATATTCGTACGGCCGTCGGGAAGTGGTTAAAAGTCAGCAGCTACAAACACTGCAGCTGCTGACTTTTAATAAGCACACTTACCTGTCCAAGGCTCCGTCCTTCAGATCGTGTGGCGACGCTGCCATCCTCGGTAAGAAAAACAGGCAGTGAAGCCTTGTGGCTTCACTGCCCATTTCCTACTGCGCATGCACGAGTCGCACGCCACCGGAGGAGCCAATACAAGTGCCCAGCTGGGCACGATGACCGCCGGGCACCCGCGATCGCTCATGACAGAGCAAGAACCGGGATGTGTGTGAAAACGCACAGATCACAGTTCTCTCAGGGGACAGGAGACAGATCGTGTGTTCATACAAATGTATGAACACTGATCTCTCTCTCTCTCTCTCTCTCTCTCTCTCTCTCTCTCCTCCTAGTAAGTCCCCCCCCCACAGTTAGAACACACCTAGGGAACATAGCCCCCTCGTTTTAAACCCTTCCCTGGTAGTGAAATTTATACAGTAGTCGTGCATTTTTGTAGCACTAATCGCTGTATAATTGTCAATGGTCCCAAAAAAGTGTCAAGTGTCCGATCTGTCTCAGTCCTGCTAAAAATTGCAGATCGCCGCCATTTCTAGTTAAAAATAAATAATAAAAATGTCATAAATATATCCTCTCTTTTTGTAGACGTGATCACGCTTATTGCGAGTATTTATTTATTTAACCACTTGCTTACTGGGCACATATACCCCCCTCCTGCCCAGGTGAAATTTCAGCTTCCGACACTGCGTCGCTTTAACTGACAATTGCGCGGTCGTGCGACGTGGCTCCCAAACAAAATTGACGTCCTTTTTTCCCCACAAATAGAGCTTTATTTTGGTGGTATTTGATCACCTCTGCAGTTATTATTTTTTACGATATAAACAAAAAAAAGAGAGTCTATTCTGAAAAAATTTTTTTTACTTTTTGCTATAATAAATATCCAAAAATAAATAAAATAAAATGTCTTAATCAGTTCAGACCAATATGTGATTTGATGTACATGTACATATTGGTCTGAACTGATGAAGACATTTTATTTTATTTATTTATGGATATTTATTATAGTAAAAATAAAAAAATAAAAATTCAGAATAGACGCTCTTTTTTTTGTTTATATCGCAAAAAATAAAAACTGCAGAGGTGATCAAATACCACCAAAATAAAGCTCTATTTGTGGGGGGAAAAAAGGGACATGAATTTTGTTTGGGAGCCACGTCGCACGACTGCGCAAATGTCAGTTAAAGCGACGCAGTGCCGTATCGCAAAAAATAATCCGGTCATTAAGGGGGCAAATCCTTCCGGTCCTTATGTGGTTAAACTCACCGGCTACCTATTCCTCAGATCTTTGCTCTGTTCAGAAGCCACGGCCTCGGGGCAGAATATTAACATCCCACACAATCAGAGAGAAGGCTGAGATTGGTAATGGTTGTATAAAGATATATAATGTGACAGGTCTGCCAGACTGGGTGACAATCGAATGTCTGTCTATAAGCTCCCTGCAGACCTTTCCGCCTGGGGGGGGGGGGGGGGGGGGGGGGGGGGGCTGATCAGGGAGATTAGAGATCAGACAATTTAGGAATACCTTGTGTGGTCCCGGTCATTTCTCCATTATAAGCTGACATTATGGGTGTTGCCCTCTCGTCTGACGCAGGTGTGTGTAGGGAAGTAATGGCTGACATAGGTGCCTGAGGCTGGTCAGATTCTACTGCTAGACTCCTTTTACACTGAGGAATTTTTCAGACGGTTTAGCGCTAAAAATAGCGCATGAATACCGCCTGAACAACTCCTGCCCTGCAGTCTCAATGTAAAAGCCCGTGGGCTTTCACACTGAAACGATGCGCCGGCGGAACCGCTCCAAAAGTCCTGCTAGCAGCATCTTTGGAGCAGTGAGAGGAGCTCTGTAGAGGTGCATTGCCAGCAGTATTAAGCCTTTTTCAGACGCTAGCGGGGGATAAAACCGCACTGCTAGTGACTGAATACCGCCACAATTCTGACGGTATAGCGCCGCTAAAAATAGCGGTGCTATACCGCCACCGCACCTTCCGCCCCGGTGTGAAAGGACCCTAAACCTGGGTACGCACTACAGACTGACAGCTCCAGTTGGGAGCCGCTGTACTAACCATGCAAGGTTAGTCCAGCGATCTCCCCTGCTGAACGGTTTCTCCCATAAGCCCCCCCCCCACCCCGGAACACTGTGATCAGTGCTCTCTGCTAGAGAGAGCTGATCGAGAGTCAGTTGGCTGCTGGTTTTCCAGCACACACGTCTGACAGAATGTCGGCCTGTATGTTTTTGTACCGGTGTTTCGTCCGATAAGGCGACCCGTCAGATTTTGTAACGGAAGTGATGTTCTGTCGTCGCCATCTTGCTACCCCACACACTTATCCACAGTAAAGCCCCTTTCACACTAGGGTGGGAGGTGCGGTATTTATTTTAAAGAATTGCGGTGGTATTCGGCCGCTAGCGGTGCTGGAAAAAAAAAACGGCATACATACTAACCTAAATGCCTGCAACATTGATTTGATGCTGCATCTGAACCTGCTGACTCTAAAATCGAGAACTGAGCGATCAAAGACAGCTGATAGCTCAGTTCACTTTCATCAGTGAGCAGAGAGCCGGCGACTGTCAATCACTGATCTCTTCTCTGCTCTTTTCCCCCTGCCTCTGAGACTGAGAACTGAGCGATCAAAGACGACAGCTGATCTCTGTTCTTGGTCATCAGTGAGCAGGTGACTTTCAGTCACCGGCTCTCGGCTCTGCCCCCCATGCTCTCACTGGCTTTGCAGGGTTGGGAGTTGCTGGCTCAGACTCTCGTGCCACGTACACGCGAAAGTTTTTCGGGTCGTAAAAAAAATTTTTTTTAATGGTCTAGAAAAAAACAACGTTTTTTTTAACCCCATTGTTAAAACGACCTTGCATATACACGACCGTGGAAAGAAAATGTTCTAGCAAAGTGCGGTGACGTAAAACAAGTACTACGGCACTATAAAGGGGAAGTTCCATTCGGATGGCGCCACTCTTGGGGCTGCTTTTGTTGATTTCATGTTAGTAAAAGACGATTCGCGCTTTTCAGTCTGTTACAGCGTGATGAATGTGCTTACTCCATTATGAACGCTAGTTTTACCAGAACGAGCGCTCCCGTCTCATAACTTGCTTCTTTTTTTTCACGTCGTTAACCACTTAAGCCCCGAACCAATATGCTGCTAAATGCCCAAAGGTGTTTTTACAATTCAGCACTGCGTCGCTTTAACAGACAATTACGCGGTCGTGCGACGTGGCTCCCAAACTAAATTTGCGTGCTTTTCTTCCCACAAATAGAGCTTTCTTTTGATGGTATCTGATTCTCTCTGCGGTTTTTATTTTTTGCGATATAAAGGGGAAAAAAACGATTTTTTTGAAAAAAAATGATATTTTCTACTTTTTGTTATAAGAAAAATCGAATAAACTAAATTTTAGTCAAACATTTAGGCCAAAATGTAATCAGCCACATGTCTTTAGTAAAAAAAAAATCGCAATATTAAAAAAAAAAAAAACTAGCTACCTAGCGGCAATAGTGACACTAATACAGCGATCAGAAAACTGATTGCTTAGTGACACTGACAATAGGGGGTGAAAGGGTTAACTAGGGCGGTGATCAAGGGGTTAAACCTTTATTAGGAGGGGGGTAGGGGGCTACCCCGGACCTAACACTAACTGCCTGTCACACTGACATATGATCACTGCTATTAGTGACACTGTGATAGGGGGCTGGGAGGGGGAGTGATCGGAAGGGGTTAATGTGCCTATGTGTATGGTGTCAGTGTAGTGTTGGTGCAACTTACTTGTGATGTCTTCTCTCCTCTCACCGGATCGAAAATACCGCCGAGAGGAGAGGTGACATCACTTCCTCTGCCTGTGTTTACATTACACAGGCAGAGGGGGGGGAAAGCGGATTTGCTGGGAGCGATCGCGAGGGGGCGGACAGAAACAAACAGCCGCCCTCTCATCCCGGATCGCTCCCAGAGGCTTACCGACCGCCGCAAGTAGCGGGGGGTCCCGATCGGACCCGCGGGAAGGCAGGGACATGCCAGCACGTCTATCTGTCTGTACGTGCCATTCTGTGGACGTATATTTACATGCGGCGGTCGTTAAGCGGTTAAAGACAACACGACAAAACAACAACGTTAAAAACGTCGTGAAAAATTAGAGCATGTTCGAAATTTTTAATTGCCATTTTTTTACATCGTAAAAAATGCCCTGGAGCCCACACACGATCGTTTTTAATGACATTAAAAAAAGGCCTTTTTTACAACCCGAAAAACAGTCGTGTGTACGCCGCATTAGCCGCGTGCTAAGAGGCTGAGCCAGCTCCCAGTCAGGCATCTGGGTGAATCCTGACATGAAAGTCGGGATCCCTCCAGAATCTGGAGCGGGTGAGTGACATCAGCTGATGGTGCACTTTAAACCGCTAAATATGGGTCACAGGAGTGAAGAACTTGATACTTCTCCTGTGACCCGCAGGAGAAGTGTGGCCAAAAGAGCTTTGCACATACTGTACTTCTCCTTTAACACAGACTTACCAGAGACAGCCTGTAGTTTGTTCCGTGTAATTACTAGTTTTATGTAATCACCGGGCTTAATGGTAAGCTATGTGCCTTTTAATGTCCCCCCCCCCCCCCCCACATGACTAAAGTGAACACTGATACCTGAAGCCCAGGCATTTATACAACTAGAGAAGGATGATAATTTAAGGCTATTTTAGTTAAAGAAACATATAATTTATAACTGCCACTTCTATTTTGGTTAGAATAAACTTTTCCCAAAATAAATATTGGGGATTCCATTGCTGCTTCTAAAAATGCCAATGCCCTGGATGATATAGCAGAACGCTGACTTCAATGCTGTTTAACCACTTCAATACCAGCCACTTACCCCCCTTCCTGCCAATTTTAAGCTTGGAGCGCCTTTGTTGTTTAAATGACAATTGCGCGGTCGTGCTACATTGTACCCAAGCCAAATTTTTATTATTTTGTTCCCACAGATAGAGATTTCTTTTGGTGGTATTTGATCTCCTCTGCAGTTTTTATTTTTTGCTAAACGGATAAAAAAAAAACACAGAACATTTTGAGAAAAATAACGTTTTTCTTTGTTTCTGTTTTGTAAATAAGTAAGTTTCATCCTTCACTGCTGGGCACTGATAAACTGCACTGACAGGCATTGATGAGGTGGGACTGATATGCAGCATTGATGGGCACTCCTAGGTCGTACTGGTGTGCATTGATAGATGGCACTAATGGGCACTGAAAGGCTGCACTGATGGGTACTTATGGGTGACACTGATAGACAGCACTGGCTCTGATGGGCACTGAAAGGTGGCACTGATGAACTACACAGATAAGCATCACTGGTGGCACTGATAGGCATTTTTGTTTGCCATTGGATGGCAGCTGCCTGGGCACTGATTGGCATTTCCCTGGTGGTGTAGTTGGCATACTTTGTGGTCCAGTGTGGTGGCCTTCCCTGGTGGTCCTGGGTGGGCATCCGAGGGGGGGGGCTACACTGATAAACAATCAGCACACCCCCCCCCCCCTCCTGTCAGGAGAGCAGCCGATCGGCTCTCTTCTACTCGTCTGTCAGACGCGAGTGAGGAAAAGCAGATCAACGTAATTAGCCGTGATTGGACACGGCTGATCACATGCACAAAAAGACAAAAGGGGGCAGCCCTGGGACTTTTAATGAGGGTGAGAGAGGTTTAGCCAATGTTCACAACGAACAATGAGACAAAATCTATTTTATAATTTTCAAAGTGTTATGTAACGAAGCGGCAACAACGATTGTGAGTTACCCGGCATAATAGCCAATGTACACGGCACAGATATATAAAGATTTATTACAATGGTTCTACATCAATGAGCAACAATAAAACTTGAAAGTTGCAGAGCCAGTGGATGCACATATACAATAAACCAATAAAATGTACAGTGCCTTGCGAAAGTATTCGGCCCCCTTGAACTTTGCGACCTTTTGCCACATTTCAGGCTTCAAACATAAAGATCTAAAACTGTAATTTTTTGTGAAGAATCAACAACAAGTGGGACACAATCATGAATTTATTGGATATTTTAAACTTTTTTAACAAATAAAAAACTGAAAAATTGGGCGTGCAAAATTATTCAGCCCCCTTAAGTTAATACTTTGTAGCACCACCTTTTGCTGCGATTACAGCTGTAAGTCGCTTGGGGTATGTCGCTATCAGTTTTGCACATCGAGAAACTTTTTCCCATTCCTCCTTGCAAAACAGCTGGAGCTCAGTGAGGTTGGATGGAGAGCGTTTGTGAACAGCAGTTTTCAGTTCTTTCCACAGATTCTCGATTGGATTCAGGTCTGGACTTTGACTTGGCCATTCTAACACCTGGATATGTTTATTCGTGAACCGTTCCATTGTAGATTTTGCTTTATGTTTTGGATCATTGTCTTGTTGGAAGACAAATCTCCGTCCCAGTCTCAGGTCTTTTGCAGACTCCATCAGGTTTTCTTCCAGAATGGTCCTGTATTTGGCTCCATCCATCTTCCCATCAATTTTAACCATCTTCCCTTCCCCTGCTGAAGAAAAGCAGGCCCAAACCATGATGCTGCCACCACCATGTTTCACAGTTGGGATGGTGTGTTCAGGGTGATGAACTGTGTTGCTTTTACGCCAAACATAACGTTTTGCATTGTTGCCAAAAAGTTTGATTTTGGTTTCATCTGACCAGAGCACTTTCTTCCACATGTTTGGTGTGTCTCCCAGGTGGCTTATGGCAAACTTTAAATTACACTTTTTATGGATATCTTTAAGAAATGGCTTTCTTCTTGCCACCCTTCCATAAAGGCCAGATTTGTGCAGTATACGACTGATTGTTGTCCTATGGACAGAGTCTCCCACCTCAGCTGTAGATCTCTGCAGTTCACCCAGAGTGATCATGGGCCTCTTGGCTGCATCTCTGATCAGTCTTCTCCTTGTATGAGCTGAAAGTTTAGAGGGACGGCCAGGTCTTCGTAGATTTGCAGTGGTCTGATACTCCCATTTCAATATTATCGCTTGCACGGTGCTCCTTGGGATGTTTAAAGAATGGGAAAATTTTTTGTATCCATATCCAGTTTTAAACTTCTCCACAACAGTATCTCGGACCTGCCTGGTGTGTTCCTTGTTCTTCATGATGCTCTCTGCGCTTTAAACTGACCTCTGAGACTATCACAGTGCAGGTGCATTTATACGAAGACTTGATTACACACAGGTGGATTCTATTTATCATCATTAGTCATTTAGGTCAACATTGGATCATTCAGAGATCCTCACTGAACTTCTGGAGAGAGTTTGCTGCACTGAAAGTAAAGGGGCTGAATAATTTTGCACGCCCAATTTTTCAGTTTTTTTTTTTGTTAACAAAGTTTAAAAAATCCAATACATTTCTTTCCATGTCATGATTGTGTCCCACTTGTAATTTCTTCACAAAAAATTACAGTTTTATATCTTAGTGTTTGAAGCCTGAAATGTGGCAAAAGGTCGCAAAGTTCAAGGGGGCCAAATACTTTCGCAAGGCACTGTGTATATATAAACAGAAGTATGTAGACCTAATGCAGACATCAATAATATTCAGCATGTGCAGACATAAAACAAGCATCAATAAAGCCCTACTAGTTTCGCGAGACCCTACTCGCTTCTTCAGGGACGGATGCATGAATGTTGTATCTGCAATGTAAGTGATAAAATCAATGTATGTTATTAGATGGGGGGCAGGCGGAATGATTGGCAAAACAGGTCTGAAGAGGGACCTCATACTTACCAATGGGCTGAAATGAATTGCCAAACGCTGGATATCAGGATGGCGGCCTTGTAGTGCATCCAGCTCGGGAGCTGAGGAGACGGAGCAAACAAAAGCCACAACAGGGGAACATCCGGAGGATCATCATGGTCTGGATGGAGGTATTTCTCACTGCAGTCTCCACTAAGCCCCTTGTGATCATGTCTAGAAAATATCTGCAAGGATGCACATGTATCAGAAGGCACCATGGTTGCAAAATGAGCTTAATGTGTAAGGTTATACTAGATGGAGTATAATCTATAGATAAGGATGTAAGTAAATGAATTAAGCTTACTAGAGTATGTTAGCATGAAGGACTATCTGAGATATGATATATACATGAATGCAAACCAACATGGTTACAAAGGCTGATCACATGGTAAAGAGCCTCCGTCAGACCGACCGCCGTGATGCACAGGCGCAGAGGCTGTTATCCTGCTAGATGTCAATTGACGTCCAATCAGGATAACTAAACCACCGCCCGGCCGTCATTCTGCTATAGGCCCGGGTGGGAAGTGGTTAAATTATCCATCTGGAACAGGTACACAGTTCAAAAAAGTTCAATTAAAATTAAAGCGGAGGTTCGGTCCAATTTTTATTTTTAAAAGCCAGCAGCTACAAGTACTACAGCTGCTGACTTTTAAAAAATGGACACTTACCTGTCCAGCGCGCCCGCGATGTCAGCAGCCTTGGCTGAGCAATCGCTTGGTCCTCAGCTGCTTCAGCTGCTTCCGCCGCCATCCTTGCGGCTTCACTGCCTGATTCCCTACTGCGCATGGGCGAGGATCGTGGCGTGCCGTCACTGGTCCCCGCTCTCTCCCGGGAACAGTGTTTCCCAGAAGACAGCGGGGGGGGGGGGTGACGTGCCAGGCTGGATTCCACGCGGGAGTGGTGCAAATACCTCTCAGACAGGTATCTGCACCTTCCTGAAAGGTGTCAAATGTGACAGCGGAGGGGGGGAGGGGTCCAAAAAGCAGAGGTTTACTTTTTGTGTGAACCTCCGCTTTAAGTTATAACTTCACTCTCTCTGTCAAGCTTGACTAATTGTAATTCTTATGCTAGCAATAGTAAATAGATAGGAAAGTATTTATTTACTTGTTATAAACTTTTTATTTAATTTTTTTTAGATACCTGTCATCATAGGTGTGCGCAGCCTATTGCATTAGGGTGTGCACCCCAATGCCCAAACACACACTACCGATGACTCACTATGTTCATTCAGAAAGGGAAGGAGCTTGTAAATTACATATTTACTGGCCCCTTCCCCACTCCTAAAACATACCAGCAGCAACAGCCGATAGGAGGGGAGGGAAGCTCTTGTAGCTGCGGGGGGAAAGATGGGAGCCAGGGCAGTAGGCGGAATCTGTGCTGCTCAGGGTAATTAGGGTGTGCCTGGGCACACCTGGCACACCCTGTGCGCAGGCCTATGCCTGTCATGTCACTAGGCAGAACAGGGAAATCTCCATAGGCAACTCCTCGTTCTGCCTCTAAGGGTCACAATCGCAGGGCAACGGCACGCTCCTTCGGTGGGCACGCCACTGGCGATACGCACCTGCTGTCCTGCGACGACGGAGGGATGCACGGGTGTACATTGTCGCGCAGCAGTCGGCAAGCGGTTAAAGAACATAAGTTGTCATAAAACTGTTTTGTGTGAAGTTCTGCTTTTTAAGAAGCATTTTTTTTATATTCGGTAGATTTAGCAAAAGCAACATAAACTATATCACAACTCTTAGGAACGCTTACTTCCCCCATGTAAGTAGAGCCACAACTACTGCATTGTAGTAGAACAGAGCAGTGATAAGCGGGAACTTCCTCATCTGGTGTTCTTCACATACGAAGTACAATGAGATGCTGTTCACTTTGATCCGGACTGTAAAGTTGCGGTAGGAAGTGATCACATTTTTAGTGTAAAGTTGTGCATGATTGTGAAAGCGTCTGTAACCATTGCAGTTCCTGTTGTGCAAACCGTCACTTTGTGACACCGGGAGTGTTAGCGGGACCCAAGTGAACTCCCTGCCCGGGTTCAGGTGCCATCAGGAAAATATGTTCTCAGTTTGAATTTAGGAGACAATCCGAGGCTTTCTACATTAGTCAGGGATCCTCTAGAAATCTCTTAGTGTGCAAAAGTCCGTTCTCTTTATCTACCAATATGTAGGAGTATTTTAAAGTGATATTCATTGAAGACGTGCTTTGAATCCTTTTGCGGCTGGAGCTTTTTTTTCCCCCGTGTTTGTATGCATGTTAAAATGCATATTTTAGGCCTGAATGCTATATAAAATCCCGAGGGAAATACAGTGGATTAAGATTATAATCCGTTCCAGGAGAATGCTTGTAAAATACTCGCATATTAAAGCGAGTTTCCCCATAGAAGTCAATGGAAACGTAGATAATTTGTTCCGCATTGACTTCTATTGCATGCAATACCGCATGTGGCCAGAGGTGGGGCGGCGCCAGAGAGCCTCAAAAATTACTTGGGGACAGCGCGACTGAACTCGGAAAGGCTCGGAAACGCTTGGAAACTGAGTATTTTAGAGTATTTCAGAGTATTTCCGAACCGTTCCGAGTGTACGGGCGCTCCCGCACCCCTGGCCAAATACAGTACTGCACACCCCATTGGCTTGAATCCTGCTCGTATTGCAAGACAACAGTCAGGATGTAAAAAAAAGTTGCTCGTCTTTCAAAACACTCATTAACCGCGTTCTCCTGTTCTCCTGTATACTAAAACTGGAGGGGTTGTGCAAAGTAACCAATCATCTTCTAGCATTAGCTTGCTCAGTTAAAGTGGTTATAAAGGCTCTGCATTCTGTGCATTAAAGCGGAGTTCCATCCAAAAATGTAACTTCCGTTTTTCTGGTTCTCCCCATCCCCCCCCCCCCACTTCCGGTGTCCCATTTGGCACCTTTCAGGGGGGAGCAGATACCTGTCTAATACAGGTATTTGCTCCCACTTCCAGCAATAGTTCGCCACAGATTCTGCAGCGATCTACACCATGTCCAGTGCGGACGTAGCCTATCTTCTTTACGCTACCCCGCCGACACTTAGAGAGGCAAGTGCAGTATTCACAAAGCACTTGCTCCCTAAGTTACAATGGCGTTGCGTAAATGGGCCAGCGTAAGCCCACCTAATTCAAAGTAGCTAGGCAGTGGGCGTGTTTTAATATAATGACCCGTGACCCCATGCAAATGATGGGCCGAACGAACGTCCGTGGACGTATCCCAGTGCGCATGCTCAGAATCACGTCAGATAGAATGCCTAAGTGACGTTGGCGCGCAATGCCTACGACGTGTGAACATAACCTACGGCCAGCCCTACTCACGTACTACGTAAACGGCGTAAAATTCGACGGCGTCGTTCCCTGGCCCTTACCTTAGTATTAGCTGCTCCTCATATAGCATGGGTAACTTTACGCCGGATGTAAGCCTTACGCAAAGCGCGTATATGAAGCGGCCGGGCGCATCTATGTTTGTGAATCGGTGTATCTTGCTCATTTGCATATTTATAATGGGAACGCTGAATGCGTCCAGCGTAACTATGCGCCCACGATACGCCGCCGTAGGCAAGTTACCTCGGACGGCTGAAGCCATGTTTTTTGACGTATCTGGCTTTGTGAATCGGCGCAAAGATGCAACGGCACACATTTGAAATTACGGCGGCGTATCTGGACATACGCCAGCGTACAGCTTTTCTGAATCTGGCCCATCATGTTTAGACCCTTGATATTTCACCAATAGGGGTCGTAAAAAATAATAAAAAATGGAATTGTAAATAATAAAAAATAAAAGGTAATTAAAAAAATATATATTAAAAAATCTTTTTGTTAAAAAAAAATATATAAATAAATAATTAAGGTAAAAAAAAAAAAAAATATATATATATATATATATATATATATATATATAAAATAAAAAAGACTGCTTACACCTGTGGAGGGGCTACCAGAGAAAGAGACTGATGAATCTGTCCTCCGTCCTTTTCTCTGTCTCAAAAGTGAGATGTCGGTCCGGATTCTCATACCCGGGCGCATCTTTGTGTGGGTGTAGCTTATCTTCTTTACGCTACCCCGCCGATACTTAGAGAGGCAAGTGCTGTATTCACAAAGCACTTGCTCCCTAAGTTACAGTGGCGTTGCGTAAATGGGCCGGCGTAAGCCCACCTAATTCAAAGTAGCTAGGCAGTGGGCGTGTTTTAATGTAATGACCCGTGACCCCAATTATTTATTTATTTTTAAATAATAAAAAACGAAATTGTAAAAAAAAAAAAAAAAAAAAAGTGTAATTTGAACAAAATATAAAAAGAGGTAAAAAAATTTATAAAATAAGACTGACACCAGTGGAGGGACTAACAAGGTTGCATTTGGGTCCTTGGGGGTCCTAAAACCCAATAGGGGTCCTAAAATAAAATATGTAAAAAAAAAAAGGTAATTTGAACAAAATATAAAAAAAAAGGTAAAAAATAAAATAAAAAACTACTGACACCAGTGGAGGGACTACCATGGTTAGACTTGCGACTGGGCTCTGGTGTTCCGCCACTGTGGGGGGACCCCAAGACGGCAGAAAGGTGGCCCACTGCGGAAATGTAATAAAGGGTCCCACGATGGGAGTAAATGGCCCCAGGATCAGTGGACATGTCCCAGTCAGGGGACCCTTCATGGTTTCTTGCACCGGGGCCCTGATGGTTCTAGTTACACCACTGCTGTGTAGTTATAGCTGTTTTGGCCGCAGTCCAGCTTTACATGCAAATCCACTTTAAATGTCCTTGTATTGTACAGGATCACTTTTAACAGAAAATGAAATAAACATTTGCTACATTTTCATATAGAGAATGTTTGATGGCGGGATGATTTGTCTGTGAAAACACACCTAGCACACATTGTACAGACATGCAAATCCTTTACTGTTTTCCTGGCACAGTGCGCTCTGTAATCAGGATCCCCGGGGTCGGTATGTGGCACAAATTAATAATGAAACCTTCACATATTTCCAGCTAGTAGTAGCTGTGATTTCAGCTGTGCCCTCTGCGGAATACGATCCACCCTGAAGAAACTCTCCAGATGCCACTGGGAATGTGCTTCGTACTGATAGGGTAGACCTACCCGTCCAGAACACATTCCGGGGGGAATTTTCTTGTGTCAACTGTGAATTACACCGGCTCATGCCATTCTCTTTGGCTTCCTGGCATCCAATTCTTGCCATCATACTAACAGCAGGGCATGCATATGTATTACAGAAGAATTATCACTTGTTTTAGGGCTTGTTCACACCTGCAGCAGCCGTTGCAGTTTCCAGTTGGATCTTTTTTCACAAGCGTCTTCCAAGCAATTAGGGGGCGATACTGTGCCTCCTGAATGCCCACTTTTTATGACAGCTGAATGGGCATTTTACTGTATATGCGGGCCGGGGCTATTTTTTTTTACTCTGAGATTAGGTGCAGGAACCTACCCTCCCCTATTTCCCTGGCTGGGTGCAATATAAGGCTCCATTCACACCTAGGCGTTTTGTTAGTTCATTCTGATTTTATTATGTTATAACAATACATTATAGAATATAATACAGACATTGATGTGTTCAGATAAGTAATATAGTTATTTCATCTAATCAATTTCTGATATATTTTTGTTTCCATATATTGTTCAAAAAGACTATACAAAACCGGACTGGACGAGACAAGACTAGACATGACAAGACAGGTCAAGACAAACAAAACTGGACTAGACAAGACAAGACAACATACCCAAGTACAAAAAAAAAAACCTAGGCGTTTTGTCGCCTGAAGCGCGACGCTACAATACGCCGTACCGTTGAATTTGCATTATTGTCTATGGAGACCGCTCACATCTCCTAACGCCGATAGAACGTCGAACGCCGATTTTGAAAAAAGTCCTGGACCCTTTTCCGACGCGCGTATCGGGCGGCTTTGGCGTTCCGCATAGCCGACAATGGCTATACAAAAAGCAGGATTTTAAAACGGCGCGTTTTTTCGCCGCAAATTGCGGGTACAAAACGCCTAAACTTTGTCGCTCAAATACGCCCAAAATCGCTAACGCCTAGGTGTGAATCCAGCCTAAGGGGGAAAGAGCAGAGCAGCAGAAGAATGCAAGCGTTCCCTGATTGGATGAGGTAGAGATCGATATGACGCTGCCCCCGCCCCCACCCCCACCTCATCCAGTCAGTGATTGCTTTGTATAGGCAGAAGCAATGTTATATAAGTATTTGGAAGGATTATTAAAAGGTGGTGCCAACCTCCTCGGGAGCAGAAAAAATTGTAGGCATACGATTATAGCTAATCACATGGACTTTATGAATGGCGATGTGATTTTTTTAGGTGGCATAGAAAAGGGTTGAATTTCTCATTAACAAAACTTGCAGTTTCCTGTGTTTTTGTGACCTCTGAGCCCTTTGTCATTATTGGCCAGATACAGCAGTTTCTTCAAACATCTGTCAGATGTGTCGTTGCGCTTGGTGATCGGTTCCCCCTTACAGGAAACAGAGGCTGCCTATGCTGATAATGCAAATTCTAGTTTCCTGGTTTTATGTGAACCCGCTCACCTCGGTCCTTTCTGTGGTACTGACACAAAATATGTGTGCTGATTAGGGATGCCCCGATACATCAGCCGCCGAAAGTTATCAGACAAAAATAGAGAAAAAAATGCCGCTAATGACATGCTGTGCCCTATTGACTTCAGTGCAAAATCCCGTCCCATTGGCTTTAATGGTTTTACACCCCCTGTTGACGTTGGTGCGGAGACGCCCCCCCTGTTGACGTTGGTGCGGAGACGCCCCCCCCTGTTGACGTTGGTGCGGAGACGCCCCCCCTGTTGACGTTAGTGCGGAGACGCCCCCCCCCTGTTGACGTTGGTGCGTAGACGCCCCCCCCCCCCTGTTGACGTTGGTGCGTAGACGCCCCCCCTGTTGACGTTGGTGCGTAGACGCCCCCCCTGTTGACGTTGGTGCGTAGACGCCCCCCCTGTTGACGTTGGTGCGTAGACGCCCCCCCTGTTGACGTTGGTGCGTAGACGCCCCCCCTGTTGACGTTGGTGCGTAGACGCCCCCCCTGTTGACGTTGGTGCGTAGACGCCCCCCCTGTTGACGTTGGTGCGTAGACGCCCCCCCCTGTTGACGTTGGTGCGTAGACGCCCCCCCCTGTTGACGTTGGTGCGTAGACGCCCCCCCCTGTTGACGTTGGTGCGTAGACGCCCCCCCTGTTGACGTTGGTGCGTAGACGCCCCCCCTGTTGACGTTGGTGCGTAGACGCCCCCCCCTGTTGACGTTGGTGCGGAGACGCCCCCCCCCCTAGACGCCCCCCCCTGTTGACGTTGGTGCGAAGACGCCCCCCCCTGTTGACGTTGGTGCGGAGACGCCCCCCCCTGTTGACGTTGGTGCGGAGACGCCCCCCCCCTGTTGACGTTGGTGCGGAGACGCCCCCCCCCCCCCCCCCTGTTGACGTTGGTGCGGAGACGCCCCCCCCCCCTGTTGACGTTGGTGCGGAGACCCCCCCCCCCTGCCCCCCCCCCTGTTGACGTTGGTGCGTAGACGCCCCCCCCCCTGTTGACGTTGGTGCGTAGACGCCCCCCCTGTTGACGTTGGTGCGTAGACGCCCCCCCTGTTGACGTTGGTGCGTAGACGCCCGCCCTGTTGACGTTGGTGAGTAGACGCCCGCCCTGTTGACGTTGGTGAGTAGACGCCCCCCCCTGTTGACGTTGGTGCGTAGACGCCCCCCCTGTTGACGTTGGTGCGTAGACGCCCCCCCCTGTTGACGTTGGTGCGTAGACGCCCCCCCTGTTGACGTTGGTGCGGAGACGCCCCCCCCGGAGACGCCCCCCTGTTGACGTTGGTGCGGAGACCCCCCCCCCCCTGTTGACGTTGGTGCGGAGATGCCCCCCCCCCCCTGTTGACGTTGGTGCGGAGACGCCCCCCCCCCCCCTGTTGACGTTGGTGCGGAGATGCCCCCCCCCCCCCTGTTGACGTTGGTGCGGAGACGTTGGTGCCCCCCCCCCCGTTAACGAGACGCCCCTGTTGACGTTGGTGCGGAGACGCCCCCCCCCCTGTTGACGTTGGTGCGGAGATGACGTTGGTGCGGAGACCCCCCCCCCTGTTGACGTTGGTGCGGAGACGCCCCCCCCCCTGTTGACGTTGGTGCGGAGACGCCCCCCCTGTTGACGTTGGTGCGGAGACGCCCCCCCTGTTGACGTTGGTGCGGAGACGCCCCCCCTGTTGACGTTGGTGCGGAGATGCCCCCCCCTGTTGACGTTGGTGCGGAGACGCCCCCCCCTTGACGTTGGTGCGGAGACGCCCCCCCCCCTGTTGACGTTGGTGCGGAGACGCCCCCCCCCTGTTGACGTTGGTGCGTAGACGCCCCCCCCTGTTGACGTTGGTGCGTAGACGCCCCCCCCCCTGTTGACGTTGGTGCGTAGACGCCCCCCCCCCGTTGACGTTGGTGCGGAGACGCCCCCCCCCTGTTGACGTTGGTGCGTAGACGCCCCCCCCCTGTTGACGTTGGTGCGTAGACGCCCCCCCCTGTTGACGTTGGTGAGACGCCCCCCCTAGACGCCCCCCCCTGTTGACGTTGGTGAGTAGACGCCCCCCCCTGTTGACGTTGGTGCGTAGACGCCCCCCCTGTTGACGTTGGTGCGTAGACGCCCCCCCCTGTTGACATTGGTGCGTAGACTCCCCCCCTGTTGACGTTGGTGCGGAGACGCCCCCCCTGTTGACGTTGGTGCGGAGACGCCCCCCCTGTTGACGTTGGTGCGGAGATGCCCCCCCCCCCCTGTTGACGTTGGTGCGGAGACGCCCCCCCCCTGTTGACGTTGGTGCGTAGACGCCCCCCCCCCTGTTGACGTTGGTGCGTAGACGCCCGCCCTGTTGACGTTGGTGCGTAGACGCCCCCCCCGTTAACGTTGGTGCGGAGACGCCCCCCCCTGTTGACGTTGGTGCGGAGACGCCCCCCCTGTTGACGTTGGTGCGGAGACGCCCCCCCCTGTTGACGTTGGTGCGGAGATGCCCCCCCCCCTGTTGACGTTGGTGCGGAGACGCCCCCCCCCCCCTGTTGACGTTGGTGCGGAGACGCCCCCCCCCCCCTGTTGACGTTGGTGCGTAGACGCCCCCCCCCTGTTGACGTTGGTGCGTAGACGCCCGCCCTGTTGACGTTGGTGCGTAGACGCCCCCCCCTGTTAACGTTGGTGCGGAGACGCCCCCCCTGTTGACGTTGGTGCGGAGACGCCCCCCCCCCTGTTGACGTTGGTGCGGAGACGCCCCCCCCCTGTTGACGTTGGTGCGGAGACGCCCCCCCCCCTGTTGACGTTGGTGCGTAGACGCCCCCCCCCCTGTTGACGTTGGTGCGTAGACGCCCCCCCCCCCTGTTGACGTTGGTGCGTAGACGCCCCCCCCCCCCTGTTGACGTTGGTGCGTAGACGCCCGCCCTGTTGACGTTGGTGCGTAGACGCCCCCCCCGTTAACGTTGGTGCGGAGACGCCCCCCCCCGTTGACGTTGGTGCGGAGACGCCCCCCCCTGTTGACGTTGGTGCGGAGACGCCCCCCCCTGTTGACGTTGGTGCGGAGACGCCCCCCCCCTGTTGACGTTGGTGCGGAGACGCCCCCCCCCTGTTGACGTTGGTGCGGAGACGCCCCCCCCTGTTGACGTTGGTGCGGAGATGCCCCCCCCCTGTTGACGTTGGTGCGGAGATGCCCCCCCCCTGTTGACGTTGGTGCGGAGACGCCCCCCCCCCCTGTTGACGTTGGTGCGGAGACGCCCCCCCCCCCTGTTGACGTTGGTGCGTAGACGCCCCCCCCCCCTGTTGACGTTGGTGCGTAGACGCCCCCCCCCCCTGTTGACGTTGGTGCGTAGACGCCCGCCCTGTTGACGTTGGTGCGTAGACGCCCCCCCCTGTTAACGTTGGTGCGGAGACGCCCCCCCTGTTGACGTTGGTGCGGAGACGCCCCCCCTGTTGACGTTGGTGCGTAGACGCCCTAAGTGTAATTTCTGTCTGTTACTGACACGTGGCGAACATTTCATGTCAATATCACCTTTAGAAATCAATTTACCTAGGAAAATGGTGACGTGTTCAATACTTATTTTACCCGCTGTGTGGAAGGGCTTACAAATGTAGGTGTTGTATGATCTGCGCCCCATTCTGTGTGTTGTTCACATTCTGCCCTGCATGGTTCACTTGAATAAGAGAATATGACACATCCTCATGTGCTCCCGTTACGTATACCATAGAAATGTGTCGCTCTCCTAAACTTTTTCTTAGGCAAAGGGCAGTAAGTTATCTATAGCAGCCAATCAACCGTCCGTGTGGTTTCTGATTGGGTGTTACTCCTATAATTGCTCATAAATGTGTTAACTACTGCAGTGCCCAGGTGTGCCCTCTCATTAAGACAGCCCTGACTGTGTCCAATCACAGCCAGTCGCATGTAAACAAGGAAGTGCCATTTATTGGCTCTCCTCGCCTCACACTGACAAAGGGTGAGGAGAGGAGAGCCGATCAGCGGCATCCCCTCACAGGGAAGATGTGAAAAGGTAATCAGTGCCCTGATTACAATGCAGCCCCAGTCTGTGCCTGTCGGTGGCGCCAGTCTGTGCCTGTCGGTGGCGCCAGTCTGTGCCTGTCGGTGGCGCCAGTCTGTGCCTGTCGGTGGCGCCAGTCTGTGCCTGTCGGTGGCGCCAGTCTGTGCCTGTCGGTGGCGCCAGTCTGTGCCTGTCGGTGGCGCCAGTCTGTGCCTGTCGGTGGCGCCAGTCTGTGCCTGTCGGTGGCGCCAGTCTGTGCCCGTTGGTAGCACCAGATTGTGCCCATCGGTGTTGTGAGTCTGTGCCCATAAGTGTCGTGAATCTTTGCCCGTCTGTGTCGTCTATCAGTGCTGCATATCGGTGCTCACCAGTGCTGCCTATCAGTGTTGCATACCAATGCCGCCTGTCAGTGCCCACCAGTGCTGCATATCAATGCCCACCAGTGCCACCTATCAGTGCCCACCAGTGCTGCATATCGTTGCCCATCAGTACATTTTAGTGCCATCTCATCAGGCCAAATCAGTGAAGGTGTAAAATTACCTATTTAGAACATTTTCAGGCAAACTAAAACTTTTATTTAAAAAAAAGTTTCTTTTTTTTGTTTTTGTTTTTTAGCAAAAAAATAAATAACCCAGCAGTGATTACATACCACCAGAAGAAAGCTCTGTTTGTGTGAAGAAATCCATTAAAAACGTATTTGGGTACAGCGTTGCATGACCGCGCAATTGTCATTCAAAGTGCGCCAGCGCTAAAAATTGGCCTGGGCAGGATCGGGGTGGAAGTGCCCGGAATTTAAGTGGTTAAATAAACATGAACCTGTTCCAATCATGTTGTGCCAAGTGAGGTTCCCCCTGATTTCGTCTCGTCCTGCCCCCTGATCACCGCCAGCTACCACATTCCCATTGTCACCCAACACAATGCCCCCGGCTGTCCCCAGACATAACACCCCATCAGCTGGGTAAAGTGGCGGCTTTGTTGAGCTAAGAATAGGAATTCTGGATTCTGTGTTGAATTTTGATGTCAATGTTTCCTTTGTGCGCCACTCTCTCCACATCAGATGTCAGGGTTACATCACAGACAAAGGTGGATATCAGATGTTCCCTTCTACTAAGGCGGGATCTATCACATGACCTAAAATATTAATGTGATGTGATAAGAAAAAAAGCAATATGTGTTCACAGTGCAAAATAAAAAATATTATTACATACACTATATTACCAAAAGTATTGGGACGCCTGCCTTTTACACACACACATGAACTTTAATGGCATCCCAGTCTTAGTCTCTAGGGTTCAATATTGAGTTGCAACCCCCCCCCCCCTTTGCAGCTATAACAGCTTCAACTCTTCTGGGAAGGCCGTCCACAAGGTTTAGGAGTGTCTCTATGGGAATGTTTGATCATTCTTCCACAAACACATTTGTGAGGTCAGGCACTGATGTTGGACAAGAAGGTCTGCCTCGCAGTCTCCACTCTAATTCATCCCAAAGGTGTTCTATCGGGTTGAGGTCAGGACTCTGTGCAGGCCAGTCAGGTTCCTACACCCCCCGGGGTGCAGTGAAACAGCGAAAAATGGTCCCACTTCCTGGGCCCCACTGTTGAAGTGATGAGGCCCAGGGAATTGTAATTTAAGCCCTGGTAAACAAGCAGGAGGGGTGGTTATGGTCTAGTAAAATCAATTTCTTCCTTTTTGAATAAATAAATAAAGTTGCCCTGGGACCCCCTCTTTATCTTATGAGGTCTAGGCCCAGTACAACAGGATCACTTGTACTGCCTTATCAATGGCCCTGGCTACAGCCATAAAGATTACCGTACATACTCAAGCACTGATTGGGTCACCGGATAATTCACCTGGCAGTATGGCTGTGGGTAGTAGGAGGAAACTGAGGTATCAGGAGGAAATCCACAGGAAAATATATAAATCACAGGCAGATAGTCTGTCTGTGTCGGTGTCTGTCTGTGTCTCTATATCTGTGTCTGTGTCTCTATATCTGTGTCTGTGTCTCTATGTCTGTGTCTGTGTCTCTATGTCTGTGTCTCTGTCTCTATGTCTGTTGCTCTGTCTCTATGTCTGTGTCTCTGTCTCTATGTCTGTGTCTCTGTCTCTATGTCTGTGTCTCTGTCTCTATGTCTGTGTCTCTGTCTCTATGTCTGTTGCTCTGTCTCTATGTCTGTGTCTCTGTCTCTATGTCTGTGTCTCTGTCTCTATGTCTGTGTCTCTGTCTCTATGTCTGTCGCTCTGTCTCTATGTCTGTGTCGCTCTGTCTCTATGTCTCTGTCTCTATGTCTGTGTCTCTGTCTCTATGTCTGTGTCTCTGTCTCTATGTCTGTGTCTCTGTCTCTATGTCTGTGTCTCTGTCTCTGTCTCTGTCTCTATGTCTGTGTCTCTGTCTCTATGTCTGTGTCTCTGTCTGTGTCTCTATGTCTCTG
>CM056051.1:13880609-13963109 GCA_029574335.1 Rana kukunoris | reverse complement strand
CCAGCACAACGCAATGTAAATAAAGCAAACCTGTGTGGCACACGTCGGCTCCATGTTAACAAACGCCGACCTGTGGGACACAATTCAACCCTGTGTAAACAAAGCAATGCTGTGCAGCACAATTAACCACTTGCTTAATGGGCACATAAACCCCCTTCGTGCCCAGGCGAAATTTCAGCTTCCGGCACTGAGTCACTTTAACTGACAATTGCGCGGTCGTGCGACGTGGCTCCCAAACAAAATTCACGTCCTTTTTTTCCCACAAATAGAGCTTTCTTTTGGTGGTATTTGATCACCTCTGCGGTTTTTATTTTTTGCACTATAAACAAAAATAGAGCGACAATTTTGAAAAAAAAACAAAAACATATTTTTTACTTGTTGCTGTAATAAATATCGAAATTAAAAAAAAAAAAAAAAAAATCACAGTTTCGGCTGATACGTATTCTTCTACAATAAGTGACTGGTTTGCCAAAAGTTATTGCGCCTACAAAATAGGGGACAGAATTATGATTTTTTTTTTATTATTATTATAATTTTTTTACTAGTAATGGCAGCGATTTTTATTGGGACTGCGACATTATGGCGGACATATCGGACACTTTTGACACATTTTTGGGACCATTCACATTTATACAGCGATCACAGCTATAAAAATGATTACTGTATAAATGTGACTGGCAGTGAAGGGGTTACACTAGGGGGCGAGGAAGGGGTTAAATATGTATCCTGGGTGTGTTCTAACTGTTTGGGGGGAGGGGACTGACTGGGGAAGGTGACCGATGCTGTGTCCCTATGTACAAGGAACACAGCATCAGTCTCCTCTCTCTGTCTGTGTATCCGCTGATAGCGTGTGCCCGGCGGACATCGCGGCCGCCAGGCACGCGCATCGGCACCTCAGTGATGCCGCGGGAGGTCCAAATCGCGTGACAAGTCGCACCCTATCGTTGGCAATGGAACTGTTCAAATCGGTGCAATGCTGACTTTGAAAAAAGGTGAAGTCGCACAGATGTCCCATTACGGGGGGGGGTGGGGGCGCCAAAGCGATTCTTTGCCTTGGATGGAATGTCTAGCTTCCTCACTGGTACTGCCTAGAACAGAAATAATGTAGAACGGCTAGTGAAAAGGGGGGGGGGGCAGGTTTGTCCGGCCGGCATGGGAGAGATCGAAGTCCTGGGCCAAATTTTTGTCCCAGTATGGGGGGATGGGGCTGCCTGGGGAGACACACAGATCCATCTTCCTACACACGACCTGTGTGATCTCCCCTGTCAGAACAGAGATCTGCCTTGTTTACACAGACAGGATATCGAGTCCATCCCCACCCGCTGATTGGCTCCCCTGCTGGCTCCGCACGCCTCCACAAACTACAGTTCCCGAGCCGACGTACAATGACGGCGATTCGGGGGGACCGTCTGCAGTACAATGACGGCGGCTGGTCGGCAAGTAGTTAAAGAGGTTGTAAAGGAATTTTTATTTATTTTTCCATAATAAGCATCCTTTACCCTCAGGCGCCGTACACACGGCCGAGGTTCTCGCTGAAAATCAGCGAGAACCTCGCTGGAATGCACATTCCAGCGAGGACCTCGGCCGTGTGTACGGTCTCAGCGAGCTTCCCGTCGGGAAGCCCGTCGAGCCGAAATAGAGAGCACGCTCTCTATTTCCTCGACGGCCCGCCTGGAAGAATGGCTGGTTGCCATTCCCGACGGGCGGGTCGCCGAATTCGACGGCCGGGAGAGAACCTCGACGGGCGGAACGATGTGTTCTGCCCGTCGAGGTTCTCTGCCGTGTGTACGCGGCCTCAGACATTCCTCTCTTCACTTCCTCATTGTTTGTTTTTGCTCAGAAGTTGCTTTATTTCTTCTCTGTTCTGTTCACTTCCTGCTTGTCTGATTGTTACTCACCACCGTGAAGGGAGGCTTTACTGCGGTGGTCAGTCACGTGCTCGCCCCCTCCTGGGAACTACATCTGTGCGGCAGGACGCTCTCTACGTGTTAGAGACTTCAAGGAGGTGTGAATTACTGGGCGTGCCGCAATGCATACTGGGAAATGTAGTTCTTACATGAACAAGCGCCGCAAACCAGGAAGTGAATGAGAGAACAGAAACTAGAATGCCGGAAGTGATATAGATGAAGGAATTTAATAGGTATCAGAATCATTACACTATTCTGTCTGTCTACCTTGCAGACAATAAATTTAGCCAAAAATGTGTTTTCCTTTACAACTCCTTTAACCACTTCAGATCCGCGCTATAGACAAAAGACGTCAACAGCGCGGACCTAAAGTGCCGGGATCACGTCTTTGGACGTCATGTTATTGTAATTCCCCGCACGCGCCACTGGGTGGCGCGCAGCGTGGAAAAACAGTGCCGTCGCATCGCTAAGGATTTGATGCGTGTACCCGGCGGCTGCGGTGTCCGTCAGGTACACGCGATCAGCGGTGACAGAGCAGGGACGTGGAGCTCAGCTCTGTGTGTAAACACATAGCTCCACGTCCTGTCAGGGAGAGAAGACAGATTCTGTTTCCCTTGTACATAGGGACTCAGCATCGGTCACCTCCCCCAGTCAGTCCCCCTCCCCCACACAGTTAGAACACACCCAGGGAATACATTTAACCCCTTCCTCACCCCCTAGTGTTAACCCCTTCAATGCCAGTCACATTTATACAGTAATTGGTGCATATTTATAGCACTGATGGCTGTATAAATGTGAATGGTCCCAAAAATGTGTCAAAAGTGTCCGATGTGTCCGACGTAATGTCGCAGTCCCAATAAAAATCGCAGATCACCGCCATTACTAGTAAAAAAAAAAATAGTAAAAAAAAAAACATAATTCTGGCCCCTATTTTGTAGGCGCTATAACTTTTGCGCAAAGCAGTCGTTTATTGCAATTTTTTTACAAAAATACGTAGAAGAATACGTATCGGCCTTAACCGAGAAAAAAAAAAAGTAAAAAAAAATAAAAATTTGGGATATTTATTATAGCAACAAGTAAAAAATATATATATATTTTTAAATTGTCGCTGTTTTTTGTTTATAGCGCAAAAAATAAAAACCGCACAGGCGATCAAATACCACCAAAATAAAGCTCTATTTGTGGGGAAAAAAGGACGTGAATTTTGTTTGGGAGCCACGTCGCACGACCGCGCAATTGTCGGTTAAAGCGACGCAGTGCCGGAAGCTGAAATTTCGCCTGGGCACCAAGGGGGTTTATGTGCCCAGTAAGCAAGTGGTTAAGCTTTGACAATACGTTTTGGAAGCTGATTGGTTACTTCTATACACAGCTGCACCAGATTCTGCCCCTCCCCCACTGTCTTTGTTTTTATTTATGGATATATATATAATATGGATGTAATGAGTTTAGTTGTGGATTTGTTTGCCGGGCACAGGTTGGTCTGTGAGACGGAGTGCATGAAAATCCTCACCGACTCAGAACTATTCTGCCGGCTATTTGTGCTGAATGCGCGGCGTGGGTGACCACACCCTGCTGGCAGAGCCGGGCCTGTGATTCAGCATCGCTCTCCTGCGACTCATCGTGTGTTACTGTAAATAGAGTTTCCTTTCTGGGCTCAGAGCGATCACTCGCTTCTCCCATGGGATTTCCACAGACGGCTACATCCTGGGACTCGGCACTAGACCGCTTTATTCCTTCCTTGCGTGACGCTGGACTGCGGATCGCCCGCTGGGAAGGGATTATTTCCAGTGCAGTTTATGAACTCTTATCAGTTTACAAAGATCTTTTTAACACGTTGTAAAACTTTTGTGAACGATGACAAAACATTTACAGTGCTGGAAATTTCTGATCACATGTGATAGCCAAAGAAGTTGTATTTCTTGCAAATACTGGGTCTCCTGGGGCAGTTGCTCGCCTTATTTTCTATTATTAGACCCCTTTCACACTGAAGCGTTTTTACATTGTTTTAGCGTTAAAATAGCGCTATTAAAATGCTCATAAAACGCTCTCCATGCATCTCAATGGATCCTTTCACACTGAGTCCTGCAAGCAGCATCTTTGGAGAAGCTTTTGGGCGCTGAAAAAACGCTCTAAAAACGCCCCTCTCCATTGAAATTAATTGAAAGCGCTGTAGAAACGCCTTGCCCTTTCACACTGAGGCACTGTAAAAGCGGTGCTTTACCAGCACATTGGGATTGTAGATGAGGCTTCGCTCAAATAACGCGCGAAAAACGCTCCAGTGTGAAAGGGGCCTTAAAGTGGAGTTCCACCCAGAAATGGACCTTCCGCTTTATGGAATCCCATCCCCCGCCCCCTCCAATGTCACATTTGGCACCTTTCAGGGGGGAGGAGGGAGCAGATACCTGTGTAATCCACGGGCATAGATCACCATGGCGACCTACATCACATCCGGCGCCTACAAAACCCCCCCTCCCCCCCCGCTGTCTTCTGGGAGACACACAGGTCAGGTTTGTAGCTGCTGACTTCAAAATGTTTTGTTCTTCAGCGGAACTGTGCTTCAAAGTAAATGTAATACTTAACCACTTCCCGACCGACTCACGTACATATTCTGCAGCAGGTTGGCAGCCCAACGTGAACTGGTCACGATGCCCGACGGCCACCCGCGATCGCGGGCACGTGAGCCAGAACTGGGATCTGTGGGTGTGTGTGTAAACACACAAATCCCGGTTCTGTCAGGGGAGGAGAGACAGATCGTCTCTCCAGTCATACCCCTCCCCCCAGTTAGAAAAACCTCCCAGGGAACACATTTAACACCTTGATCGCCCCCTAGTGTTAAAGCAGTTGTAAAGGAAAAAACATTTTCACCTTAATGCAATCTATGCATTAAGGTGAAAAAACATCTGATGATGTCGCCCCCGTTTTACTTACCTGACCCCTCGAAAGTCCCGCGCTCGGTCCTGAGATCCTCTTCGCTGCTCAGTCTGGCTGCTGATTGGCTAGAGCAGATGGATTGAGAGTAGTGTAGCAATTGGCTAGCACTGCTCTCAATTACATCCAGTGATGCGGCGCGCCGAGGGGTGGGGCCGAGTGGTACAGTGAGCGGCTATATCACGGGAGCGCGCCCGCAAAAACTCATCACCATGCGAGCTCTCTCGCATGAAGGTGATGAGTTCTTGCGGGGAGGACCAGAGACAGCCACCGAGGAACCCCAGAAGACGTGGATCGGGGCCACTCTGTGCAAAACGAACTGCACAGTGGAGGTAAGTATAACATGTTTGTTATTTTAAAGAATTTTTTTTTCATTTAGTGACCCTTTAACCCCCTTCTTTGCCAGTGTCATTTATACAGTAATCAGTGCATTTTTATAGCTCTGATCACTGTCAATGGTCCCAAAAAAGTGTCCGATCTGTCCGCCGCAATGTCGCGGCTCCGATCACCGCCATTACTAGTAAAGAAAAAAAAATTACAGAAATCTATCCCCCATTTTGTAGACCCTATAACTTTTTGCTCAAACCAATCAATATACGCTTATTGTGATTTTATTTTTATTTGTAATTGTATTATTATGTAGAAGAATATATATTGGTCTAAACAGATAAATATATTTTGTTTTTTGTTTTTCTAAAAAAAAAAATTGGGGGATATTTATTATAGCAAAAATATTTTTTTTTTTTCAAAATTGTCTGACTTTTTTATGGGGGGTACCATACTGGTTTGTATCGAAGGGGGGGGGGGGGTATCGTACTGCTTTATATCGGGGGGGTTCCATATTGCATTATATAAGGAGGTACCCTACTGCATTATTTCAGGGGGTACCATACTGCTTTACATTGGGAGGTACCATACTGCTTTATATCGAGGGGGGGGGGTACCATACTGCTTTATATCGGGGGGTACCATACTGCTTTATATCGGGGGTACCATACTGCTTTATATCGGGGGGTACCATACTGCTTTATATCTGCCATACTGCTTTATATCGGGGGGTACCATACTGCTTTATATCGGGGGGGTACCATACTGCTTTATATCGGGGGGGTACCATACTGCTTTATATCGGGGGGGTACCATACTGCTTTATATCGGGGGGGGGGTACCATACTGCTTTATATCGGGGGGCTTTACCATACTGCTTTATATCGGGGGGGGGGGCCATACTGCTTTATATCGGGGGTACCATACTATATCTACCATACTTTTATATCGGGGGTACCATACTGCTTTATATCGGGGGGGTACCATACTGCTTTATATGGGGGGGGGGTACCATACGCTTTATATCGGGGGTACCATACTGCTTTATATCGGGGGGTACCATACTGCTTTATATACCATACTGCTTTATATACCATACTGCTTTATATCGGGGGGTACCATACTGCTTTATATCGGGGGGTACCATACTGGGGGGTACTACTGCTTTATATCGGGGGGGTACCATACTGCTTTATATCGGGGGGGGTACCATACCATACTACTTTATATCGGGGGGTACCATACTGCTTTATATGGGGGGGGGGGTACCATACAGCTTTATATATGGAGGTACCATACTGCTTTATATCGGGGGGTACCATACTGCTTTATATCGGGGGGGTACCATACTGCTTTATATCGGGGGGTACCATACTGCTTTATATCGGGGGGGTACCATACTACTTTATATCGGGGGGTACCATACTGCTTTATATGGGGGGGGGGTACCATACAGCTTTATATATGGAGGTACCATACTGCTTTATATCGGGGGGTACCATACTGCTTTATATCGGGGGGGGTACCATACTGCTTTATATCGGGGGGGGTACCATACTGCTTTATATCGGGGGGTACCATACTGCTTTATATCGGGGGGTACCATATTACTTTATATCGGGGGGTTCCATACTGCTTTATATCGGGAGGTACCATACTGCTTTATATCGGGGGTGCCATAAGGCTTAAACAGAAAACTTTTTTACTGTGGCACATTTATTTGTGAAGCAGACAAAATATAAACTGGCGTCTGGCGGTTGCAGAGATGCGCAGCCTGCAGAGGGGTCTCGGAGGGAAGTTTTCCATTACGCTAACTGACTTTAAGGGCCTCAGATTTAATGTAGTGTAATTAGAGACAGCGTGAGCCCTCTGGGGGCTGTAATTACCGATCACCAGGAGAGCAATCCGATGTAATTTCTCCATGCAATGCTACACTTGCCAAGAGACACTTTAATCTCTTTCCATAGACAATGGGCACATGGGGGTGAAGCCCCCCCCCCATCCCCCCTCCCCCTCTGCTTGTGTAAGGTAATGAAATGATTATATAGGTGGAATGAGAACTCAGCGATGGACGACATTAATGACAATGTTGCTGAGTGATCTGCATTACAGGAGACTTCTGCATAGATGATCCCAGATTATTACTGATTGGAATGGAGCGTATCAATCATCTGAGGTCTTCATTCTATATCTCTTGAAATATTAGACAAGGGGCCAGATTCACGTAGTCCAGAGCATCTTTGCTCTGGAGTAACGCTTCTCATTTGCGTTGCGCTGCCGAAATTTTAGGAGCAAGTGCTGTCATTCACGAAGCACTTGCTCCTAAAGTTGCGGCAGCGCATCACAAATGAGCCGGCGGAATTCAAATGTAGCGGGTACGGGGCGTGTAGTATGCTAACTACGCGCGATCCCGCCGCCAACGTACTGCGCATGCGTCGAGTGTCAAAACATCCCCGTGCGCATGCTCCAAAATCTGTGAATGAACGTCAATGACGTCACATTCCCATTCATGACCGTTTTACGCAAGCGACGTTTTTTTTTTTTTTCCCGACGCGATGACGACGCCTATACCTAACATAGGATACTCCAACCCCATGTAGGTATATCTATGCGCCGCGTATCCCGTCCGGAAACGTCGTATCGTCATTGCGTCGCGCCGGATTTCGATCGTGAATTGCCGATTTCCGCTCATTAACATATTTTTTGAGCGTAAATCGGCGGGAACGCCCCCGGCGCCATTTTTAAGTTGAAGTAACGATGCGATGGCGAAACTCAGTTACGCTGCTCGCATCGGAACTCCAACCCGGCGTTTCTTGTTTTCTGGTTACAGAAAACAGAAACGCCGGCTCAAAGCCACAGTTAGGCTGGCGGATCACTCGATCCGCCAGCGTAACCTTTCCTGAATCTGGCCCAAGATTGCAGATGATTGACAACTTCATTTCCTCCGCTTTTCATACACAGACTCCCGCCTCTATAAAATTGGAAGAATTTTAGGGATGCAGTATATATTGTCAAATGTAACATGTCAAGGGGTCAAACTTCCTTTTAAAAAAAATTAAATAACAAAAAACATACTTGCCTCCACTGTGCAGCTCGTTTTGCACTAAGTGGCCCCAATCCTCAACTTCTGGGGTCCCTTGTGGATCTCGCGGCTCCTCACCGCATCAGATAACCCCCCCCCCCCCCCCTAGGAGAAGTGCATGTGCGCTCCCCAGTCCAGCATTTGCGTCCGTGGACACGTATGCCAGACTCGACCCCAGCGCCTGCGTCATTGGATGTGATTGACAGCAGCTTGAGCCATGACCCAGTCCAAAGCTCCGTGACCAAGTGAACCGCGGTCCTGATCGCCGCCGGTGTCCCGCGATCGGTCACAGGAGCTGAAGAACGGGGAGAGCGGAGTGTAAACACACCTTCCCCGTTCTTCTCTGTGGCAGCTTCATTGATCGTCTGTTCCCTGATATAGGGAAACGCGATCAATGACGTCACCCGTCCAGCCCCGCCCCCCTACAGTTAGAAACACATATGAGGTCACACTTAACCCCTACAGCGCCCTCTAGTGGTTAACTCCTAAACTGCAATTGTCATTTTCACAGTAATCGGTGCATTTGTATAGCATTTGAAAATGACAATGGTCCCAAAAATGTTTCAAAATTGTCCGATGTGTCCGCCATAATGTCGCAGTCACAAAATAAATCGCTGATCGACGACATTAGTAGTTAAAAAAAAATTAATAAAAATGGCATAAAACTATCCCCTATTTTGTAAACGCTATAAATTTGGCGCAAACCAATCATTAAATGCTTATTGCGATTTATTTTCAATTTTTTTTTACCAAAAATATGTAGAATACGTATCGGCCTAAACTAAGAAAAATACATTTATATTTTTTATTATAGCAAAAAGTTAAAAATATTGTTTTGTTTTTTTTTCAAAATTGTCGCTCTATTTTTGTTTATAGCACAAAAAAAAAAAAAACGTAGAGGTGATCAAATACCACCAAAAGAAAGCTCCTCCTTCTGTTAAAAAAAAAAAAGAAGGCTCTATTTGTTGGAAAAAAAGGACGTCAATTTTGTTTGGGAGCCACGTCGCACGACCGCGCAATTGTCAGTTAAAGCGACGCAGTGCCGAATCGCAAAAAGTGGCCAGGTCCTTTACCTGCATAATGGTCCGGGTCTTAAAGGATCACTAAAGGAATTTTTTTTTTTTTGCTAAATAGCTTCCTTTACCTTACTGCAGTCCTGGTTTCATGTCCTCATTGTTCATTCTTGCTTTGAAGTTGCTGTAATACTTCTCTGATCTCCACACTTCCTGCTTGTCTGGCTCCTTATGAAACATCTCATGGCAGCTTTTCACTGTGGTCCAAGCTGTCATTACTGTGTGTCTAAAACTCCTCAGAACCATCAGATCCATTTTAAAAACACTGGCCTGGATTTGTTTGTTTTTGTTCTGTTTGTCTCTTTACTTTACAGAAACATGAAACCAGTTTAAAAGTGAAACTAAACTGCAGGCACATTATATGATTGATTTATCCGTTTTTAATCATTTTTAAAAGGAATCAGTTAACTATTACTGTATGCCTCTATACCCTGTAAACAGTCATTTCATCAAAAAAAAATATGTTTTCCTTTAGGGCCCTTGCACACGTGCGGACGAACGGTCCGCTTTTTCTAAGTCCGTAAACGGACTTAGAATGGGGCCCTATGGGATCACGACCCTTAGCGGATGAGTATCCGCTAATGTCCGTGATAACCCACCTCCGTCTGGATCCGGTTTTCCAGATGGAAGAAAACCCTATTTTGGTCCGTATGCATCCGATTCCCCATAGGGGTGAGCGGAGAAGAGACAGGGCGGTCCCTGCACAGTGTGCGTGGGGGGGGCCCCCCCCCCCCCCCCCCCCCAACATTTTTAGCTACAGCCATTTTGAGTAAGGGCAGATGATTTTGTTTGAATAGTATTTATTTGGTTTTTTATTTGGTTTTTACAAAGAAGATAACATGCAAAATTTCTCTTTGTCAATTGTAACAAGGGTTAGTTTGCAAAAGAAGACAAGAGATGTAAAAAAAAAAACTCCTTAGAGCGAGCGGCTATAACAGCAAAAGATAGGCATGGTCCAGAGGCCGGCGTGGCCAGAGGGTCCTAGGGAGGTTCCCAACAATAGAAGTAAGAGAGGCTGGAGCATTTTTAACTCAGTTCACAATAGGGATTCCTGACAGGCAGGGAGGGAGAGGGGGAGAGAAGACCACACATTACATGGTAAGACCTACCCCGAAAATAAGCCCTACTGTGTCTTTTGTTGCCAAAATTAATATAAGACCCGGGCTTATTTTCGGGGGAAAAACGGTAGAAGTAAGAGAGGCTGGACCGCCGCACTCCGATGCAAACACCTTTATTGAAGTGAAATACAATTCATACAGCAAACGGAGGTACAAGAACAGTAATAACTGACACGTTTCACACCCTCATATGACTAAGCACCAGTAAGGGTGTGAAACGCATCAGTTATTACTGTTCCTGTACCTCCGTTTGCTGTATGGATTGTGTTTCACTTTAATAATGGTGTTTGCATCAGAGTGCGGCAGTCCAGCCTCTCTTACTTCTACCGTGTTTCCCCGAAAATAAGCCCGGGTCTTATATTAATTTTGGCAACAAAAGACACAGTAGGGCTTATTTTCGGGGTAGGTCTTACCATGTAATGTGTGGTCTTCTCTCCCCCTCTCCCTCCCTGCCTGTCAGGAATCCCTATTGTGAACTGAGTTAAAAATGCTTGTAAAATCCCATAATCCACTCTATTACAGTATTATATCATGTACAATGTGTGTGTTTTTGTAATATAATTGCGCCAAATACATTTGTTATAGCGCCGCTCTGCGCTTCTGTTACCCGCCGGAGCTCTCTTCCCCGCATTTATATTACAGAAACACACACATTTTACATTATATACTACTGTAATAGAGTGCATTATAGGATTTTACAAGCATTTTTAACTAGGGCTCATTTTCGGGGTAGGGCTTATATTGCAGCGCTCCTTGAAAATAATGCTAGGCCTTATTTTCAGGGTAGGTCTTATTTTTGGGGAAACAGGGTACACTCGAGAGAGGAGTCGGACTGCAGGAGTTGGGAGTAGGCAGGCCTCCCCCAGGGGCAAACTGCCACCTTTCTCCATGCCCCTGGGTGGCAATGGCGAGTGCGGGGGATGTGAGGGGTCCTCCCACATAGCCCGCCCTACCTGCTCCGCTTTGAAGCCCAACGGGGCAGAGGGACACCCTATAAGGGAGTGAGAGGATCTAGCCCGCTTAACCAGCCCTGTTAGTCCTTCGCCTTCGCACCCTTTTACCTACGAGTAGCGAAGGTGTAACCATGGGACCGTTGCCTTGAGCGTTAACTTCATTTCGCTGCTGACTGGAGGTTCCCAACAATAGCGGACCTCCCCTGGGCCCTGCAATACAGTATCCATATAGTGTTAAAGTATACATCCTTTATAAGTTCAAATAAGGAGGGACCAAGTAAAAACCAAGAGGTGTTGGGTAGGAGGGTGGCACAAACACAAAACAGGGTCACACACCCAGCAGATGAAGATGTAAAGAAAAGCCAGAGTAGACTAGGGGTGTCAAAAGGTTAGAGGAGATTGGGGGGGGGGGGGGAGTATAAGACCTCAGAAGCATTGAGGCCATTCATGTTAAAGTGGTTGCAAACCCTTACTGATACGTTTTGCCTACAGGTAAGCTTATTTTAAGACTTACCTATAGGTAAGTGGAAATATCTCCTAAACTTTAGAAAGGGCCCGGTCATGCATTTGCACTGGAGTGACGTCACGCGACCCTGGCCAGACAGAGACGTGAAGTCCGTGGACCGGTTTCAAACAAGTAAATGCAACATAAATTCTTATCTATTTACGACGGCTGCGTTCACATCACTGCATCTCCAAAACCATTGCAGTGTGACTTTGGAGCGTGACTGAGCGCGATCCTTTTGGTGCAATTGTGATTGGTGCAAAAGTCATATTCTGTGGATCAAAGTGATGTCAAAAGTTGCTCCAAAGTAGTGCAGAGACCTTATCAAAGTCGTCAAACTTGAAGTCGCATTAGTTTCTCTTGTGTTTGTTTTTTATTGTCTCGCTCGTATGGAGCTTGATTAACATTTTTCAGAAAAAATTACAGGAAAAACAAAAAGAGTTGAAATAAATAATAATAAAAATTCATGTTGATTGAGAGAGTTTAGATCCGCTTTTATACAAGAAGTTGGCTAAAACTGGAAGCCATGTTTTTTTTTTTTTCCACACATATAAGAGATTTCTCTTTGAACTCACACAGATCTGTTCTCTTTCCAGCTGGAGGTTCGGCTTCTACCTGTGCGCTTTGATTGGAGGAGTCGCGGTCCTGTATGATGTAAGTCACATGTTGTGTCTCATGTTTCCCGCCCTAGAGAGCATTTCATTGGTGGAAGATGAAACCTGTATGCAATACGTATGGGAACTCGGTAGAAACTGTCCCACTTAGGCCGGCCATAGAAGGTTCGAGTCTCAGCTGGTTCTACAGGAACCGGCCGAGATTTAAACCGGTAATGGGCAGGCTGAATGTACACAAGTTTGATTGATCCATCAGCTTGGGTACAACAAGCCTGCCAGATTCTCTTACGATTTATCACTAGTGGCTGCTATTAGCACTGCCTGTGTTGATGGGGGAACCCTGTGAATTTCTTTCCTGCAACCTAAGGTTGCAACGTGCATGGCCGGCCTAAGGCTTCATTCACATTTGTAGCACTCCAAAGTTCAAACGACTTTGGAGTGCAAATTTATATGGGTGCAATTTGGATGTGACTTGTTATCTCTCTGCAAAGTCAGACCCGCTGTAAGGACTCGTACACACGAGGGGATATGTCCGCTGGAAACGGTCCGATGGACCGTTTCAGCAGACATCTCCGATCGTGTGTATGGGCTAGCGGACAGATTTGTCCACCCGACAGATTTCAAAGCATGCTTTGAAATCTATCCGGTGGGAATCTGTCCGCCCGACATGTCTGCTGGTTAGTACACTTACCAGCAGACATGTCGTCCCGCACCGCCTGACGCCAGGTGCAGCTTGTCGCCTGACGCCAGGTGCAGCTTGTCGCCTGACGCCAGGTGCAGCTTGTCGCCTGACGCCAGGTGCAGCTTGTCGCCTGACGCCAGGTGCAGCTTGTCGCCTGACGCCAGGTGCAGCTTGTCGCCTGACGCCAGGTGCAGCTTGTCGCCTGACGCCAGGTGCAGCTTGTCGCCTGACGCCAGGTGCAGCTTGTCGCCTGACGCCAGGTGCAGCTTGTCGCCTGACGCCAGGTGCAGCTTGTCGCCTGACGCCTGACGCCAGGTGCAGCTTGCGGCTGTCGCCTGACGCCAGGTGCAGCTTGCGGCTGTCGCCTGACGCCAGATGCAGCTTGCAGCTTGTCGCCTGACGCCCATAGGCAGCTCGTCACCTGCCGCTGTCACCTGCGCCCATAGGCAGCTCGTCACCTGCCGCTGTCACCTGCGCCCATAGGCAGCTCGTCACTTGCCTCAGCGGTGATACAAGGTGGGCAGTGAGATATATATCATCTCTCTGCCGCCCGGGGATAGGGGGGAGGAGGTCCGACTAATATTGGTACGTTTCTGACCGATAACTATAATTAAAAAAAATGTGAATATCGGCCGCTTTGAAAACTGGTCGACCCCTCCTATCTCTAGGTGGCCCTTACCTGCATAGGCAGTTTTTCTTTCTTTTTTTGTGGTAAAGGTGAGGTTACCCTTTAAGCCAGTGGGCAGCCAAACAGTATTTGGAGAACATTATTTTAAGAGGAATAGGATTTGGGACCCAAACAATTTTGGATTGCCCCTGGCAATAACTATACCAGTATTGGGAGATATATGAACACTGTGCTAACTGATTATTTCCATTCTCTTTCTTTTACAGAAACCCTGGTTTTATGATGTGTGGGAAGTGTGGGTAGGCTACCCGAAACAGGTGAGAAACTGAAACACTAACACTGCGTCTAGAAGTAAAGTATAAAGATACCGAACACATTGTATCAAAAGCCTATATCTAAAGTTAACCAATAAAGGGTAACCATTAAACTTTGGGAGGCTGTGCTTATTGCACCACAGCCTGGTGTGTGTAGGGAAAAACAGTGCCGATATGCCAATCTCGGCACATCACGCTGTTTACTCCTTTTTTTTTCAGAACTTTATAGAAATGTCACAAGTGACATATCAATATACTAGGGCTGTGCAAATTAACTTTTAATTGATCGATTAATCTTTAATTTTTTTGATCGATCAAAATCTTTTTGATCGATTAAAATTCTTTTGATTGGTACTCACCTCTCCGCCGGCTTCTGGGCCTTCAGGGAGTTCCGTCGGAGATCCGGTAACATCATGGACACCGGCGGGGCTTGCCGTGTCCATCTGAAGGGCTCCTTTGCTGTGCCTTCATATCTGGATGCCGGCGGGACATTACTATCTGCCACACGCAAGGGCTGTTACACTTCCCTCTATCACTTCCCTCTATCAACCTGAGATTCTACAACCATCCACTGGGAGTTGTGATAGTTCCCTTCATGGGACATCTACATGCCGACGGACTGATGTGAACCCCTCCTCACCTGGATTCAGCAGTGGTATCGTTGTACACATTTGTATACCAGTATCATACTTAGCTACATGTTATTATGACTGTTTTTGGTACCGTCTGGCATTACTCGCACCATTTTTACAGTTTATGTAGCTATATCGATTTTTATCTCCAGTGCAATGTTTATTTACCTACTTGAAGACTATAAAAGTTTTAATGCTATTCCCATCGAGCGCTGCCTTTGTGTGTTTTTTGTATCTTGCTATCCATTTTTCCAGTGGTTGGTAGCTGGAGATCAGCTAAAAGTAGTTGGATCTGTATGTGCTTTATAATTAATCGAAAAAAACGATTAATCGAACACAAAAATTTTGATCAGTAACAGCCCTACAATATACATTTATTCACTGCAGCGGCATAGCAATGTGATTTGCATCGCAACATGCCGCATGAAAAAAAAAGTACTGCATGTAGTAAACGGCTTTGCTGTCGTATGAACTGACGGCATAAGAAACAAGGCATTTTGTGTTGTCTGTGCCAGTGTTCTGTCGAGACATCGAATAGTGCCCGGAACTAACTGCGCATGAGAAAAACAGCTGATTTGCCAAGCTTTACAGGCACTATTTCTAGAGTTCTAAAACGCCCTAAAAAACTGCCTAAGTGTGAAAGGGGTCTTAATTGATTAACCCCCATTCACGCCGACCGTGTCATCCCACTGGACTGGGCTTTTTTTTTTCACGTGGACCCACATATTTGTGTACTTCCCTTTGTGTTTAGAGCTCACTGAGAGCCCCGGGCCCTGTTCTAAAGATTGGGACCTGGAACGTCCAATTTTTGGTCACCTGATTGCTGTGATGGCCTCTGATTGGCCCAGCCCCTGTGTTTTTTGTCTCTTTGAATGGACGAGACAGATGCACTGTATCATTCTCTGTCCTTACACAGATAGAAAAAAAAATAACATAAAAAAAAATACCTAGATCAACGTTTGATTTAGGTCCGCCCCAGGGTTAGTGTTTGATTTAAGGCCAGGGTCAAAAATCAGAATCATTTATTTTTTTGGACAGGATTTTTTAATTTATATTTTATTAGTTTTAGTGTGTTTTAGGCAGGATAAAAAAAAAATGCAAAATGTGCTCTTATAGTTTCTGGGCTACTACAGGTACAAACTACAAATGACATCCACATATGTGGTATCGCTGCGATCGTCAGGAGCCGGAGAATTTATTTTGGGTCTTTCTTTGTTGGTAGGTTATGGTAGTTGCAAGAAAAGGTCCAAATATAGTGTAGTAATTTTTATTAAAATGAGGTAAAATACAAGAAAAAGGCACCCACAAATAAAGAGTCAAAACTATTCTAACAGAGAACAGTGTTCTGCCGCAACTTCTGGTTTCCATCTCAACCCGGAAGTGACGTCACCCAGCGCCGTGAAAGTAGCAGCAGAACGCTATTCTCTGAAGAGAATGTTAGTCATTTTGACTCTCTTTATCTGTGGGTGGATTTTTCTTGTATTTTGACTTATTTGAATACAAATTACTAGACCTATATTTGAACCTTTTCTCCTTTTGAAAGTTTATTGGGCTAAGTAGATGTCTCTGTACTATATATACACACTATACTGAGGACCATCACCCTTTCATCCATGGAGGAGAGGATGAATGGAGCATTTTAACTACTTCATTACTGGGCACTTAAACCCCCTTCGTACCCAGACCAATTTTCAGCTTTCAGCGCTGACGCATTTTGAATGACAATTGCGCGGTCATACAACACTGTACCCAAATGATATTTTTATAATTTTTTCCCCACAAATAGAGCTTTCTTTTAGTGGTATTTGATTATCTCTGCGATTTTTATTTTTTGCGTTATAAACAGAAAAAGACAGACAATTTTGAAAAAAAACACAATATTTTTTACTTTTTGTTATAATAATATCCCATTAAAAAAAAAAAAAAAAAATCCCTCAGTTTAAGCTGATACGTATTCTTCTACATATTTTTGTTAAAAAGTTATAGTGCCTACAAAATAGGGGATAGATTTATGATTTCTAGATTTATGATTTATTTTTAATTTTTTTACTAGTAATGCCGGAGATCTGCGATTTTTTTTATTTTTGTCAGGCCTGCGATATTGCGGAGGACATATCGGACACTTTTGACACAATTTTGGGACCATTCACATTTATACAGCGATCAGTGCTATAAAAATGCACTAATTACTGTATAAATGTGACTGGCAGGGAAGGTGTTAACACTAGGGGGCGAGGAAGGGGTTACATGTATTCCCTGGGTGTGTTCTAACTGTGTGGGGGGTTGACTGGGGGAGGTGACCGATGCTGTGTCCCTATGTACAAGGGACACAGATTGGTCTCCTCTCTCCCTGACAGCACGTGGAGCTCTGTGTTTGCACACAGAGCTCCACGTCCCTGCTGTCACCTGCTGGGACTGCCTGATCGCACACACCCGCAGACATCGCGGCCGCCAGGCACACGCAACGGCTTCCCAGCGATGCGACGGCACAGTGTTTACCCACTGCGTGCCCCCCAGCGGCGCGCGCGGGTAATTCACGCAAAAGTCATCCAAAAACGTCCACCTGCCACCTCAGGTCTGCGCTGTAGACGTCTTTTGACGATAGCGCCGGCCTGAAGTGGTTGAACGCTAGTTTTTTTTGTTTTTTTTTACTTTTTGTTACCTTTTTTTATGGCTAAGAATTGCTTAAAATAAATTGTAAGACAATACTTCTAAAATAAAGCCTTGTTTGTCCTTAAAATGTTACTAAACCTACAACAGTAAAATCTGTCTGTATACGCAGAATAGCATGCTTGTTATACTCACTGTGGATTTTAAGGGATCTGTAAAGGTTTGGGTTTAAAAAAAAAAAATGTCATACTTGCCTTCTCTGTGTAGTTGGATTTGCACAGAGTGGCACCCATCCTCTTCTGGGGTCCCTCAGCAGCGCTCCTGGCTCCTCCTCTTATCCAGTGCCCCCTTGGGCACTCACCTGTGTCCTGCTGCTTCATCCTTTGACACAGACAGCAGGACTCGGCCCCGCCCCCGGCTCTTGCGTCATTGGATTTGATTGACAGCAGCAGGAGCCAGTAGCCTCACTGCTATTAATCTATCCATTTAGGACCCAAAACACCGGCTGGAGCGGAAAGACCGTTTTCCGGTAAGTAAAAGGGGGGCTCTGGGGGGCAGCTGCTGTTTACACCCCCCTTTAATCCTCTGTATAATGTAAAAAGGCTCTTTTGATCCTGTATGGACAGATCCTCCACCTCCTGCAGGGTCTCTTTGGGCAAAGCCAGATCATACACAGTCAGAGTGGTACCTCTGCACATGCTCAGTTTGGTCTTTTGCCGAAGAGAATATTTCCTGGTTGAGCTGAGCTTTTCAGGTCACATGATATTGACATCACACATAGTCAGGCTGAAAAAAGACACAAGTCCATCTAGTTCAACCAAAAAAAAAAAAACATACTAATCCACAATCTTATACCTACAGTTTATCCAGAGGAAGGTGAAAAACCCAGCAAAGCATGATCCGATTTGCTACAGCAGGGGAAAAAAATTCCTTCCTGATCCCCCAAGAGGCAGATATTCTCCGGATCAACTTTACCTACAAATGTCAGTACCCAGTTATATTATGTACATTTAGGAAAGTATCCAGGCCTTTCTTAAAGCAATCTACTGATCTGGCCCGAACCACCTCCCGAGGGAGTCTATTCCACATTTTCACAGCTCTTACTGTGAAGAAACCTTTCCGTATTTGGAGATGAAATCTCTTTTCCTCTAGACGTAAAGAGTGCCCCCTTGTCCTCAGTGTTGACCTTAATGTGAATAACGCAACACCAAGTTCACTATATGGACCTCTTATATATTTGTACATGTTGATCATATCCCTCCTCTTCTCAAAGAGAATACAATTAAGTTCCTCTAATCTTTCCTCATAGCTGAGCTCCTCCATCCCTCTTATCAGTTCAGTCTGGTTTACCCTTCAGTTTGGTTGCCCTTCTCTGCACTTTCTCCAGTTCTCCGATATCCTTTTTAAGAACTGGTGCCCAAAACTGAACTGCATATTCCAGATGAGGTCTTACTAATGATTTGTACAGGGGGGGGAATTCTCTCTCTCTCTCTCTCTCTCTCTCTCTGGAGTCCATACCGCTCTTAACCACTTAAGCCCCAGGCCATTTCGCTGGCCAAAGACCAGAGCACTTTTTACGATTCTGCACTGCGTCACTTTGACAATTGTGCGGTCGTACAATGTGGCTCCCAAACAAAATTGACCTCTTTTTTTTTTTTTCCAAGAAAGGACTTTGCTCGCTTTGGAGACCACAGCTTGGCATTGCATGTTATTATTGAGCTTATGATCTACCAAAACCCCCAGATCCTTCTCCACTACGGATCCCCCCAGATCCTTCTCCACTACGGATCCCCCCAGATCCTTCTCCACTACGGATCCCCCCAGATCCTTCTCCACTACGGATCCCCCCAGATCCTTCTCCACTACGGATCCCCCCAGATCCTTCTCCACTACGGATCCCCCCAGATCCTTCTCCACTACGGATCCCCCCAGATCCTTCTCCACTACGGATCCCCCCAGATCCTTCTCCACTACGGATCCCCCCAGATCCTTCTCCACTATGGATCCCCCCAGATCCTTCTCCACTATGGATCCCCCCAGATCCTTCTCCACTATGGATCCCCCCAGATCCTTCTCCACTATGGATCCCCCCAGATCCTTCTCCACTACGGATCCCCCCAGATCCTTTTCCACTACAGATCCCCCCATGTTGTACTCCCCCTAGTATGTATGATGCATATTCTTAGCCTCCAAGTGCAGAACTTTACATTTATCAACATTAAACCTCATCTGCCTCTTAGTCGCCCAATCAGACAGAGCATTGAGGTCGGCTTGTAAATTGGAGACATCCTGTAAGGACGTTATTCCACTGCATAGCTTGGTGTCATCTGCAAAGACAGAAATGTTACTTTTATTCTCGGACCCAATATCATTTTTAAATATATTAAAAAGTAAGGGACCCAACACCGAACATTGGGGTACACCGCTGATAACCTTGGACCATTCAGAGTAAGAATCATTAACCACGACTCTCTGAATTCATTTTTTTGTCAGTTTTCTATTTACAATTTGATCTTTACAAGCCTGCAGACTTTACCTTACACATGAGCCGTGTGTGGGGTACTGTGTCAAACGCTTTTGCAAAGTCCAAGTAGACCACGTCCACAGCCACCCCTCTGTCCAAGTACACCACGTTCACCGCCACCCCTCTGTCCAAGTATACCACGTCCACCTCCACCCCTCTGTCCAAGTATACCACGTCCACCGCCACCCCTCTGTCCAAGTATACCACGTCCACCGCCACCCCTCTGTCCAAGTATACAACGTCCACCGCCACCCCTCTGTCCAAGTATACCACGTCCACCGCCACCCCTCTGTCCAAGTATACCACGTCCACCGCCACCCCTCTGTCCAAGTATACCACGTCCACCGCCACCCCTCTGTCCAAGTATACCACGTCCACCGCCATCCCTCTGTCCAAGTATACCACGTCCACCGCAACCCCTCTGTCCAAGTATACCACGTCCACCGCCACCCCGCTGTCCTAGTATACCACGTCCACCGCCACCCCTCTGTCCAAGTATATCACGTCCACCGCCACCCCGCTGTCCTAGTATACCACGTCCACCGCCACCCCTCTGTCCAAGTACACCACGTCCACCACCACCCCTCTGTCTTAGTATACCACGTCCACCGCAACCCCTCTGTCCAAGTATACCACATCCACCACCACCACCCCTCTGTCCAAGTACACCATGTCCACCGCCACCCCTCTGTCCAAGTATACCACGTTCACCGCCACCCCTCTGTCCAAGTATGCTACATCCACCGCCACCCCTCTGTCCAAGTATGCCACATCCACCGCCACCCCTCTGTCCAAGTATACCACGTTCACCACCACCCCTCTGTCCAAGTATGCCACATCCACCGCCACCCCTCTGTCCAAGTATACTACGTCCACTGCCACCCCTCTGTCCTAGTATACCACGTCCACCGCAACCCCCCTGTCCAAGTATACCACGTCCACCGCCACCCCTCTGTCCAGGTTTTACTTTACTCCTCCTAAAAATAAATCAGATTTGTTTGACAACTTGTGTCTTTCATGAATCCATAGAAGTTATACGAACAGGTCTATAGTTACTTGATAAATACTTTGATTCCTCTATGCCAATCCAGTGGTACTATTCCCGTCATTAACGAGTCTCTAAATATTAGAAACAATGGCTTTGAAATTTCAGAGCTCAATTCTTTTAGGATCCGTGGGTGGATGCCAAATATTTCTGGACCATATCACATTTGAGCCATTGTGGATCATTTGGGTCTGTGTCACTCCCACCCCCATTATTGACATGAGCTCCCCCATTCTCCATTGTATACACAGAGCTGAAGAAAGTATTTAATACATTTGCCTTCTCTTTAATCCCAGTCACCCACTCTTAGATTATTTTGTAAAGGGCCTACTTGCTCAGACTTAACCTTTTTACTATTAATATATTTTAAGAATTTTTGGGGTTTGTCCTATCTTTTTGCAATCTGCATTTTGAATTTTTGCATCCTTGATTTCCTTTTTACATATTCTGTTATACTCTTTGTAGCATTTAAACGATGATGGTGTTCCTTCATTTTTATATATTTTTTTCTTATTTATAGCAATCTTAACTTTGGCCATGAGTCATATAGGTTTTATGTTTAGCCTTTTACACTTATTGCCCATGGGAATATACTTTGCAGTGAGTTTGCATAGTGTCTTTTTGAAGAATTCCCATTTCTGTTCTGTGTCCATTGTGGGTGTGTATACAGATCCTTAATGACAGCCCAATCCCTCCCTCCCTCCTCCATGCCCAGTAACTAAAAAAAGAACACATGGATGGGATGTCACATCTTGATTGATGGATGATCCGCCTCCCATAGCAGCATGAGGACACAGGCTGTAGTGGAAATCTCCTCCTACCTGAACACTCAGCACTCGGGTGGACTCTGCAGTTTATCATGTGACCGTGGTATACAGATCAGCCAAAAAGGTATCTGGTGGCAGTGTTTTAATGTAAAAAGAAGATTTATAAGCTGTGGGCACTGCGGGGGGTCCGGGGCTCATGAACTATTTTCATATTACTGGGTTTAGTAACACTTTAAAAAAAACAATATATGTATTGCTTGAAAGGGAAGTCTGGGGTTAGTGGTTATGGCACATTTGTACTTGGGGGTATGGGTCCTTTGCTGCATCTGTCCCCCACCGGCTCTAACACTGAGAACCGGAGTAATCTAATACCGCAGATCGCTCGGTTATCACAGCTACTGACAGTCCCAGCTCTCTGCACTGCCCTCTCCTCGCTCACTGGAGCTCTGACCTGTGGAGGGGGTGGGAGCAGTTGGCTCAGGATCTCAGTGGCTCGCTGAGAGGCTGAGCCGAGTGCTGGTCCAGACATGTGGTTGGATCCCGATCCCCGTCTCCAGCTTCGTGCTAGTCTGTCGCCAGAAGTGGTGGCTTACGAAAAGGGCATCCCGGTAGGACAGGAGCCCTGGTAAGAGCGCCGGGAGATAACAACCGAGCGGCAGCTTTTAGCCGCACCGGTTGTTATCACTGGAAAGCCGACCGCCCGATCTAAAAAAAAAAAAAAAAAAAAACCGGTACCGGGATTATGCCTGCAGCTCCAGGCATCATCCCGGTACAACCCTCTAAAGCGGAGGCCGCATACGCTCGGCGCAAAGGGGTTAGCGGCTATACACTCAGACCGCTCTCCCGAGAGGGACGGGGACAAGTCGCCAGAAATCTACACCCGAATTGCGATGCATCGATTAATTTAAAGCGTAGGTTCACCCTAAAAACAATTCTCTAACATTACATGGTGCTCACTCTCGACATTGACAGTCTGCTGATTTTTTTTTTTTTGCTGTACATACCGTGATATAGCCATTTTCTAACCCCGCTTCCGGGTAGTGCCTCCCACGGGAGTGGGCGTTCCTATGCAGCAGTTAAGTGATTAACGTGATGACAAAAACGACTCCCCCGTCGCATAAGGAGCGTCCCGAGTTGCCGAAAGAAGCCGAACGTCGGTGAGCAAGCGCCGTATAGCGCCGACTCGCAGTTCGGCTTCTTTCGGCAACTCCTGACGCTCCTTATGCGTCAGGGGAGTAGTTTTTGTCAGCACATTAATCCCTTAACTGCTGCATAGGAACGCCCACTCCCGCAGGAGCCACTACCCGGAGGCCGAGGAAGAAAATAGCTATACGACGGTATGTACAGCAAAAAATAAATAAAAAATCAGCAGACTGTCAATGTCGAGAGTGAGCACCATGTAATGTTAGAAAATTGTTTTTAGGGTGAACCTCCGCTTTAAGCACCCCTACTATATACTGCTGATGAGAAAAGATATTTAGCAGTTTATTTTTACTAAAATAATTGCATTTCCATGTTCTATGTATGGTGGGAGACCAGATATAGTGAATGCAGAGTCCTGGGTTTAGTAACACTGTAATGCATAGAATGCATTAAGGTTAACAAAAAAAACCTGAGGCTTTAGAATCACTGTAAGTTATATATTTTTTCTTTTCTTGTAATGAAATTCCCTTTCAGTACAGACAATTTCTTCTTTGGCATGTCCCAGTTTGCTGAAATTCTAATGGGATGATTCAACCTTATGTGCAAATTGGCTTCCCCAGTGTGTGCGTAACATGTTTGCTTAGATAATTTTGGTTGACACGTATTATTTACCGATGTCTTTTGCTTTTGGCAGGAAGTGCTATCATCCCAGTACTGGTACTATGTGTTGGAGCTGAGCTTTTATTGGTCCCTGCTGTTCAGTGTCGCCTTTGATGTCAGAAGAAAGGTGAGACAATATTTCCATTCTAAATACTATTCTCCTGTTTTAAATGTTTCTGTGGCTTTAGTATTGCACTAAATAGTCATCCGATCAGCTACTACCATTCCAGCATATATTCCAGCATATAGCATAGTAAATGTTTCCATCCTGCTATCCAGCAACTTGTTGTCTGAAAGAAGACAGACGGGAAATCGGAATGCGACCAGAGACTCTGAATGTAAATCCTGCAATGCTCTTTGTACACAGGGAAAGCTGGAGGAAATTGGAAGCTTTTCTTTTGACCTTCAAATTCAGACTGGCTAATGGCAGAAAAAAATTCTAATAAAATAACATTAAAATATATGTTCCTATTGTAAGGCCTCATTCACATGGGTGTACCTATTTGTACACCTCTGCGAAGGGCAGTCTTTGCCCATATGGGATACACAGGTGTTCTGCAAATTCGCATGCAGGCAGTCCCATTTATGTCTAAACAGCCATAGACAAGAAGCTGTGCATGTCTGAAAGCTAGTGCAGGAGATATGTAAATAACCTGTCACTCAAGCAAGGACTTGAGTGAAAAAAAACAATTGTTGGGTTTACATCCACTTTAAAGCGGATGGCCCATTAAATTATTTTTTTTTAAGCCAGCAGCTACAAATACTGCAGCTGCTGACTTTTAAAAATATAACACTTACCTGTCCTGGAGTCCAGCAGCGTCCGCAGCAGAGGACAAGCGATCGCCTCCATCCACTGTGAGGGAAACAGGAAGTGAAGCGCTGCGGCTTCACTGCCCGGTTCCCTACGGCGCATGCGCGAGTCGCGCTGCGCCCGCCGATTGGCTCCGGCTGTGTGCTGGGAGCCGAGAGTTCCCAGCACACAACGAGAAAAACCTGACTTTTGCCCGAGACTGTGGGCCAGAAGTGGGTGAAGATACCTGTCTTTAGACAGGTATCTGCACCCCCCTCCCCCCTGAAAGGTGTCAAATGTGACACCGGAGGGGGGGAGGGTTCCGATCAGCGGATCTTCACTTTAGGGTGGAGATCCGCTTTAATGTATCAAAATCTGAATTCTATCCCTAGATCAGGGATCTGCAATTAGGGGACCTCCAGCTGTCGCAAAACTACAAGTCCCATCATGCCCCTGGGTGTCATGCTTGTGGCTGTCAGTCTTGCTATGTTTAATGGGACTTTTAGTTATGCAACAGCTGGAGGTCCGCTAATTACATATCCCTGCCCTAGATGTATTGCATATGCGGGAGACCCAGCAATTTGCTTGACACACATAAGGATTAAAGTGAAAATTATGCTTTATTGAAGACTTAGAACATACAAAAACTGACTGTCTAACTTATAAAACCATAGTTGGCCATTTTTAAAAAAACGCAGCCATAGCAACTTTAGGAAATATTACTTGTGTGTTAAGCATCACCGCCCAAAAAAGCAACAAAATTGCATGAGTGGAATCCTAACAAGTATATTATACACCAATGGGGGGCATAGTCCATATAAACTATATAACTGTATCACATAAAACAGACCTCTCCTCCATATTGGTATCCAAAGATGGCCTTCAGATGACCACTCGGAGTCCATGAAAAAATCCTATAATGGAAAATATTGTAGGACCAACCCACATGTAGACAGAGTAGAACCAGAGTAAGTTATGGCAAATATGTTCGAGATCACTGGAAGACTCCCAGGGAAAGATGTCATCACATGTATCCGTGTGTGTAGCTCATAACAGGTCACCTTAAGTCCTCCCTTGTTGGCAATTAAATCCACATAGGAAAGTTCTTCAATCTGACGCATAGCCTGTAATTGCCCAATAGGAGACCCACCAGCTTTGTCAACTACTGGAAGACTCCCAGGGAAAGGTGCCCATGTAGTCGCATGTATTCTCTTTTTGTAGTTCACAGCATGGCACCTTGAGTCTTCCCCGTTGGCAATAAAATCCTCATAGGAAAGTTCTTCAAACTGTGTGAAGTATAGCTTGTAATTAAAAGAAAAATAAGAATCATGCTATATAATAAATGTAAAGTCCATAAGTGAATCCATATGGCTTGTATTCATCTGTGTAAATTTATCCAGAGGCATTGTGTTAATGAATCCATCTCTAAAATAGCAGTGTCCATCATCTGTCACCAAAAGTCAATCCACCACCAGCTGTAGAAACTGCTTACCAGCTCCTGTAAACCCCTTATTATAGTGTATGCCTGTGGCTTAAAACCCAGCCAGGGCCTTTCTCCTCATCCCGGGGCTTCTCCACGCTTCCGATGATCACTCAGTAAGTTGCATAGTAGTTAGGCACCAAAAAGAGATCAAAGACTCCACATAGTTTAAAATCCTTGGTGGGTTTATTAAGTAAAAAAATATCATTCACAGCATTAAGTAAAATAAGCACCTTAAGTTTGGTGTGTCGGCCGGCACGCAACCAAACAAACCCATCCGTCTGGACACGGGAGATGGTGACGTCAGCATGTCGCTCAGCCATACGCGTTTCTTCCCGAATGACGTCGCTCCACCCTGCACGTTTCATCCCAAATGACGTTGTCCCAGGACGATGTCATTTGTGACTAAATACGTAGGGAGGAGCGACGTGCTCTGCATTTGCCTATATTTGAAAATGTGTACAAAACCAAACGTGTTTAAATGTAAACTGTTAGGGTCAATTTGATTTTGTTGCAGGCTGGCTGGTAAGTGAGCTAGGAATATTTGTTGTTTTTTTGACAAGTAATTAAAGCCTGACAGAGGTTATAACCTTTCTCCACATAAACACATTTGTTTTCTGGTGCTCCTTGCTTTAAATGGAGACGCAACCAAAATTAGAATGCAAAACTTTGTAAAAACTGTTTCACTTTAAAATATTACCCACAGCTTAGAGTTATTTTTTTTATTGCAGGACTTTAATGTACAAGTTGTTCATCACTGTGCAACCATCTTTCTGCTGAACTTTTCCTGGTCTGTCAAGTATATCCGAGTGGGAACGCTGACTATGTTGGTGCATGATGTCTCCGACATCTTGCTGGAGGTACAGTACAGAATGGCACTTAAATAGAAATGAAAGGCTTTCTTTTTTTTAAGTTACAAACGTGTTATACTTGCCTGCTCTGTGTAATGGTTTTGCCCAGATCCTCCTCTTCTTGTGCCCCCTGCTGGTGCTCTTTGGTGCTCCCTCCTGCAAAGTGCCCCCATAGCAAGCAGCTTGCAATGGGGGCACCCAAGCAGGCTCGTTCACAAGCATGTCTATTCACACATAGAGCCCATGGCTCAGCCCCATCCCCTCTCGCCTTATTGACTCCCTCAGTGGACTTGAAGAAAAGGATTTTGCAATGAGTAAAACTGATGGACATGAGAAGCCTTACACCTTTGGGATGTCCAAATGCAGTCAAAATGGGGGGGGGGGGGGGGGGGTTAGCAGAGCAAACAAATACCAACAAGCCCATGAAAACAACAGAGAACTGGGGGCTGCCTGCAGCTCCCTACATCCAAAGCTGCCATCAGATGAGGTAGAGACGGTAGATCTTGGAGAATGTGGAAACAGAAGACCAGGTGGTAGCCTTGCATATCTAAGAAACAGTTGCTTGAGTCCAAAAAGCCAAAGTAAGACTCGCAGGTCTAGTAGACTGCACCTCCACAGAGAGAGTAGAACCTGATCCTTGAGACAATAAGATTGAATAACGGTCTGCCTGAGCCACCTAGAGATGTTCTAACAAGAAGCCAGGTTACCCTTTCAGTCCATTCAGGATGACAAAACTGAACTGAGCTGGAACCAGACATACAGGGCCGGATTCCCGACAAGGCCACCGAGGCCAGGCCTCGGAGCGGCAGTGGGTGCAGGGGTGGCGCCGGTTGTAACGCACAGCGGGAGGCTGCTGTGTCACGGAGCTCACTGAAAATAGTTTGGGCACGCTGTGATACAAGTCACGCCCTCCTCCTAGACCAGCTTGTGTGATAGAGGCAGTTTTCTGTCTATCACAGCGCGCCCAAACTTTTGACAGTGAGCTCCGTGACACAGCAGGGGCAGGAGATGCCCGAATTGCATAATGCACACACTGACTGGTGAGGCTACATTGTTTGGCACAGTAAAGCTGCAATGATGGTGAGGGGGCAGCAATGATGGTGAGGGGGCAGCAATGATGGTGAGGGGGCAGCAATGATGGTGAGGGGGGCTGCAATGAGGGCACAGTAAGGCGGCAGTGATGGTGAGGCTGCAATGAAGGCACGGTAAGGCTGCAATGACGATGAGGCGGCAATGATGGGCACGGTTGGGGGACTTTCAGGTTTTTTTTGGGCGGAGGGCGGCATTTAATGACCCAGCCTTAAGGCGGGAAAGGGAGTAAATCCGGGCCTGCAGACATAGGGACAGAAAAAAAATCCTGGTCAACAACATCTTGTCCCTGTGCAAGACCAGAAAGGGTTCCTTATAGGATGAAGCTGCCATTTCTGACACTTGCCTTGCAGAGTTGATGGCTACCACCGTGGGAAACTAGAAAGAGGGATGTTTGTACGTTTGTTACGAACTGGATCCCAGTTCTCACTGTGTCACAAGCGATCGCGGGTGCTCGGCAGTCATCGTGCCTCCTGGGCACTTGCATGGGCTCCGGTGGCGAGCAGCATGCCCCTAGTGGACACAGGGCAGAGACGTAACACAACGTCGTTTCGCCCAGCCGCGCCATGCTGTCGCAGTAAAACTGTGGCGGCTGGTCGGCCTGTGGTTAAAGCGTGACATGTTAGGTATCCATTTACCTGGCGTATCATCTTTTTTATATTTTACAAAAAAAATGGGGTATTTATTGTTTTTGTTTTTTTTTATTATTCATTAAAAAAAATAAAAATCTAAATAAATAATGCATTTGAAAAACCACTGCACAAATACCATGTGACATTTGTGCCTTTTTATTCCATAGAGTCTCTGCAAAAAAAATATATATAACGTTTTGGGGGTTATAAGTAAATTTCAAGCAAAACAAATACTGATTAACTTGTAAAGAAAAAAAAGTGCCAGAAAAAGCCTGGTCTACAAGAGGTTAAATGTGCTATGTGCTGGTGGAGGTAAACTCCATTAGTGAGTGTCTATAAAGAAAGCTGTTACAAGACATTGTGGAGATAAAGACAGATAACACTATCATAAAGAGTGTGGTTACCTGAGACATAACCCAGCTATCATCAAGCGCCATATAAGAGATCAACACGACCTTCAATGCAATCGATAGTTGCGTGTAAACACCAGCAGCTACTAGATTCTTGCTTGGCGATGTGGACCAGTCCGCCACGGTCTGAGAAAAAATGGTGGGAAGTGTAAAAACAGGGGGTTCAGGCATAACCGTGCCTCATCAGAAACGAAGCAAGACGCTGCTTCCAAGTATTTTATGGTATGTAATGCGCAGGTTACTTACAGACACGCTCAATGCCTATATAATGTATAGCCTTGTGTTATTGGAGGAGCCAGATACATCACTGAGACCAGTGTACTAATGTTACAAGTTTCTGTCAAATTCTTTTAAAGATGTTGTAAAATCTCAAGGTTTTTCATCCTAATGCATTCTATACGTTAAAGCGGAACTTTTACTCATCTGATTTCTTCCCCCTCCTTGGTGCCACAATTGGCATCTTTTGGGGGGGGGACAGGATACAGGTATCTTTGACAGGTATCCTTTCCAACTTCCGGGAGTCCAGGCCGCGACCTGTGGCGTCACAGCGGGGCTCCCTCCCTTTCCCCCGGCTGCTGGGCCAGTAGGAGAGAGGAGCGGGCCTCGCGCATGCACGGTAGGGTTAAGGCTACACTTCCATGTTCCCTTACCCCCAATGGCGGTGGCAGCACCTGACAGCTGATGGAAACATCAGCTGCGGGTGCCGACATCACTGGACTCCAGGACAGGTAAGTGTCCTATTATTAAAATACACATACTGCAGCTGCTGGCTTTTAATGTTTTTTTTTTTTTTGGAAGTAACACAGCTTTAAGGTGAAAAAAAACCTTTTGTGCTTACGCATCCCCCCCCCCCCCCCAAGAGCCCCCCTTTTTCTTAACTGAACCCATTCGTTCCAGCGACATCAATGAGCCCAGCGGCTCCAGTCTCATCAGATAGATTGATAGCCCCAGGAGCCATTGGCTCCCGCTGCTGTCAATCAAATCCAGTGACACGAGAACGGGGCGGAGTCTTACTGTCTGTGTCAATGGACGCACGGGTGCCCCCCATGAAAAGCGGCTCTCCGTGGGGGCACCCGATGAAGAGGGTCAGGGCTGCTCTGAGTAAAACCCTTGCACAGAGCAGGTAAGTATAAAATGTTTGTTATTTTTATTTAAAAAAAAATTGAGGCTTTACTATCACTTTAAGGCACTGAGTGGGGAAGGAAAAATTAGCTTTTACACAGTGCCCTGCTAATTACAGCCTCAGACAGATACAATTCAAGTTAGTCCTCAGAGGAGTTGAAGAAGAACTCCATCTTTGCACACACTTTTCATAGTTCGCTTGGGCCAAGCTGTGTTCTTGACTAAAAGAAAATAAAGTTACCGCTCCAGGTGGATTGTGTTGATCAGTATGGACTCAGGAAATCAAGGGTGCTGGCAATGCACAAGGCAACAAATGGAAAAAGAAAATATGTAAAGCCGCACTCCAAAAAACCTTGATGGTTGTCTTTATTTAAAAAAGGAAAAAATGCACTACAAGTCACAGCACAAAACATGGGAGTAAAACGGCTGACGCGTTTCGCACTATAAATTAGTGCTTAAAGAGGAGTTCCACCCAAAAATGGAACTTCCTCTTAATCCACTCCACACCTCCTTACATGCCACATTTGGCATGTAATTTTTTTGGGGGGGAGTGGGGGCTTCAGTAGGAGTGGGACTTCCTGTCCCACTTCCTGCTTCCGCCGAGGGGCTGGTAAGGCGAGAGGCGTAATTGCCTTATTTCAGCCCCTCCCTGTAGGCGATGGCCTAGGACACTGACAGGTCCTAGGCAATCGCCTGTCCAATCAGCGGCGAGCCGCGCCGCGCGCATGTGCAGTGCGGCTCACGCATGCGCAGTGGGTGCCCGGCCGTGAAGCCGAAGGCTGTCACGGCTGGGTGCCCACAGTCGGGATGGAGACGCCGGCTGGGGAGGGGGGGAGAGGAGCGGAGCCCCGGTCGGCGCATCACCGGAACGCAGGAGCAGGTAAGTGAGTGTTTATTAAAAGCCAGCAGCTACACTTTTTGTAGCTGCTGACTTTTAATAAACACATTTTTTGGCTGGAACACCCCTTTAATCATAGCATTATGTTCTTCACTAACCTGTGAGGCCACTGGATGTGCAGTATAAACTCTACAGTATGTAGCCGTGGCCACATACAGTATACTTCACTGTGTTTTCCCGGTGCGAGCCGAGACTTCCTGTCTCATGTCCGGAACACAGAGGAGTCTACCGCAGTGGCGCTCAGCGGCTCAAAGCAAGCTATGCATTCTATCAATGAATACAACGCGTCTTGTGATTGGCTGAGTCAGAGAGGTGTGCTGATGATGTCATAACCTCTGACTCAGCCAATCGGGGGAAGCTTTGTATTAATTGACAGAATACATTGCTTGCTCTCAGTGTCTGAGAGCGGCTGCAGTAGACTCTTCTGTGTTCCAGGTAGGAGACAGGAAGTCTTTGCTTGCACCCGGAACACAGTGCGGTATACAGTATGTAGTCTCAGCTACATACAGTTTTATACCTCACATCCAGCGGCCTTGCAGGTTAGTGAGGGACATAGTTTGTTTGGGCCAAGCTGAAGTGTGTGGAAAGATGGAGTTCTTCTTTAAAGTGAAACTAAAGCGTCATTTTCAAGCAGGCAGGCTCTTTACTGCAAAAGAGGCATGCAATGTCTCTTGTGCATAAAAAAAAGCTACCCGCCAGCACGCAGTCATCTTTGGAATGTACACTGAGCTGCGCAAGCACAGCTAGGTATACATTTCGGCACTGCGGCTGTGTGCTGGGATGACTACTGTTCTGTGCATGTGCAGGGGCACCAATAAAGACAGCCGCAGCCTGGCACCCAGAGGAAGAAAGATGCCAGCTCCAGAGAGGGACATTGGATCGTTGAAGCAGAGGTAAGTGTTGCAGAGTTTTGCTTTAAGTGAGTCGGATGCAAAATGCCTCAGCTCTAGACTAATAAGTCCATAAGGAATCCGCTAGCATAATGACCTGACCTGGAGCACTGCCGACTGCAGGATTGTAACGCAGAGAACACTAATCCAGCCACTTGCCACCAAATCATGTACACGTACGTCATTTGACTTCAAGTGGTAATACCGGGATGATACCTGCAGCTACAGGCATCATCCCGGTATTGTTTTTTTCAGCTGGCGGTTGATTTTCTTGTAAAAGCCATCCTAGCGCCTAATTAGCCGATGGATGGCCTTTACAAGTAGCAGGAGTTTGTGTCTTTTGTATCTGCATGAAGTTTAGTTCTATTGCCTTCTGTGAGCACTGACAAATGGTTGCTGTATCGGTATTACACTTCATGTGAATTTCCTTTTTTCTAGGCTGCGAAAATGTGCAGTTATGCTCAGTGGAAAAAGTCATGTAATGTGCTGTTCGGTGTATTCGCCCTGGTGTTCGCTGTCAGCCGACTCATTGTCTTCCCTTTTTGGTAAGTTGGGCAAAAAAAATACACAATTTTATTTTTTTAAGGAGGCAACCCTGCATGTTCTCCCGAGCGGGGGCTGTGTGCATCAATACACACACACCGCACTGGTAAGCCACGCCTACACTCCCTCCTCACAGGAGATTTACTGACCCAGTGGCTCCCGCTGCCCCCAGTGTCTCCTGTTAAAGTAGGAAGTAAGAGGAGCGGTGCTGCAGTCGAGGCAGAGCTGGAGTGGTGGTAGGGTCAGTAAAGCCCCGTACACACGGCCGAGGTTCTCGGCAGAAACCATCGAGAACCTCGCTGGCATCCTGATTCTGCCGATAACCTCGGCCGTGTGTACGGATTCGGTAAACATCCCGTCGGCAATGCCGTCGAGCCGAAATAGAGAGCAGGTTCTCTATTTGCTCGACGGCCCGTCGGGATGAATGGCTGGTCGCTTTCCCGACGGGCTGGTCGCCGAATCTGACGGCCGGCCGAGAACCCCGACGGGCGGAACGATGTGTTCCGCCCGTCGAGGTTCTCTGCCGTGTGTACGCGGCCTGAGTGTTTAGGGCTGGTGGAGGGGTCAGACAGATAGTGAGGCATTTGTTGCTTTAACAAATACATTAGGGTTAAAAAAAAACAAAAATAAACGTTTGAACAAATTTAACCACTTAAGACCCGGACCATTATGCAGGTTAAGGACCGGGCCCCTTTTTACAATTCGGCACTGCGTCGCTTCAACTGACAATTGCGCGGTCGTGCGACGTGGCTCCCAAACAAAATTGGCGTAGTTTTCCCCCCACAAATAGAGCTTTCTTTTTGTGGTATTTGATCACCTCTGCGGTTTTTATTTTTTGCGCTGTAAACAAAAATAGAGCGACAATTTAAATATATATATATATATATATATATATATATATATATATATATTTTTTTTTTTTTACTTTTTGCTATAATAAATATTTCCCAAAAATGATTTAAAAAAAAAACATATTTTTTCCTCAGTTTAGGCCGATACGTATTCTTCTACATATTTTTGGTAAAAAAATCGCAATAAACGTATATTGATTGGTTTGCGCAAAATTTATAGCGTTTACAAAATAGGGCATAGTTTTATGGCATTTTTATTAATTATTTTTTTTTTGTTATTTTTTTTTTACGCCGATCAGCGATTTTTTTCCGTGACTGCGACATTATGGACACTTTTGACACATTTTTGGGACCATTGTCATTTTCACAGCGAAAGTTCTATAAAAATGCACTGATAACTGTGAAAATGACAATGGCAGTGAATGGGTTAACCACTAGGTGGCGCTAAGGGGTTAGGTGTGCCCTAAGGGAGTGATTCTTACTGAAGGGGGCGTGGCTGTAGGCGTGACGTCACTGATCGTCGTTCCCTATATCAGGGAACAGACGATCAGTGTCACTGCCACACAGAAGAACGGGGAAGGTTTGTATACACACGGCTCTCCCCGTTCTTCAGCTCCTGGGACACTGGCGGCGATAGGGTCCGCGGGCGCGGTCACGAAGCTTCGGACCAGGTCTCAATCGCGCAGGCGGCGGCGCGCTCGCGACCCACGGCTGGGCTCTTAAAGGGGACGTATATATACGTCCCTGTGCCCAGCCGTGCTATTCTGACCACGTATATCGTCGCGCAGCAGTCCTTAAGTGGTTAAGCAGTGATATTGTAATGTCCTCCATCATTTTAGCAGCTGTTTAATAAATGACTCTTTATTTTGCAGGATTATTTATGCCACAACGGTCTATCCCTTGTATTACTGCCCACGATTTTTCCTCTACTACTTCTTCAACATGGTGATGTTTATACTGCAGTTCCTTCATATATACTGGGCATATCTCATCTTCAAGATGGTGCAAAAGATGCTTTCTGGAAATGTAAGTTTTACAACAGTCATTATAGTTGAGATAAGATGTAGTGAAGTACATAAAATAAAGTCTGCAACAAGCTAGATAAAGCGCCTCATTGTAACGGCAACCTGTAGCAACCATGAGTTTCCTGGTTAGTTGCTCGAATAGCAGTGCCAGCAGCTATTAAATAGGTTTTAAATTATGAAATAGATGTGAAATCCGTGAAATTAATTATTCAACCGAGAACCTTTCAACACAAACCCACCTCCTCCATTAACGCTTTAAGAGTCCATAAACCCTCACGATTTTGTCATAATAACATCAGTTGCAAAACTAATAATGTGATGTTGTGACATGTCCAGGACTAGGCCCTAGCTTGTGCGACAGTTCCAGGGTTGACCTTTGGAGATTTAGGACCCAGCCAAAATTCTGTAGGATTTTCACCATCTGTTGCACGTTTGCCTTGAGGCCATCCTCTCATGATACACTGGGGGGGATTTATACACTGGGGGGAGAACCTCTGATGGAATAGGACCTGGGGGTCAGAAATGCCAAGCTGCTGCTAACAAAGCAAACAGAATATTGTCATGCGTTAAAAAAGGGATTAACTCCAGAGATAAAACTACAATTCTTCCGCTCTACAAGACTCTGGTCCGGCCGCACCTGGAGTATGCTGTCCAGTTCTGGGCACCAGTCCTCAGGAAGGATGTACTAGAAATGGAGAGTGCAAAGAAGGGCGACAAAGCGTCTGGAGGATATTAGTTATGAGGACAGGTTGCGAGCACTGAACTTATTCTCTCTGGAGAAGAGACGCTGGAGAGGGGATATGATTTCAATTTACAAATACCGTACTGGTGACCCCACAATAGGGATAAAACTTTTTCGCGGAAGGGAATTTAACAAGACAAGACATTTAAGTCTAAATATGAGATGTCAGGTCTTTTTGACCCCCAGATCTCATATTTAATAGGACCTGTCATGCTTTTTTCTATTACAAGGGATGTTTACATTCCTTGTAATAGGAATAAAAGTGATCATTTTTTTTTTTTATTTCAGTGTAACAAATTATAAAATAAATAAAAATAAATAAGAAAACCCCCCAAAAAAATGTTTAAAGCGCCCTGTCCCGACGAGCTTGCGCACAGAAGCAAACGCATACGCGAGTAGCGCCCGCATGAAAACGGTGTTCAAACCACACAAGTGAGGTATCGCTGCGGTCGTTTTTTAAACGTCGCCTATCGAGATTTTTAAGGGTAAAAGTTTGACGCCATGCCACGAGCGGGCGCAATTTTTAAGCGTGACATGTTGGGTATCATTTTACTCGGCGTAACATTATCTTTCACAATATATAAAAAAAATTACGGTGTGACAAAAAGTATTGCAATGACTGCCATTTTATTCTCTAGGGCAGTGGTCTCCAAACTGCGTCCCGAGGGCCAAATGTGGCCCTTTGCTTGCCTTTATATGGCCCTTGGGGCACTATCCCTCCCACTGATATGAGACACTATTCTGCCATCTGACACCGACAATGGAGCACCATTTCTCCCACTGACACAACTAATAGAGCGCTATTCCTCCCTATGATACTAGCAATGGGGCACTATTCTTCCCCTAATACCAGATGTTTACTAACAATGATGCCAGGAAAATGTACATTCTCGCTGGCCAAAGTCCGGCCCTCCAAGAGTCTGAAGGACAATAAACCGGCCCTTTGTTTAGAATGTTTGGAGACCCCTGCTCTAGGGTGTTAGAAAAATATATATATATAATGTTTGGGGGTTTTAAGTAATTAAGCACTAAGTGGTTAAGCACTAACCAATAGTGTGAAACGCGTAGGCTGTGATTTGTAGTGCTTATTTTCATCTTTTTTACAAATAAAGACAACCATCAAGTTTTTTTTTTTGATTGTAGCTGTCCATTTATCTTTTTATTACTTGCCATGCGCATTACCGACACCCTTGATTTCCTGAGAAGACACTGATTGTATAAGCACACCCACCTGGAGCAGTAACTCCCTTTCCCCAACAAATGTTTTATAGCATGCTTTAAAACGGTCTGACAACAAATGTGTCTTGTCGGATTATCCAAGTCTGTCAGAAAAAGATCCAATGTACAAACACGCATTCTCCGAACCAATGCTAACCATAACATTAGCAGAAGTTGCCCAAAGGGTGGTGCTTAAGATCAGAAAAGACACATAGTTTTGTGTAAGTTGGCTGAAAAAGTTTGTATGCAGAACAAGGTCACGGCCAGCGCCCTTCGGACACAATTCCACGGCTTTGTCCGATGGAAATCCAGTCATGTGTATGAGGCTTTAGATTTTGGCAGATAATTCAGCATTTATGATGCAGTTAATTTCACATTTTATGCTACTCAAATGAACTGGAGTTTTGTTTCCAGCTTCGCATTATTTGCTCAATTACAAAAACATTATATTTTCCATTTCATTTTTTCAGCACATGTAGGCATTTAACATAAAAGGAAAGAGGAGAAAAGACATACAATGGTTACAAATACCCTTTAAATGAGCAAGTCCGAAGTCATGCAATGCATTAAATCCATCTCAAATCGATTTATGTTAACACCATTCCTTTTCAACAGTGTGACATTTCACTGTGTGTATGATAAAAGCCATTTCACTAATTGCAGGCACTGAAATGGTATATTTAGCCGCTTGCCCTCCCCCTCCCTGTCGGGGCCAATTTTCAGCGCCGATGGAAGAAAGCCCCCTGCATGCTCAGGCATCCACAGGCTTATCCTGTTGCTCTTTGTGTGTGTGCCAAGTGAGGATTTACAAGCAGAGTTTTGCAGTAAGCCACAAAGCTCACACAAGCCAGAGCACTGCCTGCAGGAAACTTACAAGTGCACAGACAGGAACAAAGGAATGTTCTGCACTAAGCACAATGCTTTAAGGGAATGTGCTGCTCATGTGCAGAAGTCAAATATTAGAAAACAAAGTTATTTGTGGTGTGAAATACACGCCCGCTCTCAAATTATAACCTATAATGTTCGCCCCTAAACCAGGTAAAAAGTAGATTTGATTGCGCTGATGTACGAACACATTGTTATGTTTTTCTGGGATTAAACTTGTGTACACTTAGAAAATGAAGTCTTGCTAGATGACTGCAGGCTGGCCCTTTCTGCAGGTATAGCCTTAACCACTTGCTTACCGGGGTACTAGAAACCCCCTTCTTGCCCAGGCAATTTTTTGGCTATTATGCACAGCTGCCCCAGATTTTGCACCCTCCAGTTTTAGTAAATCAACCTCAGTGACTTCCCATGTACCAACCCCGGCTTCGTCCACTTTTTTTGCTTGCCTGCTGCCCCCCCGACCTTCGGCTTGTTCCCCGGATCTGCTTCTGTCTCCTGCCATCTGTACTTGGCTTGTTCCCTGGATCCGCTTCTGTCTCCTGCCATCTGTACTTGGCTTGTTCCCTGGATCCGCTTCTGTCTCCTGCCATCTGTACTCGGCTTGTTCCCTAGATCCACTTCTGTCTCTTGCCATCTGTACTCGCTTTGTTCCCCAGACCCGCTTCTTTCTCCTGCCATCGGTACTCGGCTTGTTCCCGGACCTGCTTCTGTCTCCTGCCATCTGTACTTGGCCTGTTCCCTGAATCCGCTTCTGTCTCCCGCCATCTGTACTCTGCTTGTTCCCCAGATCTCCTTATGTCTCCCGCCATCTGTATTTGGCTTGTTCCCCAGATCCCCTTATGTCTCTCGCCATCTGTACTCGGCTTGTTTCCCAGATCCCCTTATGTCTCCCGCCATCTGTATTTGGCTTGTTCCCCAGATCCCCTTATGTCTCCCGCCATCTGTACTCGGCTTGTTTCCCAGATCCCCTTATGTCTCCCGCCATCTGTACTCGGCTTGTTCCCCTAATCCGCTTCTGTCTCCCGCCTTCTGTACTCGGCTTGTTCCCCCCCGGATCCGCTTCTGTCTCCTGCCATCTGTACTCGGCTTGTTCCCCAAATCCGCTTCTGTCTCCTGCCATCTGTACTCAGCTTGTTCCCCAGACCCGCTTCTGTCTCCTGCCATCTGTATTTGGCTTGTTCCCCGGACCTGCTTCTGTCTCCTGCCATCTGTACTCGGCTTGTTCCCCTAATCCGCTTCTGTCTCCCGCCTTCTGTACTTGGCTTGTTCCCCTAATCCGCTTCTGTCTCCCGCCTTCTGTACTCGGCTTATTCCCCTAATCCGCTTCTGTCTCCTGCCATCTGTACTCGGCTTGTTCCCTGGATCCGCTTCTGTCTCCTGCCATCTGTACTCAGCTTGTTCCCCAGACCCGCTTCTGTCTCCTGCCATCTGTATTTGGCTTGTTCCCCAGACCTGCTTCTGTCTCCTGCCATCTGTACTCGGCTTGTTCCCTGGATCCGCTTCTGTCTCCTGCCATCTGTACTTTGCTTGTTCCCCGGACCCACTTCTGTCTCCTGCCATCTTTGCTCGGCTTGTTCCCCGGACCTGCTTCTGTCTCCTGCCATCTGTACTCGGCTTGTTCCACAGACCCGCTTCTGTCTCCTGCCATCTGTACTCGGCTTGTTCCACAGACCCGCTTCTGTCTCCTGCCATCTGTACTCGGCTTGTTCCCCCTGGATCCGCTTCTGTCTCCTGCCATCTGTACTCGGCTTGTTCCCCGGACCCGCTTCTGTCTCCTGCCATCTGTACTCGGCTTGTTCCCCCTGGATCCGCTTCTGTCTCCTGCCATCTGTACTCGGCTTGTTCCCCGGACCCGCTTCTGTCTCCTGCCATCTGTACTTGGCTTGTTCCCCCGACCCGCTTCTGTTTCGTGCCATCTGTACTAGGCTTGTTCCCCGGATCCGCTTCTGTCTTCTGTACTCGGCTTGTTCCCCAGATCCGCTTCTGTCTCCTGTCACCTGTCATCTGTACTTGGCTTGTTCCCCAGATCCGCTTCTGTCTCCTGTCATCTGTACTTGGCTTGTTCCCTGGATCCGCTTCTGTCTCCTGTCATCTGTACTTGGCTTGTTCCCTGGATCCGCTTCTGTCTCCTGTCATCTGTACTTGGCTTGTTCCCTGGATCCGCTTCTGTCTCCTGTCATCTGTACTTGGCTTGTTCCCTAGATCCGCTTCTGTCTCTTGCCATCTGTACTCGGTTTGTTCCCCAGACCTGCTTCTGTCTCCTGCCATCGGTACTCGGCTTGTTCCCGGACCTGCTTCTGTCTCCTGCCATCTGTACTTGGCCTGTTCCCTGAATCCGCTTCTGTCTCCCGCCATCTGTACTTTGCTTGTTTCCCCCCCGATCTGCTTCTGTTAACATCATCTGTACCCGGCTTGTTCTCTAGATCTACTTCTGTCTCACACCATCTGTACTTGGCTTGTTCTCTAGATCTGCTTCTGTCTCCCGCCACCTGTACTCGGCTTTTTCCCTCAGGATCCGCTTCTGTCTCCCGCCATCTGTACTCTGCTTGTTTCCCCCCCTGATCTGCTTCTGTTAACATCATCTGTACTCGGCTTGTTCTCTAGATCTACTTCTGTCTCACACCATCTGTACTTGGCTTGTTCTCTAGATCCGCTTCTGTCTCCCGCCATCTGTACTCGGCTTGTTCCCCGGACCCATTTATGTCTCCTGCCAGCTGTACTCTGCGCGACTTGGTTCCAGCATGCTGGCAGTCTATTCCCTCAGTCGGGGGCCCTGGTGAAGAAGCAGGCTGAGGCTGAGCTACCGCGCATGCTTCAAAGTCATTTCGAGCATGCACGGGTATCCACGGCGACAGGTAAGTATACAGACGCTTGGGTTTCTCGGCCGAGAATCCCAACGAAAAAATAGAGAGAAGGTTCTCTATTTTTCTCGTCGAGATTCTGGGCAGTCTTCTTGACGATAAACCTGAAAACCTCGTACACACGCACAGTTTACTCGGCAAGAAAGCTTTACCTGCAGTTTTCTTGCTGGGAAAACTGTGCATGTGTACGAGGCTTTAGGCTCCATGCCCTGGAGAACCCCAAGTTGGCGTCCTACAATGGCTCACCACTACAGGAACCTGACAGCCTTTTCCAGGTTCTTTGAGCCAGCTCCCTGATGATGCGTGGTGACAGTGCATAAGCCATGCAGTAGAGATTGACCTAAAGCCTCCTAAGATGCATTGAAATCAGTATCTAAGGAGGCTGGAGGAAGAGAGTGATCGATAATATCATCCTTGCCTAGGCTAGAAACCTGGAAGTGTGGGAACACGACCCATGTTAAAGTACCAGGTCCCCCCCAAAGATAAAGGTAATATTGCATTCTATAAGGTGGATGAGAGGGGGAGGCAGGAGGAAAATAATGGCAGTGAAGTCTTCATTAGATGCCTGCTATACATATCTGCCTTTGCAGTAAATACTGTAAAGTGATATGTGATGCCTGTGATATTTTTGCAGGATTCCTATTTTGCATGTTAGTGTGATTGAATTTCATACACAAATCTGAAGATTCGGTAGATCGGTCAGTACAGCCATCAATCATGCAAATGACTCCTGAAATAAGATCAGCTAGCTGCATATTCCAAACAGACTGGAAGACTTGCACGAATACAGAGGAGCAGAGCTCATAGAAGTAACAAGCAAATATGGTTGCCCCATATCTATGTACACTGATCTGCCATAACATTATTACCACCCACCGTAACCCATTGACTCCACTAGACCTCTGAAGGTATGCTGTGGTATCTGGCACCAGGTCGTCATTAGCAGATGCTTTGTGTTGAGAGGTTGGGTTTCCACGGATCAGATTTGTTTTTCCAGCACATCCCACAGATGGAAAACTTGGGAGGCCCAAGTAAACACCCCAAACCCATTTTTTTGTTCCTCAAGCATTCTTAAGTTTATCAGACCAGGCCGCTTTCCTCCGTTGTCCAGTTCTGATTCTCGCGTGCCCATTGTAGGCGCTTTTGGCTGTGGACGCAGGTCAGCATGGGTACCCTGGCCAGTTTGTGGCTACCCCCTTACGTGTCCTCCCCGCCACCCTCTGGTGCTTCTACCCGCAAGCCCATGCGATCCGTGAGCTGGAGAATGAATTGGCTGGCAGCAGCCATTTGAGATGACTGCGGACCTCAGGAGGCCGGGCGCGATGTTATGACGTCACATCCGGCCTAGGCAGATGTAAACATTGCCCACTTCCCTAAAAAGTCTGCGATCTTTTTTGTTGTTTCTTTTTTGAAAGTGAGCCAATCGCACAAGCAGGAAATGGCATTCCTGGGGGCTTTCTATACACCAGCTATGTACAGAACATCTCCAGCTGGCCATATTGCAAAGTGACGTGGTTAACAGACATTTACAGTTGCAATAAAAAGTATGTGAACCCTTTGGAATGATAGGGATTTCTGCACAAATTGGTCATAAAATGTGATCTGATCTTCATCTAAGTCACAACAATAGACAGTCACAGTCCGGCTTAAACTAATAACACACAAAGAATTGAATGTTACCATGTTTTTATTGAACACACCATGTAAACATTCACAGTGCAGGTGGAAAAAGTATGTGAACCCTTGGATATAATAACTGGTTGAACCTCCTTTTGGCAGCAATAAATTCAACCAAACGTTTCCTGTAGTTGCAGATCAGAAGTGCACAACGGTCAGGAGTAATTCTTGACCATTCCTCTTTACAGAACTGTTTCAGTTCAGCAATATTCTTGGATATCTGGTGTGAATCCCTTTCTTGAGGTCATGCCACAGCATCTTAATCGGGTTGAGGTCAGGACTCTGACTGGGCCACTCCAGAAGGCATATTTTCTTCTGTTTAAGCCATTCTGTTGATTTACTTCTATGCTTTGGGTCGTTGTCATGTTACAACACCCATCTTCTGTTAAGCTTCAGCTGGTGGACAGATGGCCTTAAGTTCTCCTACAAAATGTCTTGATAAACTTGGGAATACATTTTTCCTTCGATGATAGCAATCCGTCCAGGCCCTGACACAGCAAAGCAGCCCCAAACTATGATGCCCCCACCACCATACTTCACAGTTGGGATGAGGTTTTGATGTTGGTGTGCTGTGCCTCTTTTTCTCCACACATAGTGTTGTGTGTTTCTTCCAAACAACTCAACTCAACTTTGGTATCATCTGTCCACAGAATATTTTGCCAGTACTGCTGTGGAACATCCAGGTGCTCTTGTGCAAACTGTAAACGTGCAGCAATGTTTTTTTTTTGGACAGCAGTGGCTTCCTCTGTAGTATCCTCCCATGAAATCCATTCTTGTTTAGTGTATCGTAGATTTGCTAACAGGGTTGTTAGCATAAGCCAGAGACTTTTGTAAGTTTTTTTTTTTTTAAATCAGAAAAGGTTTTATTTGGGGAAAAAAAAAAAGCAGTAAAATTACAAGACATGTATAACGCACAGAGGTGACCCAAACAGAAGGGCCACACAGGATACATATGCAGTTGAACAGTAAGTTGAGGAGCAATACAGAAAATTCAATAACAATACTGAACTTTTGTAAGTCTTTAGCTGACACTCTAGGATTCTTCTTCGCCTCATTAAGCAGTCTGCACTGTGCTCTTGCAGTCATCTTTACAGGACGGCCACTTCTAGGGAGAGTAGCAGCAGTGCTGAACTTTCTCCATTTATAGACAATTTGTCTTACCGTGGACTGATGAACAGCAAGGCTTTTGGAGATATTTTTATAACCTATTCCAGCTTTATGCAAGTCAACAATTCTTAATCGTAGGTCTTCTGAGAGCTCTTTTGTGCAAGGCATCATTCACATCAGGCAATGCTTCTTGTGAAAAGCAAACCCAGAACTGGTGTGTGTGTTTTTTTTTTTTTTATAGGGCAGGACAGCTGTAACCAACACCTCCAATCTCATCTCATTGATTGGACTCCAGTCGGCTGACACCTCACTCCAATTATCTCTTAGAGATGTCATTAGTCTAGGGGTTCACATACTTTTCCTGCCTGCACTGTGAATGTTTACATGGTGCGTTCAATAAAAACATGGTAACATTTAATTCTTTGTGTGTTATTAGTTTAAGCACACTGTCATTGTCTATTGTTGTGACTTAGATGAAGATCAGATCACATTGTATGACCAATTTGTGCAGAAATCTATATCATTCCATTTCTTGCATTTGTAAATGCTTGCAGTTCAGGGGAAAGGGACTTTGTAGTTGTGACCCCGGAGTTGCGCTTTAAGTTCTATATCCAGTTTAATAGCTAACCAAGTGTCCGTTCTTTCCGTAGATGTCTGGCGATGATCGCAGCGATAACGAAGAAAACGACAGCGAGGAAAACGAGGACCAGCCATTGACCAATGGGGACGGCAAGAAGCCCATAGTAAATGGCCAACACGACCGTTAATTGCCAACGCCGCTGTGCGCAGACGTGCAGAGAAAGGGTTAAAAATGAGAACTTGTTTATCTGCATTGGTTTTTCCAGGACAGACACTAAGCAGGGGAGAGGGGCAGGGGGGGGGCTTTGCAGCTGGAAGAAGCACTATTCATCTGGAGGTGGATGGTCCTGATGGGACCAACTGCGTTCCAGAGGCAACACAAGCCAAAGTTCAAGTCCCAACCATAAACTAACACAAGAAAAAACAATTGAATGAAGACCTTGTTCTGCGTAAATGAAGCAGCAAATAGAAAAAATAAATAATAAAAAAACGTAAAACCTTTTGTCCTGCTACAGAAAAAGAAGAACAAATTGCGGCCTCTACTGGAAGTACAAAGGACACGTGAAGAGTGTGTGAGGGATGATAAGAGTTCCTTGCTGCTTTCCAGACTGTTCTGATTACATCTGGTGACAACCAAAGAAGTTTTCGGAGACCTGTTGGCGTTGGCTCAGAACAAGGTTGTCCCTAAATACACCAGGGACACAGCAACCCCCACCGCCCCCCCATAACAGGTCACAGAGTATTCTTCCCCCGCATCAAGGGGTTAACTTCCGCAGCGTTCCGAAAAAAAAAAAAAAAAAACGATGACACAGACTCCGCCTCCTCCTTGGCTTTATTTATACCACATCCAGGAACACAAGAGGAGCTCTGTATAGAATACACACAAGATTAGCTGTGTGCCTGCTGTGACTTCATCCTGGAGGTGTGTGGGAGGGGGAGGGGGGGCTGCCGCATGACTTTCTGCCAAACTTTCTTCAGAGATGACCACAGAAAAGAGCGGGCTGCGGAGCTCGCCATTAACACACATCACACCCGGGGCCTGCTTTAATATAAAAAGCAGCGATTGCATTTTTGGAACATACTTGTTACAAAACGCGAGAAACTTCCGTAAGCCAGTGTGTGCAACACTCATAGGGGTTGGTTTAAAGGCAAATAGGCCTGTTCACTTTGCAGGGGGATGTGGTAAAAATGCACTTTGCAGAATTTCTCCAACGAGGAATAAAAATAATTTTTTTTTTTGCTTGCACGTGATTGGATGGTGATCAAGCCAGCACAGCTTCCCCACATTCACTATGTGAATGGAAAATGCCCTTGCAAAGTGCAGACTCTCATGCCAAAGTGTCTCAAGGGGACTTTGCAAACAATACCCAATCTCATGCAAGCAAAGAAAAAAAATATTAGTGTTTTGTGCTTGCATGTGATTGGATGATGTTCAAGTCAGCACAGATTCCCAACATTCACAAAAAAAAAAAAAATATTTTCTTTTTTTTTATATGCAGATGGGTGTTCTTTGCAAAGTGAATTTTCACTAAGCTAAAGGTCAATGCCATCGCAAATTGCAGACTCCCATTCCTTTAATAAATCAAGCCCTTGGTGTCTCACAGGGACTATGCAAAGAATACCTAATCTCATGCAAGCAAAAAAAAAAATATTATTTTTCGGTTGCATATGATTAGATAATGGAAGTCAATCGATCACTTTGCAAGTGCATTTTCTCTTAGCTTGGTGAATGTGGGAAAGCTGTGCTGACTCCCATCATCTATTCATATATGCAAGCAAAAATATATATATTTTTTTTCTTATTTTTTTTCTTCTTTGTATAGAGTTGGGTGTTCTTTGCAAAGTGAATTTTCACTAAGCTAAAGGACGATGCCCTTACAAAGTGCTGACTCCTTTGCCCTTAGTAAATCAACCTCATTGTGTTTCAAAGAAACTTTGCAAAGAATACCCAATCTCGTGCAAGCAAAAATAAATAAAAAATTTAATTTTTGCTTACATATAATTAGATAGTGGAAGTCAGTTGATCGCTTTGCAAGCGCATTTTCCCTTAGCTTAGTGAACGTGGGGAAGCTGTGCAAAAATTGCGTTTCTTTTTCCTTCTTTGTATAGAGTTGGGTGTTCTTTGCAAAGTCAACTTTCACTAAGCTAAAGGACGATGCCCTTACAAAGTGCTGACTCCTTTGCCTTTAATAAATCGGAAACTTTGCAAGGAATACCTAATCTCGTGCAGGCAAAACATTTTTTTTATAAAATAGAATTTTTGCTTGTATATGATTGGATGATGGTACTCAGGTGATCGCTTCACTTTTTGCTTGCACATGGATTGGATGATGGAAGTCAGATGATCACTTTGCAAGCGCATTTTCCCTTAGGGCTCTTTCACACAGGGCGGATCAGTAACGATCCGCCCCGTGAACCTCCGCTTGCTCAGCAGGGATCGCTCCGTTGATCTCCGCTGAGCCGGCGGATGACAGGGCGGTCCCCACACACACTGTGCAGGGACCGCCCCTGTCTTTTCTCCGCTCTCCCCTATGGGGGGATCGGATGAACACGGACCGTCTGTCCGTGTTCACCCGATCCACCAGACAGATGGAAAAGTAGGTTTTTCCTCCGTTACACTTTGGCGGGTCGGATGTCAGCGGGCATGTCACCGCTGACATCCGTGGTTTCATAGAGGAGCATGGAGCACCCGTTCAGGCCCGGCACGGTCCGCCTGTGTGAAAGAGCCCATAGTGATTGTAGGGAAGCTGTGCTGACTTCCATCATTCATATATACATTCATATCTTCTTTGTATGCAGTTGGGTGTACTTTGCAAAGTGTATTTCCACCATTTTCACTAAGCTAAAGGACGATGCCCTTGCAAAGACTCCCTTGCCTTTTAGTAATTAACCCTGCAAGGGACTTTGCAGTGAATGTGGGGAAGCTGTGCCGACTTCCATCATCCATTCACATGCAAGCAAAAATATATATATATTTTTTTTAAAAAAAAAAAATCTTCATTGCATGTAGTTGGGTGTTCTTAGCAAAGTGAATTTTCACCACGTTCACAAAGCTAAAGAACAGTGCCTTTGCAAATTGAAGAGCTCACTTCAGTAAATCAACCCCCACCATCGATTTTCATTGCTGTTGTGCTGGTGTAGAAATCTGGCACAGGCACTGGATTCAGAGTCCAAGCCCATGTAGCCTCCGCCTCGATGGAAACCTGTCATGAGAGTAACTAAGTGCTGACTTCTGAAATTGCTAATGTTACTGGCAGTCATACTGACCTTCGTACTCAGATAAGGAGATCTGACTTTTCCCAGACTTGCATATCTGAATATTTGTTTGAGGTTGGTGACTCCAAAAAGCAAAAAATAAAGAAAACGTCATTGGGATAACATAAGACCTCGTTCACACAGGGGTACCAATGCGTGCGCTGGTGTGAAGGGCCATCTTTGCTCACAGGGGATGCACAGGTGTTCCATTCATCCCTGTGCAGGCAGTCCCATTCATGTCTATTGGGATTCAGCAGGCGGCCACAGGCACAGCCGCTGTTCCCAGTTTGACAGCCGTACAGGTGCACAGCTTTGAGCGCAGACAGAGTGCGTTTGGAGCCCTGCACATACACTGCTGTCACATTGGGAGAAAGCATCTGGGTGTGCAGTGTGGGGTTGGGGCCGTGCATGTGAACTGCTGTCAGATGGGAGCAACTGTGCGGGTGTGGGTGCGCAGTGTGTGTTTTGGGGCATGTGAACTGCTGTCTGATTGGGAGCAGCCGTGCGGGTGTGGGTTCACAGCCCCGAGCGCAGACAGTGTTTGGGGCCATGTCAGATTGGGAGCAGCAGCTGTATCTGCAGCCACGGTATCCCAATAGACATGAATGGGGCTGCACCTGGTGCATCCCCATGCGGGCAAGCGCGGCCGGCACTCAGGTGTAAGCTGCAGTACGCCCCATGTGAATGAGGTTAACCCATGACTGGTGCACAGCCCCGAGCACAGACACTGAGTTTGGGGCCGTGCACGGCTGTCAGATTGGGAGCAGCGGCTGTGTCCATGCAGCTGCTGAATCCCAATAGACATAAATGGGATTTCCTTCAAGAAACACCTGTGCATTCCCATGCGGCCAAGCACAGCTCTTGCATGGGTGTAAGCTGTAGTACGCCCCATGTGAACGATGCCTAAAAGGCATCTCATGACTGGTGCCCAGCCCTGAGGGCAGACACTGTGCGTTTGGGGGCCGTGCACGTGCTCTCAGATTGGGAGCAGCGGGTGTGTCCATGCAATCCCAATAGATATAAATGTGACTGCCTGCATAGAACACCTGTGCATCCCCATGCGGGCAACCACGGCCCGCGCACAGGGTGTACACTGTAGTATGCCCCATGTGAACAAGGCCTAAAAGGGCAGACACTGTGCGTTTTGGTGCCGTGCGCGTGCTGTCAGATTGGGAGCAGCGACTGTGTCCGTGCAGCCAATGCATCCCAATAAACATGAATGGGACTGCCTACAAGCTCACGCACGGTTGTACGCTGTAGTACGCCCCATGTGAATAAGGCCTAATAGGCAACTCCTGATTGGAGCGCAGACCGTGTGCGTTTGGAGCCGTGCACGGCTGTCAGATTGGGTGCAGCGGCTGTGTCCGTGCAGCCAATGCATCCCAGTAGACATGAATGGGACATCTGTGCATCCCCATGCGGGCAAGCACCGCCCAGGCACGGGTGTATGCTTTAGTACGCCCCCATGTGAACGAGGCCTAAAAAGCAACCAATGACAGGTCTAGTTTCATAACGCAAAGGGCAGTGTGAAAATTGTAGTGGGCAGTTATTGGTCAGATCACTGTACATCACTTCTCTCTGCATCGTTTGTTGCACAGACCCCCTTCATTGGTGCCGAGAGACCCCCGAAAATGTCTAATGGGAAAAGACGGCAATGTAAACACGGCTTTATCGCGTACATATAACGTAGATGTATTTTCATTTTACTTCATTGCTAATACCCCTGAAATCAGTTCTATATATATATTTTTTTTTTCCTTTTGCTAAATGCTGCAACCTAAACCAGCATAATCCAAGCCTGTGCCTTCCCCTTCCGCTGTAACTCCAGATCTTCATTTCATTCAGTGCTGCCTTAATGTACATTGGGCTGCTGGTAAATGCAAATAGACCTGCAGCCTTTGTATAGGTCAGTGATGGCAAATCTTGGCACCCCAGATGTTTTGGAACTACATTTCCCATGATGCCTTACTACACTGCAGAGTGCATGAGCATCATGGGAAATGTAGTTCCAAAACACCTGGGTTTCCACTGGTATAGGTCATTGGGCCTGCTAAGTGCTCTATTAGGCCGGGTTCACATATGTCCAGCTGCGGTTTGCAGCCCAGCATGCGTTGCGTTCCTGTTCACTGGTTCAGGTGCGAATCCGTTCCCTAAATTTGTTGCCTGAATTCGCAACCTGAATCAGATCCAAACACGCACAGGGCTCTTTTGGAATGCGGACCGCAGCCACCCAAGACCTGCCTGAACCGGCTCCATTGAGAGCCGGCCACACTGCGAATTGGATGCGGGAAAAACCTGCATCCCATTCACACCTATGTGAACCCGGCCTTCAAGTTTTGTTAACCTGTTTGGCTTAAGAGCCAAAAGAGTTTATTTTTTTTGTTCTATTAATACTTAATAGAGTGGCAATTTGGGTTTATCCCACAAAAAAAAAAAAAAAAACATTATATAAAGACCAAAGCTTTGTGGATTGGAATAAAAAAAAAATAACATTTCAGTTCAGTATTGTCTGCTGCAGACGGATTAGAAGATAGCCGTTTTATGTCAGTGCTAAATAGTCTTTTACACACTAATTTTCTATTTGTAATTCTGTCCACTTGTAAATAAAAACGCCAATTGTGTTGAAGCCGCATACAGTACTGTTTTTATTTTATATATTTTTTATTAATGTTTTTAATATGAAGTGTCTGTGAAGTATGAGCCACGTGTATGAAATGATCTTCCTACTGTCAGTTCATACAGTCATGGCCAAAATGTTCTGTTGGATAATGCAGCACTTCACCCAGAAAATTGTTGCAATTACAAATTTTTAGACCCCATTCACACCTGAGCGTTTTGTAGCTAGAAGCCTGAAGCTACAAAACGCTGGAGGGGTAAAAAAAAAATCTATTATTCTCTATGAAGATGGTTCACATCTCAACTCCAGCATGCCTGAAGCCGTAAGCTCGAAAACTGCTGAAGCGGGAAGCTCGAAAACTGCTGAAGCGGGAAGCTCGAAAACTGCTGAAGCGGGAAGCTCGAAAACTGCTGAAGCGGGAAGCTCGAAAACTGCTGAAGCCGGAAGCTTGAAAAAGCCTGAAGCCAGAAGCTCCAAAACTCCTGAAGCCGGGAGCTCCAAAAGGCCTGAACTGAAGCCAGAAGCTCCAAAAGGCCTGAAGCCAGAAGCTCCAAAAGGCCTGAAGCCAGAAGCTCCAAAACTCCTGAAGCTCCAAAACTCCTGAAGCCGGAAGCTCCAAAACTCCTGAAGCCGGAAGCTCCAAAACTCCTGAAGCCGGAAGCTCCAAAACTCCTGAAGCCGGAAGCTCCAAAACTCCTGAAGCCGGAAGCTCCAAAACTCCTGAAGCCGGAAGCTCCAAAACTCCTGAAGCCGGAAGCTCCAAAACTCCTGAAGCCGGAAGCTCCAAAACTCCTGAAGCCGGAAGCTCCAAAACTCCTGAAGCCGGGAGCTCCAAAACTCCTGAAGCCGGGAGCTCCAAAAGGCCTGAAGCCAGAAGCTCCAAAGCTCCTGAAGCCGGAAGCTCCAAAACTCCTGAAGCTCCAAAAGGCCTGAAGCCGGGAGCTCCAAAACTCCTGAAGCCGGGAGCTCCAAAACTCCTGAAGCCGGGAGCTCCAAAACTCCTGAAGCCGGGAGCTCCAAAACTCCTGAAGCCGGGAGCTCCAAAACTCCTGAAGCCCGGGAGCTCCAAAACTCCTGAAGCCCGGGAGCTCCAAAACTCCTGAAGCCCGGGAGCTCCAAAACTCCTGAAGCCCGGGAGCTCCAAAACTCCTGAAGCCGGGAGCTCCAAAGCTCCTGAAGCCGGGAGCTCCAAAGCTCCTGAAGCCGGGAGCTCCAAAGCTCCTGAAGCCGGGAGCTCCAAAGCTCCTGAAGCCGGGAGCTCCAAAGCTCCTGAAGCCGGGAGCTCCAAAGCTCCTGAAGCCGGGAGCTCCAAAGCTCCTGAAGCCGGGAGCTCCAAAGCTCCTGAAGCCGGGAGCTCCAAAGCTCCTGAAGCCGGGAGCTCCAACACGCCTGAAGCCGGGAGCTCCAACACGCCTGAAGCCGGGAGCTCCAACACGCCTGAAGCCGGGAGCTCCAACACGCCTGAAGCCGGGAGCTCCAACACGCCTGAAGCCGGGAGCTCCAAAAGGCCTGAAGCCGGGAGCTCCAAAAGGCCTGAAGCCGGAAGCTCCAAAAGGCCTGAAGCCGGAAGCTCCAAAAGGCCTGAAGCCGGAAGCTCCAAAAGGCCTGAAGCCGGAAGCTCCAAAAGGCCTGAAGCCGGAAGCTCCAAAAGGCCTGAAGCCGGAAGCTCCAAAAGGCCTGAAGCCGGAAGCTCCAAAAGGCCTGAAGCCGGAAGCTCCAAAAGGCCTGAAGCCGGAAGCTCCAAAAGGCCTGAAGCCGGAAGCTCCAAAAGGCCTGAAGCCGGAAGCTCCAAAAGGCCTGAAGCCGGAAGCTCCAAAAGGCCTGAAGCCGGAAGCTCCAAAAGGCCTGAAGCCGGAAGCTCCAAAACTCCTGAAGCTCCAAAAGGCCTGAAGCCGGGGGCTCTGAAAAAACGGCTAAAGCCGGGGGCTCTGAAAAAACGGCTAAAGCCGGGGGCTCTGAAAAAACGGCTAAAGCCGGGGGCTCTGAAAAAACGGCTAAAGCCGGGGGCTCTGAAAAAACGGCTAAAGCCGGGGGCTCTGAAAAAACGGCTAAAGCCGGGGGCTCTGAAAAAACGGCTAAAGTTCAAACAAGTACTGGTACTTTTTTTTTGGCAGATTTGGGCATTTTTCTGCTTTTTACATTGGTGACCTTTTGACCTGTACAAAATCATGGCAAAAACGCATTAAAATCACATAATAAAAAAAAGCCGCAAAATTGCACGACTTTCTGCCTGAAAACGCTATGCTTAGGTGTGAATGAGGCCTTAGTCATTCTCATGTTTATTTATTTATTTTGTTTGTATTTGTATGGCACAAAAAAGTGGAGAAACAAAGAGCCAATTCTGACACATTCCACGCAATGCTCCAAAAATGCACTGGACAAAATTATTGGCACCTTTTTAAGAAATACAGTGAAACCTCGGATTGCGAGAAACGCGGTTAACGAGCGTTTCTCAATACGAGCATTGTTTTTTTTTTTTTTTTGTTTTTGTTTTTGTTTTTGTTTTTTAATCCTGACTCGGTTTGTTTTCGAGCGAAACAAGCAGGATTCAAGCCACAGAGAAAATAATCCGTTCCAGGAGAATGCTTGTAATCCAAAGCACTCACATATCAAAGCGAGTTTTCCCATAGAAGTCAATGGAAACAAAAATAATTAATTCCACATTGACTTCTATGGAATGCAATACCGCATGTGGCCAGAGGTGGCGGAGGGGGGGGCGCCGGAACTGTTTGGAAAAACTTTGTTCTCTAGGTTTTACAAATTCAACCAAGCTGTCCCCAAGCCTTTATGAGGCTCTCCGGCGCCCCCCACACCTCTGGCCACATTGCATGCCATAGAAGTCAATGTGGAACAAATTATTTTCATTTCCATTGACTTCTATGGGGATACTCGCTTTGATATGCGAGGGCTTTGGATCACAAGCATTCTCCTAGAACGGATTATTCTCCTAATTCAAGGTTCCACTGTAATTACATCCCAATGGCCCCGTACACGTGATCCGAAAATCAGGCGACAGATCTTCTGTTTTTATTTTTGCATGCTAGTCGCATATCACCCCGTCCCTGAGGACCTTTCTTTGGCTGGCCGTAAAGGATTGGGCCAAGCCCTTATGTGGCCCGCGAAGCCCTTGATGTGGCCCGCGAAGCCCTCTGATGTGGCCCACGACCTCTGCCTGGAATGGCAGGTTGGCAAGCCACAAGGTTATGACCCGCCATACCGCACAAGGTTGTGAAACGGAGGTAGAGGAAGAAAGCCCGGAGCAGAAACCCATAAGCATGCGTCCTCTGCATGCCATTTTGCCACAGGCGGAGTGCAAAGTTCAGAACCCGCAATAAAACAGGTACTACGCTGCAACCCTAATCGTGTAAGAGCTATAGTGACAGATCTTTTACACATGCCTATCAACCAAAGGGACCACCCCTTTCATCTGGATGGATCAGAGGGCTTATAGACCTGTCCTCCGCCCGCTTTGCTCATTGTGGCCCGCGACTGGTTACCAAGTTGCTTAATTGGCCCCCGCTCTTCAAAAGGTTGGTCACCCCTGCCGTAAAGGATCGGGTTACATTTAAGGCCCTCTGCCTCACCCACAAATGTACACAAGGAAACGCCCCTCAATATTTATGCGAGAAAATAAAATACTACAACCCTAATCGCGTTCTTCGATCAACCAACCAAAACCTCCTCCACATCCCCAAGTCCTGCTACAAGTCTAAAGGAGAACAAAGATTCGCAGTCCAAAGACCCCGGCTGTGGAACGCTCTACCAACGAACATCCGAATGGAAAGAAATCATCAGTCCTTCAGAGGAAAACTCAAGACCCACCTCTTCTGAAGGATAAGGAACACAATAGATACCAAGCGCCTTGAGGCGATTCTGTTCGCATTTGTAGCGCTATACAAGTTACTCACTCACATCGAAAAAGGGAGAGGTTACCAAAGTGCCGAAAATTCTCGTACAAAAGTATAAAACATCGGAAGTGATGTCACGTGTTGTAATGTATTTCTATTGTATTTTCAGATGACAACTGTACTGATTAACCACCTCAATACCGGCACTTTCACCCCCTTCCTGCCCAGGCCATTTTTCAGCTTTCAGTGCTGTCACACTTTGAATGACAATTGCGCTGTCATGCAACACTGTACCCATGTGAAATTTTTCGAATTTTCTTCACATAAATAGAGCTTTCTTTTGGTGGTATTTAATCAGTTTTGGGTTTGTTTGTGTTTTCTTTAACCACTTAAGACCCGGACCAAAATGCAGGTAAAGGACCTTGCCCCTTTTTGCGATTCGGCACTGCGTCGATTTAACTGACAATTGCGCGGTCGTGCGACGTGGCTCCCAAACAAAATTGGCGTCCTTTTTTCCCCACAAATAGAGGTTTCTTTTGGTGGTATTTGATCACCTCTGCGGTTTTTATTTTTTGCTCTACAAACAAAAATAGAACGAAAATTTAAAAAAAAAATCAATATTTTTTACTTTTTGCTATAATAAATATCCCCCAAAAATATATAAAAAAAAATGTTTTTCCTCAGTTTAGGCCGATACGTATTCTTCTACATATTTTTGGTAAAAAAAAAGCAATAAGCGTTTATCGGTTGGTTTTCGCAAAATTTATAGCGTTTACAAAATAAGGGATAGTTTTATTGCAATAAGGGATAGTTTTATAATTTTTTTTTTTTTTTACTACTAATAGCGGCGATCAGCGATTTTTTTCGTGACTGCGGCATTATGGCGGACACTTCGGACAATTTTGACACATTTTTGGGACAATTGTCATTTTCACAGCAAAAAATGCATTTAAATTTGCATTGTTTACTGTGGAAATGACAGCTGCAGTTTGGGAGTTAACCACAGGTGGCGCTGTAGGGGATGTGTGACCTAATGTGTGTGTTTACAACTGTAGGGGGGTGTGGCTGTAGGTGTGACGTCATCGATCGCGTCCCCCTATTACAGGGATGACGCGATCGATGCTACGGCCACAGAGAAGCACGGGGAAGCCGTGTGTACACACGGCTCTCCCCGTTCTTCCGCTCCAGGGACGGATCGCCGCACTGCAGCGGCGATCGGGTCCGCGAATCCCGCGGTCACGGCTGGGTACTAAAATCAACGTATATATACGTTGATGTGCCCAGCCGTGCCATTCTGCCGATGTAAATGTGCAGTAGGCGGTCCTTAAGTGGTTAAAAAAGACTGAAAATGTTGAAAAAAATAGTTTTTCTTTGTTTCTGTCGGTAATTTTTCTCCTTCACTTATGGGCACAGATAGGCGGCATTGGTGGGCAGCACTAACTGGCCGCACTAATGGCCACTGATTGCTGGCACTTGTGAGCACTGATTACTGCCACTTGTAGGCACTGAACAAAGCACATCCCTTTTAGTGTGTACTTTAAGGTGACCAGATTTTTTTAATTAAATCCGGGGACATATTTTTTTTTTTTTACTAGTCATGGTGGCAATCGGCGACTCTCTGGCCGTCGCCGCCACCCGCCTCACAGCCTGTCAAGTGTTACTCTCTGGGCCCCCGGCTACTACTGGATGGGGAGCAGTGGAAGATCACTCCACCAGGAAAGGCAAGGAGATAAGCAGGCAGGCGACTGGCCGGGAATTGAGCCAAGGCAGAAGAACATGCAAGCGGTGCGGAATGGGCACCTGAAACTGAAGAAATATTCCCTCCGCTCCGACCGGCACATGATCATCAGAAAGGGGGACAGATAATAGAAAAAAAATCCACCCCCCCTAAGCTAGTAGGAGCGCTGACTGTCTATAAAATTGTCCCAGTCCCTGTTCAAATCCAATCTGGGGACAAAACCGGGGACAGACTTGTTTTGGGGACTGTGTCCTCAATCGGGGGACTGTCCCCTGAAACCGGGGATGTCTGGTCACCCTACTGTACTTGTCGCTGCGCTCCAGAGCACTAAGTGTCATTTCTTTCTGATGCCTTCCTCTGCTATCAGTATGAATCACTGCTGCCAAGTTTTTCTGACACCAAGAGTTAAATGGTGACAGGGGAGGGAAATTAACAGCCTTAGCTCTGTTGCTGTGTGAAGAGGGTGTGTGTCCCTTCCCTCCAATCCGCTCGCAGGGCTCTCCTCACTGATGTAACTTCAGTTGCCCCCCCCTTTTCTTTTTAGAGCTGAGAGACCCTGTGTAAATGATGCCACTTTGAACAGATGCAGGGGGCAGATTGCTGTAGATCAGGGATATGCAATTAGCGGACCTCCAGCTGTTGCAGAACACAAGTCATATGTGGCATAGCAAGAATCTGACAGCCACAAGCATGACACACAGAGGCAAGATAGGACTTGTAGTTTTGCAACAGCTGAAGGTCCGCTAATTGCATATCCCTTCCCTAGATAAACAGGTACAACTTATGTAGGAAGATTTGTTTCATCACTGTGTATCACCTGAGGCCAGCCACTTCACTGGGTACAGTGGATATAGAAAAGACCCCCCTCCCTTTTTTTAAATAATCAAGTGTTTTGCTTTGTAGCCCGAAATGAAGACATACACCGTTTTTGTTTTATCCAGCTGTATTTACTCAGTGCAACTTATAACATCCAAGTGAAAGCTATAACACCAACGAAAAGAACGGAATCACCGAGTTGGAAAAATGACCACCCATCTCCTACAAATAATTTGTTAACTCAATCAGTGAATGTAGCTAATCACCTTCTCAATGGCATATAAAGCCATTTGACTTTCAACTGTGATCAGCTATGGCTTTGATTAGCACAGCATGAAAAGAGCTTTCCTGGAGTATTTCAGTCCCTAGTTCTGCAAATGAAGCAAACAATGAACTATGGGTGGCCAGGCACTGTCACTGGGATCAAGTCGGGAGATGGATACAGAAAAAAATTCCAAGGCTTTATCAATGCCTAGAAGCACAGTGAGGTCTAATATTTAGTATATTTATTAACCGCTTGCGGACCGCCGCATGTACATTTACGTCGGCAGAATGGCTTACCTGTACGTCCCTGCCTAGACGCGGGTCGGGGGTCCGATCGGGACCCTCCCCCGGTACATGCGACGGTCCTGATGGCTCTGGGAGCGATCCGGGATGAGGGGGCGGCTATTCGTTTTTGTCCGCCCCCTCACGATCGCTCCCAGCCAATGCGCGCCCCCCCCCCCCCCGCTCTGCACTTCCTCCTTCTGTCTAAACACAGGAAGGAGGAAGTGATGTGATCTCTCCCTCGGTGATTTTTTCAACCACCACTGAGGAGAGATCACATCTCACAGTAAGTCTGCACTAACACTACACTGACACCAGGACATGTAGGCACATTAACCCCTTGCGATCACCCCCCCCCCCCCCCCCCCCCCCCCCCCTGTCACAGTGTCACTGAATGCAGTGATTATATGTATGATCACTGCAGTTAGTATCAGTGTGTCAGGCAGTTAGTGTTAGGTTCAGGGTAGCCCCCGTACCCCCCCCCCTAATAAAGTTTTAACCCCTTGATCACCGCCCTAGTTAACCCTTTCACTCCCTATTGCCAGCGTCACTAAGCGGTCATTTTTCTGATCGCTGTATTAGTGTCGCTGTTCCCGCTAGGTAGCTAATTTTTTTTTTATTGCGATTTTTTTTTACTAAAGACATGTGGCTGAATAAATTTTGGCCTAAATGTTTGACTAAAATTTAGTTTATTGATTTTTCTTATAACAAAAAGTAAAAAATATAGATTTTTTTCAAAAATGTCGCTTTATTTTTGTATATAGCGCAAAAAATAAAAATCGCAGAGGCAATCAAATACCACCAAAAGAAAGCTCTATTTGTGGGAAGAAAAGGACGCGAATTTTGTTTGGGAGCCACGTCGCACGACCGCGCAATTGTCAGTTAAAGCGACGCAGTGCCGAATCGCAAAAAGGGGCCTGGTCATTTACCTGCATTTTGGTCCGGGTCTTAAGTGGTTAAGTGTAAATAAACCAGTGGCGGCTGGTGCTCAATTTTTGGGGGGTGCAAACAAATGAAAAAAAAAAAAGAAACATCAATTGCAGCCTCACTGTGCCCATCAAACGCAGCCACTGTGCCATAAAATTGTCGCCACTGTGCCATGCCACCAAACGCAGCCACTGTGCCCATCAATGGTCGCCACTGTGCCATGCCATCAATGGTCGCCACTGTGCCATACCAAATGCAGCCAAATGGGCACCATCAATTGCCACCAGTTTGCCCGTAAAATGCCACCAAATTGCCCCCCCCCCTCCCACCTGGCACTTACTTTGCTCGGTCAGCCTTCCTCCTCCATGATCACTTGATGTCTTCTCCCACCCTCAATGTCGCTTCAGCCAATCAGGTTACTGGTAACCAGATCTGGTGAACCTGATTGGCTGAGACGCGTGTCAGTGTTAACCAGGGAACACACACCCTGTGCGTCCCCTGGTTAACTATTTGGAACCTGCGGAAAGCCTATCGGAGCCAGCCAACCAGCTGCCGTTATTCAGATGTCCGGCACTCGCCAGGGGGCCGGCCATCTGAATAGTGGGCGGCAGCGAAAATACATAGATTTATGCAATGCATGAATCTATGTATTATTTTTTAGTGGCGGTGCAGGAGCGAGAGGTGGCGGCGCTCCTGCGCCCTCTATGGACGCACCACCACTTAAATAAACCCCTCCTATCGTTTTCAGGCAAGGAAGTTGCCATCTTGGCCTCTGTTTAATCTACAACTGCCATGCTGCTGCACATGTGATCAGTTATGACACCAGCCATTGGATGGTTTGACAGTTTGGTTGAGAGCACAGCCAATGGGAGTGTTACATTTCTGGCACGTGCCGGAAATTAAACTTTTTTATAGATGGGTTTACTTCCGCTTTAAGAAGTGGTACGACACAGACCCTCCCTGGATCAGGACGTTGCACCAAACTGGATGAAAGAGCCGGGAGGAAACTGGTCAGAGAGACTAACAAGAGGCCTACAACAATATATGACAAGGAGTGGTCATTGTGTGCATGTGACAACAATATCACAAATTCTCCACAAATGTGACTTGTATGAAAGGAGTGCAAGACGAAATCCACCCCTCAAGAAAGGCCACATGTAGTCACCACTGAGCTTTGCCAAAACGCACCTTGAAGATTCTAAAACCACTCGGGGAAAAAGGGATTTAGTCAGAAGAGACTAAAATTGAATTACAGAGCCTTGAAAAAGTATTCATACCCCTTGACATTTTCCACATTTTGTCATGTTACAACAAAAAACGTAAATGTATTTTATGTGATAGACCAACACGATGTGGAAGGAAGATTATAAATGGTTTTCAATAGGGTTGTCCCGATACCAGTATCGGTATCGGGACCGATTCCGAGTATTTGCGGGAGTACTTGTACTCCCGCAAATACCCCCGATACCAAAATAGAATACTCCCCCCCCCCGCCGCCGCCCGCCGCACAACGCCCGCTGCCGACCGCCGCTAATCCCCGTGCACCTGTAAACTATAATATCCGCGGCGCCATGCATAGACACGCGATTGGACGGATCCGTCCAATCGCGAGCAAGGTAGGAGTGGCTATACACGGATACGTCCAAAGACACTCCCCCCTTGCTCGCGATTGGGCGGATCTGTCCAAACGCGTGTCTATACATGGCGCCGCGGGTATGTGTTACACGGGGATTAACCCTGCAGCAGCGGCGGCGGCGGAGGTATGGGGGACATGACATGGCTGCATATGTGGGGGGACATGACATGGCTGCAATATGTGGGGGGACATGACATGGCTGCAATATGTGGGGGGACATGACATGGCTGCATATGTGGGGGGGACATGCCATGGCTGCAATATGTGGGGGGACATGACATGGCTGCAATATGTGGGGGGACATGACATGGATGCAATATGTGGGGGGACATGACATGGATGCAATATGTGGGGGGACATGACATGGATGCATATGTGGGGGGGACATGCCATGGCTGCAATATGTGGGGGGACATGACATGGCTGCAATATGTGGGGGGACATGACATGGATGCATATGTGGGGGGGACATGCCATGGCTGCAATATGTGGGAGGGACATGACATGGCTGCATATGTGGGGGGGACATGACATGACATGGCTGCAATATGTGGGGGGACATGGCTGCAATATGTGGGGGGACATGGCTGCATTTGGGGACACGTTTAAAAAAAGTATCTGTATTCGGTATCGGCGACTACTTGAAAAAAAGTATCGGTACTTGTACTCGGTCCTAAGAAAGTGGTATCGGGACAACCCTAGTTTTCAACATTTCTTACAAATAAATATGTGAAAAGTGTGGGGGGGGCATTTGTATTCAGCCCCCTTTACTCCGATACCCCCAACCAAAATCTAGTGGAACCAATTGCCCTCAGAAGTCACCTAATTAGTAAAAAGAGTCCCCCTGTGTGCAGGGCCATCTTTAACCACTTAAGCCCCGGCCCCTTTTTGCGATTCGGCACTGCGTCGCTTTAACTGACAACTGCGCGGTCGTGCGACGTGGCTCCCAAACAAAATTAGCGTCCTTTCTTTTGGTGGTATTTTATCACCTCTGCGGTTTTTATTTTTTTGTGCTATAAACAAAAATAGAGCGACAATTTAAAAAATCTATCTTTTTTAACTTTTTGCTATAATTAATATCCCCCAAAAATATATATAAAAAAAACTTTTTTCCCCTCAGTTTAGGCCGATACATATTATTCTTCTACATATTTTTGGTAAGAAAAAAAAATCGCAATAAGTGTTTATTGATTGGAATGTGCAAAAGTTATAGTGTTTACAAAAGAGGGGATAGTTTTATGGCATTAATAATTTTTTTTTTTTACTACTAATGGCGGTGATTGGCGATTTTTTTTTTCCGTGACTGCGACAATATGGCGGACACTTTTGACAAATTTTTGGGACCATTGTCATTTTTCCAGTGAAAAGTGCTATAAAAATGCACTGTTTACTGTGAAAATTACACTGGCAGTGAAGGGGTTAACCAGGAGGGGGTGCTGTAGGGGTTAAGTGTGTTCTAAGGGAGTGTTCATACTGTAGGGGGGCGTGGCTGTGCGTGTGACATCACTGATCGTCGTTCTCTTAACACAAGGAACAGACGATCACTGACAGCCACACTAGGAAGAACAGGGAATGTTTGTTTACACTCAGCTCTCCCCGTTCTTCCTCTCTGTGACCCAATCGCTGGATACCGGCAGCGATCGGGTCCGCGGGTGGCGCGGTCAGGACAGGACCGGATCACGGTTGGGCATCTTAAAGGGGACGTACCTGTACATCCATGTGGGTAGACTCTAAATCAGTTTACCCCAGCACATCACGCAGCGATTGCAATTGGTTGCCAGAGTTTACAGCCTATCATTACCGCTCACTGACTGGTTGCTAGAGGCTACAACACATCATTTCTAGTTGGTTGCTAGAGGTTACAGCACATCATTACCACTCACTGAGCAGTGGGGAAATCCCAAATAATTGAGCAAGTAAAGTTGCACATTAATACACATACTACAGGAGATGATCAGAGACTGCAGACAACTTACAGGAGATGGTCAAAGACTGCAGACATATTGCAGGAGATGGTCAGAGACTACCGACATAATGCAGGAGATGGTCAGAGATTGCAGACATATTACATGAGAGGATCAGAGACTGCAGACATGTTACATGAGAGGGTCAGACTGCAGACATAATGCAGGAGATGACCAGAGACTGCAGACATGCTACAAGGGAAATTCAGAGACTGCAGACATGCTACAGGAGAGGTTCAGAGACTCTAGACATGCTACAGGAGATGGTCAGAGACTGCAGACATGCTACAGGAGAGGTTCAGAGACTGCAGATATGCTACAGGAGATAGTCAGAGACTGCAGACATGCTACAGGAGAGGTTCAGAGACTGCAGACATGCTACAGGAGATGGTCAGAGACTGCAGACATGCTACAGGAGATGGTCAGAGACTGCAGACATGCTACAGGAGAGGTTCAGAGACTGCAGATATGCTACAGGAGATGGTCAGAGACTGCAGACATGCTACATGAGAGGTTCAGAGACTGCAGACATGCTACAGGAGATGGTCAGAGACTGCAGATATGCTACAGGAGATGGTCAGAGACTGCAGACATGCTATAGGAGATGGTCAGAGACTGCAGACATAATGCAGGAGATGGTAAGAGACTGCAAACATGCTGCAGGAGAGGACTTTCAGCAATGTACAGCTTTACAGTTGAATAACACAGCTCAGAGTTTAGGATAGCAGTCAGGCATTCTATGGGGGTGAGAACATACCTGGCCGGCCAGGCTCCCCATACACTTTCAGAGGTCTGGGGGCAGGGCCCGGGAGCTCCACTGACTCTCCCACTACGATTCCTGATTTCACTACAGCCGCTCTCTCCCGAGCAAACAGGCTGCATGGGGCGGGGTCAGTGGAGTGCCTGCCCCCTCTCTGCTGGCTAGCTATGGAATACAGTGCTGCCTCCCGTGTCCTCTGCAGTGGTGTCAAGCGGCAGCTGCTTTGGGCCCCCCAACAAAGATTGGGCCTGGAACAGTTTACCTGTTTGCCCCGTGTTTAAGATGGCCTTGTCTGTGTGTAATTTAATCTCAGTATAAATACAGCTGTTTTGTGAAGCCCTCAGAGGTTTGTTGGAGAACCTTAGTGAACAAACCACATCATGAAGGCCGAGGAACACACCAGACAGGTCAGGGATAAAGTTGTGAAGAAGTATAATGCAGGGTTAGGTTATAAAAAAAAATCTCCCAAGCTTTGAACATCTCATGGAGCTCTGTTCAATCCATCATCCGAAAATGGAAAGAGTATGGCACAACTGCAAACCTACCAAGACATGGCCGTCCACCTAAACTGACCGGGCCGGGCAAGGAGAGCATTCATCAGAGAAGCAGCCAAGAGGCCCATGGTAACTCTGGAGGAGCTGCAGAGATCCACGGCTCAGGGGGGAGAATCTGTCCACAGGACATCTATTAGTGGTGCTCTCCACAAATCTGCCCTTTATGGAAGAGTGACAAGAAGAAAGACATTGGAGAAAGAAAGACATAAGAAGTCCGGTTTGCAGTTTGTGAGAAGCCATGTGGGGGAGGGGACACAGCAAACATGTGGGGGAGGGGACACAGAAAACATGTGGAAGAAGGTGCTCTGGTCAGATGAGACCAAAATTTAACTTTTAGGCCTAACAGCAAAACGTTATGTGTGGAGGAAAACCAACACTGCACATCACCCTGAACATATCATCCCCACTGTGAAACATGGTGGTGGCATCATCATGTGGTGGGGATGCTTTTCTGATAAAATTATGTTTTTAAGGGACTGGCAGGCCAGGAATTTTGAGATACCGAAAGAAAATGCAGATTCTTTTTTTTTTTTTTTTAGGAGAACACCATGGGGTGGATTTAGTAATAGCAAATAGACTGTGCACTCTGCAAGTGCAGTTGCACTCGTTTTCCTTAGTAAATGTCAATGTAGTAAAGCTTCACATTGTAAAAAATAAATGCCCAATCAGGTGCAAAGTTATTTTTTTTTTTTAAAACAGCATTTTTGCTCCTACATGATTGGATTATGGAAATCGTCAGAGCGTCTCCTCATTTACTATGTGAAAAATGTAATAAACCGCGCACCGTATTCCGCTAACAAGACATGTATAGATAAAGTGCAGTTAAAGCGGAGTTCTACCCAAAAATTTAACTTCCACTTTAAGGGCCAGTTAACACCATAGAAACGCAATCCGGATGCGTTCCAGGTGCATTTTTGCATGCGCGTTTTTGATGCGGTCCAGTGCGTTTTTTGTAAGTTTTTAACCACTTGCCCACGGCGTCATGTTAAAAAGACGTCATGATTTTAAAGATGGATATCTCGGTAACGGCAGCAGCTGCTGCCACAACCGAGATATCCATCTTTTCCGTGGGCAGTCCTGTACACGATAATGGTGGTCTCCGCGGCGAATTCGCCGCAAGATCGCCGTTATCGGTGGCGGGAGAGGGCCCCCCCCTCCCGCCGCTCTCCCGTGCCCTCCGCCGCTACCGACGGCTCCGGTAAGCGATCGGGTCTGTTCGGCACCTCTGTTGGGATACGAGTGAGGGAAAAATCGCCCCCACCCGTCCCCCATAGCTCTGCTGGGCGGAAGTGACGTCAAAACGTCAGTCCCGCCCAGCGTCTCAAAGAAACATTTTTTTTTCTGACATTTAAAAAATGAAAAAAAAAATTTTTCTTTTTTTGCATTGAAGCCTAAATATGAGATCTGAGGTCTTTTTGACCCCCAGATCGCATATATAAGAGGACCTGTCATGCTTTTTTTCTATTACAAGGGATGTTTACATTCCTTGTAATAGGAATAAAAGTGATAATTATTTTTTTTTTTTTATTTCGGTGTATAAAATTATAAACAAATTTAAAATAAATAAGAAAACAAAAAAAAAATGTAAAACGCCCCGTCCCGACGAGCTCGCGCACAGAAGCGAACGCATACGCGAGTAGCGCCCGCATATGAAAACGGTGTTCAAACCACACAAGTGAGGTATCACCGCGATCGTTAGAGCGAGAGCAATAATTCTAGCCCTAGACCTCCTCTGTATCTCAAAAAATGCAACCTGTAGAATTTTTTAAACGTCGCCTATCGAGATTTTTAAGGGTAAAAGTTTGACGCCATGCCCTTGAGCGGGCGCAATTTTTAAGCGTGACACGTTGGGTATCATTTTACTCGGCGTAACATTATCTTTCACAATATATAAAAAAAAAAAATCAAAAAAAGTGCGATTGTAAGACCGCTGCGCAAATACGGTGTGACAAAAAGTATTGCAATGACTGCCATTTTATTCTCTAGGGTGTTAGAAAAAAAATATATATAATGTTTGGGGGTTTTAAGTAATTTTCTAGCAAAAAAAAACAGTTTTAGTCTCGTAAACACCGAATCTGAAAAACAGGCCCAGTGGGCAAGTGGTTAATGCAGTCCAGTGCTTTTTTTTCCCACCAATCTTTTTTATTAACCTCAGATAAGGATAAGTGTGTTCCAGTGCATGTTTGGTGCGTTTTACAGCGTTCCAGTACAGTCCCGTGCAGGTAAAATGCAGCATGTTCTACTTTTTTTTTCTGGAACTGGAAGTACTGGTGTGAACTTTGCCATTGAAAACCATAGAACCTACTATCCATGCGTTTTTGATGTAGGAAAAAAAAAACACACTGGACTGCATGTGGTGTGAACTGGCCCTAAGTGCAGAAAAAAAAAAGCACACAGAACTGAATGGAACTGCGTCTGGTGTGAACTGGCCCTAAGTGTAGATGACCTCCTGATATGCCACATTTGGCATGTCATTTTTTAAGGGGGTGGAGCATTTTTATGGGCACCCAGCCCCCACTTTCTCTCTGGCCTCGGAAGCAAGATCACCGCTCTCCCCCCCCCCCTGCAATCTTCTGGGACACGTCACAGGTCCCAGAAGATTGCCCGGCCAATCGCAGCACACAGTGCGGTTTTTGCATGTGCAGTGCACGCCCGGCTGTGAAGCAGAGAGGCGGGGGAGGGCAGCGAGGCTTTGTGCGCCCACAACGCTGGACCGTGGGAGAGGTGAGTGATTATTAAAAATCAACAGCTACACTTTTTGTAGCTGCTGACTGATAAATGGGTGGAACTCCGCTTTAAGTGCAGTGATAATACACGACCACTAGGTGTCCCTAGCAGATTAACAAACATTATTATATTATATTATTATACAGGATTTATATAGCGCCAACAGTTTGCGCAGCGCTTGCATAAAGTGAACGTTCAAATTTCCGTGCAATATAAACATATGTCTAGATTCACGTAGAGCGGCGTAATTTTGTGCGGGCGTAGCGTATCTCAGATACGCTACACCGCCGTAAATTAGATAGGGAAGTGCCGTATTCACCAAGCTAAATTACGATGGCGTATCGTAAATGGGCCGGCGTAAGCCCGCCAAATTCAAATGTGTTTGATGTGGGCGTGTTTTATTTAAATTAAGTGTGACCCCCACGTAAATGAAATTTTTTACTAACGGCGTGCGTGGACGTATCCCAGTGCGCATGCTCCAAATTACGCTGCTAAGACATATTGGTTTCGACGTGAACGTAATTTACGTCTAGCCCCATTCACAGACGAGTTACGCAAACAAAGTAAAATTTTTAAAAAATTTACGCGGTCCCGACATCCATACTTAACATTGGCCGCGCCATCTTGTTGCAGCTTTATCTTTACGCCTGAAAACGCCTTACATAAATGGCGTATCTTTACTGCGACGGCCGGGCGTACGTTCGTGAATAGGCGTATCTCGCTGATTTACATATTCTAGGTGTGAATCAGCGTACACGCCCCTAGCGGCCAGCGTAAATAGGCAGCTAAGATGCGACGGCATAGGAGACTTACGCCGGTCGCATCTTAGCAACATTTAAGCGTATCTCACTTTGAGAATACGCTTAAAGATACGACAGCGCGGATTCTGAGTTACGACGGCGTATCTACTGATACGCCGTCGTAAGTCTACCTGAATCTGGCCAATAGATTATAAAACATATAATACCACCAGATAGCTCCAGTATATACACAATTATATAAATTAAATTAGATTTTTAGTACAATGTCCAAAGAGTCTATATAATGTGAATAGGACAATGTCCGAAACAACTTTCATCAAATGATTTTGATATTCTGTTTTATAATCTAAATTTATATTGTATTGCTAATTTCAACATTCACTTTGTTAATCTTCTAGGGACACCTAGTGGTCGTGTATTATCACTGCACTTAACCGTGTCTGTTTTTAAAAAGAAATAGGGTGTGTGTTTTTTACATTTATGTTTTTTTACAGGGCGTGCGCTGTGATCGCAGATCTGAGTTAGGGCCCTTTCACACGTCCGTTCAGTTCGTCTGTTTTTTTTGGACGTCCGTTAACGGACCTCAATGCTTCCCTATGGGTTAGCGTCCGTTAGCGGATGAGCATCCGCTAAACGTCCGTTAACATCCGTCTGCGGTAAGCTCTGTTTTTTTGGATGGAAGAAAACCCTATTTTTCTTCCATCCAAAAAAACAGAACGGACGAAAAACGGATGAAAAACTGATCAACTGAAGGGGAAAACTGAACGGACGTGTGAAAGAGCCCTATAGGGACCGGTCGCAAGCCGCTGAGAGCCCTCCTGGGGTGGGGGGAGGGGTTAGAGCAGAGAAGCGGTTCAGGCTGGGGCAAGATGGTGACATTATGGTCGGGATCTATCCAGGAGCTTAAACAGTCACCTGGCTCAGCCAGCTGATAAAAACCTGAGCCAGATGCCCCCCCCCCCCCAATCACTGGAGCACTGAGCTGTGGAGGGGGTAGGAGCAGCTGGCTCAGGCTCTCAGCGGCTTGTGACTGACAGTCACCAGCTCTCTGCTCAGGGAGCTCTGAGAACCAAGCGATCAGCGGTCATTGATCACTCAGTTCTCAGCCTTAGAGATAGCGGGGGACAGATGTAGCATCGGACCAATGCTGTATCCATGTAAGCATGATGCTTGGGAAAGAATAAAACACAGCTCTTTTTTTGGCCGAAAGAGAATTGTAAAATATACATGGTGGCCAGTGCCGTCATCAGGACGGCTTCAGGCATGGGCCCCCTGCCTGGAGCAGAGAACTGAGATTGAAAAGCAGGGGGGGCCATCCGGGACCTCTGGGCTCTTTAATGATAATAAAAATCAAAAAAGGGGGGTTGCCATCCATGGCTCTGGGAACCTCTAGGCCCTTTAATAAAAAAAATGATTATATATATATATATATATATATATATAAAATAAAAAAAAGGAGGTGGGCTGCCATCTGGGCCCCTTACATGTGTACTGCCTGTACCCCCCTGATAGTGGCCCTCATACGGAAAAGATTGGAGACCCCTGGTGTAGAACACTATTCATGATCTGTAGTCAAAGGCTGAAGAAAATGCACAAATTACACTCAGAACTGCTTTTCTTTATTAACAGTTTATTTTCTTTTTCACATACTGACACGTTTCATTACAATAAATACCTGACATGCATTTGTCATGTTGAAGAAAACATGGAGGCCATCATTCGGAACCTTCTAAAAAACATTAGTGGTCTGGCTGCTATGGTAATCCGAGGGCTCGTATTTCAAAGTCACTGACCAGGAACAAGTATGCAGACAAGGAGTTGTGACTTCATTTTCCGCATACAAACTTTGGGTCTGGGGTAGAGCTGCACGATTAATCGCGGAGACAATCGCGATTTCGATTCTCCCCGCCCACGATCTCCCCACAGGATGACCCGCGATTCTTCTTTTTCACAGCTGGTTCCATGTAACCAGCGTGGAACGCAAATGGCGCCGATATCGGCACCGACGTCAGCAGCCTGCACCGCTGGATGGATGCCTGGGCTTTTCTCTCAGGCCGCGTACACACAACCGGTTTCCTCGGCAGAGTTCAGCAAGAAACTCGATCGGAGACGTATTCTGCCGAGAAAACCGGTCGTGTGTACACTTTTCGCCTGGAAACCCGTCGAGAAACAAGTTTTTTGACTGGCGAACTAGTAACTCGACGGGGAAAACGATGTGTTTCGCCCGACGAGTTTCTCGGTCGTGTGTACGCGGCCTTACAGTTCTGTACAACTGTAGCGTTTATCAATGCGCTACCCAGTGGTTGGCGGCAGTACTGCTTCTGATGTATTAATCTTTCTCACAGTTCTGTACAACTGTGTGTATCCATGCGCCACCCAATGGTTGCTGTTGGTACTGCTTCTGATGTATAAAAAAAGAAACCAGTGATAGGTCTATAACTCCTATGAAAAAAGCAGAATTAAAGTTTGATTCTGCTTTTTTCATAGGAGTTATATGGTCTTTAACATTATAGACCTATCACTGGTTTGTTTTTTATATATTCATATTTTCAGATAAATCACAGGTTTATTTATATGGCGGGGGGGGGGTGTTCTGGCAGTCAGTTTTTGAGAATCGTGATCTTTAGTCTAAGCAAAAGAATCGCGATTCTCATTTTGACCAGAATCGTGTAGCCCTAGTCTGGGGCTCAAAATGAACGAAAGCTAGAGAGCGACAGGCAATTTTCTATGGAGGTTGCCATTGCTTAACCACTTAACGGCCGCCGCACGACTATGTACGTTTACAGAATGGCACGTACAGGCAGATGGGTGAACATGTACGTCCCTGCCTTCTAGCGGATCGGGACTCCCTCCGCTGCGTACGACGGACGGCTTACCTGCGGGAGCGATCCGTGCTGAGGGGGCGGCTGCTCCATTTTGTCCACCCCCTCGTGATCGCTCCCAGCCAATCCAGCAACCCCCCGCGGTGTCACTTCCTCTGCCTATGTAATGTAAACACTGGCAGAGGAAATGATGTCACCTCTCCTCTCGGCGGTATTTTCAATCCGGCGAGAGGAGAGAAGACATCACAAGTAAGTCGCACCAACACCACACACATAGGCACATTAACCCCTTCCGATCACCCCCCCAGCCCCCTGTCACACTGTCACTGATTGCAGTGATCATATATTTACTGATTACTGCATTTAGTGTCAGTGTGACAGGCAGTGACAGGCAGTTAGTGTTAGGTTCAGGGTAGCCCCGTACCCCCCCTTATAAAGTTTTAACCCCTTGATCACCGCCCTAGTTAACCCTTTCACCCCCTATTACCAGCGTCACTAAGCGATCGTTTTTCTGATCGCTGTATTAGTGTCGCTGTTGCCGGTAGGTAATTTTTTTTTTATTGCGATTTTTTTTTTTTACTAAAGACATGTGGCTGAATACATTTTGGCCTAAATGTTTGACTAAAATTGTGTTTATTCAATTTTTCTTATAACAAAAAGTAAAAAATATTGTTTTCTTTTTTTAAATGTCGCTCTATTTTTGTTTATAGCGCAAAAAAAAAAAAATCGCAGAGGCAATCAAATACCACCAAAAGAAAGCTCTATTTGTGGGAAGAAAAGGACGCAAATTTTGTTCGGGAGCCACGTCGCAACGACCACGCAATTGTTTGTTAAAGCGACGCAGTGCCGAATTGTAAAAACGCCTCTGGGCATTTAGCAGCATATTGGTCTGGGGTTTAAGTGGTTAACCTCAATATCTCACATCATATTTTCTATTGGCACAGGTTCTCTTTAAAATAAGAATACAGAGAGAGGTCACATACATAATACAAGATTGTGTTGTCGGTCTTTGTGGACCTGCCATGGTAAAAGGTTTGTAGTCACGTCAGGCCATGAGCACATCGTAGCACCAAGTCTCCATTTCTCAGGGACTCGTGAAAATTGAAGAGTTACCTGAAGAGACTCATGGCTCAGAACATCAATGGAGCAGTACATTGGATAGACACCAGGGCTCAAGTCCTGTGGGAACGGAGTTCCTGCACTTTTTTCACAGCAGGAATGCAGTTCCCTTTGCATGACTAGAGCAGCTGAGCTACCCGAGCCGATCCGTCGGTAAGCGGCGATGCCCAGCTCGAGTCACTGCTTAAAGTTTTTTCTAAATTCCCGTGATAACTCGCGGCAGACCTCAGCAATGTCTCCTGGGAATAATGACAAAAGCTCTCAGGAGACATTGCGGCATCGAGGAAGTGACAGAAGTTACTACCCATAACATAAAGGATTACTAAGGTTTAGTAATTATGCATATGAGCGTATAATTTTTTTTTTTTTGGTGGGCGAGTGGATCTTGGGTGGGAGTTCCCACACTTTTTTACCCAGGACTTGACCCCTGATAAACACTATTTTATATAAATATATTAAGCACCCATAGGAGTCATTAGATTTACCTTATTACATATTGATGTCATAAACACTGCTAGGAGGTTGGTTCCATTTAGATTAAGGTGACCAGATTTTTTAAATGAAATCCGGGGACATTTTTTTTTTTTTTACTAGTAATGGTGGCAAATCGGCAACTCTCTGCCCGTCGCCGCCCACCTCACAGCCTCTCAAGTCTTACTCTCCAGGCCCCGGCTACTACTGGATGGGAAGCGGAGGAAGATCACTTCCGCCAGGGAAGGCAAGGAGACAGGCAGGCGGCTGGGCTGGCACTTGAGCCAAGGCAGAAGAACATGCGAGCGTTGCAGAATGGGCATGCACCCGAAACTGAAGAAATATTCCCTCTGATCCGACCAGGAAATGATCATCAGAAAGGGGGACAGATAATGGAAAAAAATCCACCCCCCCCTAAGCTAGTAGGAGCACTGACTGTCTATAAAATTGCCCCAGTCCCTAGTCAAATACAATCCGGGGACAAACTTGTTCCGGGGACAGTGTCCTCAATCAGGGGACTGTCCCCTGAAACCGGGGATGTCTGGTCACCCCAATTTAGATCTGAATAAAGTGAATTGTTGATGACGGGGGGGCTCACAATGAAAGGCAGTGGCGCCCGACCTAAAATCTGACTTCTCCATTGTAAAATATAAGTCACGGCCCCCGAGGTTCAAATCTACCAAATGCCCTAAACCAGTGATGGCGAACCTTGGCACCCCAGATGTTTTGAAACATTTCCCATGATGCATGATGCTCATGCACTCTGCCGTGTAGTGGAGCATCATGGGAAATGTAGTTCCCAAACATCTGGGGTGCTAAGGTTCTCCATCACTGCTCTAAACCCATCATCCCCAACACCTCTAACTCCCTCTGCAGCCAACATGCACACCCTACTACTTCCTGTGCCCCCCCCCCCAAATCCTCATAATCCCTCCTTCACAGGTAACCGCCTCCCACTCCTATAACACCACCCATATTGCACAATATATGATCCCCTTTTCCAGAGAAAACAAATCAGTTCCACAATTCCATCCAAAAAGAGCTCGGCTGATGTTTCAAGGGTCCTGCCCTCTTTAGTGAGCGGAGGAAGAGGGTACAGCCCTCAACGCATAAGCCATGCCCTTTTTGGATGGATGTGCTACAGCACCAATGATTGGACTGGATTGCGATACATGCGTTTTGCTCTGGAATTTATAGTGCGTACTTTGGAATTTGTTTTATGGTAATGTACTAGACCAGAGCTCCGCCTCTTTCTTTGCTCTTGTTCCAGTTTGGTTTTCCCCAATCTGAAGTGGCAGAAAGGCTGCAGAGGTGTTTTGGCTCCATGTGGGGATCCTTCATGATGAGTTCCACGAGAGAGAAGAGGAGCTTATTTTGGGGGAAAATGTTTGGACTCCTAGGGCCAGATTCATAAGAGTTACGACGGCGTATCAGTAGATGCGCCGTCGTAACTCAGAATCTGCGCCGTCGTATCTTTAAGCGTATTTTCAAAGTGAGATACGCTTAAATGTTGCCAAGATACGACCGGCGTAAGTCTCCTATGCCGTCGGATCTTAGCTGCCTATTTACGCTGGCCACTAGGGACGTGTACGCTGATTTACGCCTAGAAGATGTAAATCAGCGAGATACGCCTATTCACGAACGTACGCCCGGCCGTCGCAGTAAAGATACGCCGTTTACGTAAGGAGTTTTCAGGCATAAAAATAAAGCACCAATAAGATGGCGCAGCCAATATTATGTATGGACGTCGGGACTGCGTCAAATTTTTCACGTTTTACGAAGTTTGCGGAACTCGTCCGTGAATGGGGCTGGACGTAAATTATGTTCGCATCGAAACCAATGAGTCTTAGCGGCGTAATTTGGAGCATGCGCACTGGGATACGTCCACAGACGGCGCATGTGCCATTAGTAAAAAACGTCATTTACGTGGGGGTCACACTTAATTTAAATAAAACGCGCCCACATCAAATACATTTGAATTTGGCGGGCTTACCTTGGCCCATTTACGCTACGCCGCTGTAACTTAGCTTTGTGAATACAACACTTGCCTCTCTAATTTACGGCGGCGTAGCGTATCAGAGATAAGCTACGCCCGCGCAAAATTACGCCGCTCTACGTTAATCTAGCCATTAGCATTGAGGGTTCTTCCATCTGTAGCGTTGACATGAACATTGCCTATGTAATCCCCCCTAATCAATGAGTCCGGTGTCCTATCATTATGGGTCCCCTATCAGATGGTGCTCGGCCTGGACTGCGCATGCGTATTTAGAGATCACGGAAATCTCAGAGAATGAGAACATCTGTTCCATCAGCTGTAGTTGGAGCGTGTGCAGATAACACGCCGCTCGCTCCTGATGCTTATCCACGGCGCTTGCTCTATCAGATGGGGGACCTATCTCGATAGAACAGCGCTGGCCGTGCTCACTCAATACAGCAAGGGGCGGATGTTTTTTTCAAAGGGGCAGGTGTATTATTGAGCACTGGCCATCATAAATGTTTTGTATTCAGTGAGTGTGGCCTCTTATAATCATACCTGCCCCTTTGATAAAAACATCTGCCCCTTGCAGCGCTGTTCTATTGACATGGGTCCCCCTCTGATAGAGCGAGCGGCGAGGATAAACATCAGGAGCGAGCGGTGTGTTAACTGTGCATGCTCCAACTACAACTGATGGGACAGATGTTCATTCTCTGAGATTTCCGTGATCTCCGATTGCGCTGCGCCTGCGCAGTCCAGGCTGGGCACTGATAGGGGACCCATATTGATAGAACACCGGCCCCTAATCTACATGCAGGATGCATGGATTCCAATAGGATTTTTTTTTATGCAAACGGTTAGAGCCTGAAGCTCCAATTGGCTTAAAAAAAAAGGGTGGGCTTGGGGCACAGAGCACTGCGCCCCAAGCCCACCCAGTTGTGTGACAATAGTGAATTCATATTTTGCTATTGTCTTCCTGATTCTTCTCCTGGCCAATCAGGAAGCGGGCCAGGAAGTCTCAGGACCCACTACTGTTTGGCGAGGAGGAGAAGCCCTGGTTCTTCCCTCATCTGGAGCGAGGACCAGCCGCCCTACCCCTCATCTCCTAAGGTAAGGCCGCGGGGGTGGGGGGTAGTGCCAGCAGAGGTGGTGAAAGGGGTGGGGGGGCCCGCATACCTCCCAACCGTCCCGGATTTTGCGGGAATGTACCGCGATTTGCGGTAAATTCCGCGGTCCCGCGATCAGTGCTAGAGTCCCGCGATTACGCGGCACGCCCCTCGCGATTACCATGATTCGCCATAAAGCCCGCGATTCGCGGTAAACCCCGCCCTCGACAACTCCCACCCAGGAAACTCCGCCCCTGCTCAACAACTATGAACCCCCCCGCTCAACAACACCGGTCGATCTGCGGTCCCCCCCCCACTCAACAACCTTGATCTGCGGCCCACCGCTCAACAACTCTGAGCCGTGGATCCCCCTCCCCGCTTAACAACACCGATCGATCCGCGGACCCCCCCGCTCAAAAAAACTTTGTTGGGAGGTATGCTCATTTGTCCCTCATTCTGAAGTTGAAATGTTGTAAGGTATGGGGGTGCCGTCAGTGCAAGTGAGTGGGGTAGGTTTGTTTGCCCCCTCCCCTAAAATATTGAGCACCAGACACCACTGTAACTAGCCTTAAAAATGCTCCCTTATCCATCCTTACACCTAAGCTGACCTATTTTCAGCCCGATCCATCTGGTCACTTGATCCCTTGAGTCAGCCAGCAGAGGCTGCAGGGGAGAGGAGACAGCACTCAATGGCTGGTATGCCTGGGAGCGTTGAGATCACCCATAAGCTCCCATGGACCACCCATTGTCGGCACTCCCTCCTATACCCTGTGGCCACCGGTGACCGATTCAGGGGAGCCAGATCACATGACCGGACCAAAGCAGCCTGAGTATAAGTATAAGCAAATCATTTGCATATAGTTAGGTAGGCCTCATGGGCCTTGCAGAAACCTTGCCCCGAACTCTTCAAAACCTGTTCTCACCATTCATGCTGAATGCATGCGGTCCATTCCTATTACAGAATACAGTAACTATGGCTCTGCCTTATCCCGGGGGGGTGAACTCCACTAGAAGGAGCGGCCATTGTGCCAGTGGGACCAGCAAACCCAACTTCCTACATCCGCAGGACCTCCATGTCTCTGTGCTTAATAACGCATGACAGAACATTGACAGCAGAAATATATAACCTTGTATGTTCTGAATACCTTACAGTAGTCGAAAATATTTAAATCAAAATCCCCAAATCTAATGCAAAATAAATTCTTAAAGTGGAACTGAACTAAAAAAAAAAATTGCTGTTGTGCCCGAGCTTTACATTTATTGTTTTGTTTGGAATTCCTCCTTAAAAATCGCCGTGCACTTTGTTTTGTGTGTCTGGATCTCTCTGTGCCTATATGCTCATAGATGTACACTATGTTACCAAAAGTATTGGGACGCCTGACTTTACATGAACCATAATGGCGTCTTAGTCAGTTGGGTTCAAATTCCACCCCGAACTCGCTCATCCATGTCTTTATGGACCTTGCTTTGTGCACTGATCCAAATCATTTGGTGGAGGGAGGATTATGGTGTGGGGTTGGTTTTGGCCCCTTAGTTCCAGTGAAGGGAACTCTTAAAGCCTCATACACACGATCGGACTTCCAATCAGACTTTTCCGTGGATTTTTGTCCGAAGGGCGTGGTCTGTACGCAGAACAAATTTACGGACGGCAGAACATTTTCAGCCAACATTCATGAAATCACGTGTTCTTTCAGCTCTTTACTGCCACCCTTCGGTCAACTTCTGCTATTGTCCGATGTTTAGCATTGGTTCTGAGCATGCGTGTTTGTACTTTGGATTTTAGTTGGACAGATTTGTGTACACATGATCGGATAATCCGACGTAACACATTTATTGTCAGACAGTTGGTGAGCATGAACAGCCAACATTTGTTGTCGTTAATTCAGCCAATAATTGTCTGATGGAGCGTACACACAGTCAGATTATCCAACACAACACGTCCATCAGACAATTACTGCCGCAAAATCCGATCATGCGGACGGGCCTTAAGGCGTCGGCATACCAAGACATTTTGGACAATTTCATGCTCCCAACTTTCTAGGAACAGTTTGGGGACGGCTCCTTCCTGTTCCAACATGACTGCTTACCAGTGCACAAAGCAAGGTCCATAAAGACATGGATGAGCGAGTTTGGAATGGAGGAACTTGACTGACCTGCACAGAGTCCTGACCTCAACCCAATAGAACACTTTTTAGATGAATTATTAGAGCGAAGACTGCAAGCCAGACTCTCTAATCTACATCAGCTCCTCATCTCACAAATGCACTTCTGGAAGAATGGTCAAACGCTCCCATAGACACTCCTAAACCTTGTGGACGGCCTTCCCAGAAGAGTTGAAGCTGTTATAGCTGCAAAAGGTGGGCCAACTCAATATTGAGCCCTACAGACTAAGACTGGGATGTCATTAAAGCAGGGGTCAACAATATCCAGGCGCCAGGTCGCAATTGCGACCAGAAATTGTGACCTGGCGCGGCTTTGCAGCCTACAAGTCTGCGAAGCCACGGCCTCAATTACCGGCCGCCGCAGGTCCGCCGCGATCCTGTGTCTCCGTGCGCCCCCACCTCCCCCGCCGAGCGATCGCCGCGGGTCCGCGACAAACGGTAATTGAGGCCGTGGCTTTGCGGCCTTGTGAAGTCCCAAGCTCTTACTTCTGTGAGCTGGCACCATCTGGTGGTGGCCGATTGGCATTACAAGTTAAACAGCAATTGTAATGTCATTTTTCACTATTTTCACTGCCATCTCCTTCCCTATAATTAGAACCCCCAAACATTATATATATTTTTTGATTCTAACACCCTAGAGAATAAAATGGCAATCGTTGCAATACTTTGTGTCACGCCGTATTTGCGCAGTGGTCTTACAAGCGCACTTTTTTTGGAAAAAAAAAAATGTAATTAAAAAATAAAAAACAGTAAAGTTATCCCAATTTTTTTTTTATATTGTGAAAGATGTTACTCCGAGTAAGTTGATACCCAACATGTCACGCTTCAAAATTGCGTCCGCTCGTGGAATGGCATCAAACTTTCACCCTTTAAAATCTCCATAGGCGACATTTAAAAAAATTCTACAGGTTGCATGTTTTGAGTTAGAGGAGGTCTAGGGCTAGAATTATTGCTCTCACTCTAACGATCATGGCAATACCTCACATGTGTGGTTTGAATACCGTTTACATATGCGGGCGCAACACACTTATGCGTTCGCTTCTGCGCGCGAGCTCGTCGGGACGGGGCGCATTTTCTGGCTCCTAGTTTCCAAGCAAATTTGTCAAGCCCTGCATTAAAGTTCATGTGTGTAAAGGCAGGCGTCCCAATACTTTTGGTAATATAGTGTATATCTGCAGTATAAGACGAAAGCACCGCTGCCTCCGAGTGCCATCTGGAATGAGGCGATGTCACTACTATGCTGATCTCGTTTCAGCTTGCTGGAGGCTCCGACATGAGGAAGCAAAGCCCTGCCCGTACAAAGATGGCCGCCTCCACACACAAACACTGTGCAGAACAAAGCATTGGATATGATTAATGGGTGGCGGGGAGATCAGCTTCAGTGACAAGTCCTGAATCTTCTATTTTCTGGGCAGATCTTTGAGAGTTCAGCTCTTCTTTAAGCAGACAAAAAAAAAATATTATTTTCAGATGATTTAGCACCATCAGGTTAAGATTTTGTAACAAGTTTTAGACTTGGTCCACCGACTTAGAACAAACGTTCATGATCTACTGCAAATATACTCAAATGTAAACCCAGCAAGTCATATTTATATACAATAGCACCATTTAAAGCCTAACGTCAGGTATTAGTGAAGTATATGTTTCATTTGGAATGAACTAACGTATCTTTATCGGCGTATAACACGCACCCCAACTTTAAGAGGGAAGTTTCAGGGAAAAAAAAAAAAAAAAACTTTACACAGCCCCCTGCATATAACACGCAGGCACAGATTACCCTCTAATTTCAGGGTAAAAAAGTGAGTGTTATACGCTAATAAATACAGTGTTTAAACGTCACCAACAGATGTGCCGGCTGTGTGCATTGTATAAACTCCATCTAGGCTGTATACAGAGCTGTGTTGTGGCAACAGGATGAGAACTGCTCAAAACAATTCAAGCCAGGCCGAGCACAGCTAGCCATTCACAGGGGGCTTTGTATTCTATGAATACAAAGCTTCATCTGATTGGCTGAGGGGGTAGGTAAGGCGGGAGCACCCAATATCCAATGAATTGCACAGAGGGTATCATTTGTAAACGTTTAATGAAAGTTCAAAAAATGGTCAAGTCAACATGTTTCAGGGGAAGAGACTCCCCCTTCCTCAGGGCTTCTGCCATTTGCAAATGGTGAGCAGAGAAAATCCCATACGGGTGTATCTGTAATATCAGAATAGCTCAACGACCGCTGTGTTTGCAGCGGCAGCATTGAGAACACAGCAATAAGGCTGCATTCACACCTGAGCGTCGGTCGTTCGGTCGTTTTTTTTTCCGGCGTTTTGTCGCGCGTAATTATCTTTTCATCACTTGTTGCTATGTTGGTAGATTTTTTTTATCTTCTGCCTGGGTGAAAAGTTCTATTGATTAAAGCGACGAAACGCCCGTAGCAAACGCTTGTTGTCGCGCTAGTCGCTTGAATCAAGCGTTTCCATTACTTTCTATGGGAAATGGAAACGCTCAAATACGCCCAAACCGCCCGATACGCGCGACAAAATGGGTCCGGAACTTGTTTGAGTTTCAGGCGTTCGGCGCCAGGCGTATTGGCGTGCAGATGTGAAGCATCTCCATGGGGAATAATGTATTTTTTCCCCTCTAGCGTATTTGAGCGTCGCGCTTCAGGCGACAAAACGCTCAGGTGTGAATGCAGCCTCAGTCTCTCCCCAAAATGCATTGGCTTGACCATTTTTTGAACTTTCATTAAATGTTTACAAATGGTACCCTCTGTGCATTTCATTGGATACTGGGCGCTCCCTCCTTTGTTACCCCCTCTAGTACATGCGGAAGCGACCTTTAAAGCCATACCGAAAAAAGCAGCAGCTCAGGTCCTCAAATAAGGGCTCACCGCCATTTTCTTCAAGCTGTTGTGGGGCACAAAGCATCGGAAGAGAACTCTTTCACCCTACTACTACCACCATCACCACCTAACCATTGACTCAACCAGTCAGTCCACCATGATCTCCAACCCTACAGAAGGTACCTCTGATTGGCTGAAGCAGAGAGGATGTCACAATCTCTGCCTCAGCCTATCAGAGGAAGCTTTGTATTCATTCCAAGAATACAAAGCTCCCTGTGAATGGCTAACAGAACTCAGCCCAAATCTAATTTTACTGCTGGAGTCGGACGGGAAGCCTCCATCCCACTGGCAGGACACAGCGCTGTATACTGTATGTAGCCGATTCCACAAAACAGCTTATATAGAGAGCGCACACACAGCCGCTACATCCATTAGTGAAGGAAGTCATTTTTTTTTGACCAATTAGTTCAAAGTGGTTTTTAGAGGCTGAAGGTTTTTTTCCTCTTTTTTGGACCTATTGGTTCAAAGTGGTTTTTAGAGGCTGAATGTTTTTTTTTTTTTTTTTTTTTAATTAACCTTAAAACACATTCTCTGCACTCTCTTCTGGGTGCAGCTCCTAGCCCCCACCCTAATACTGACCTGAGCCAGATCTCGATCCAGAGCCGTGTATGGGAGCAGCAGCTCTCCCCTCTCCTGTAGGCTCAGGTGTGAAACATAGCCAGGAGAGTGTGTGTGTGTGTGTGGGGCAGAGCCACGCTGTGCGTTAATGGACACAGAGCCATAGGCATGCGCACAGGGTGTACCCAGGCACACTCGAATCACCCCATGCGCATTAGTATTATCGCTCAGTGTAGTAGCAGGTACATGTGAAAGATCTCCCTCTTACCTGCTCTGCTATAAGGGAAGTGTCTCTTTCACTGTGCCACCAGGGAGATCAATGTGTCGGGGTCATATATATGTAGACACACACATGCATGCGCATTTGGGCTTTGGGGTGCACACCCTAATGCAGGGGTGGCCAACCAGTGGCCCGGGGGCCACATGTGGCCCACGGAGCCCTCTGATGTGGCCCACGACCTCCTGCTCTGGAATGGTGGGTTGGCAAGCCCAGATAGCAGGTTGCCAACCCGCCATACCATGGCACAGTGTTGTGAATGAAGCTGGTGGTAGAGGAATAAAGCGGCTGTGGAGTAGAGCCCCCATAAGCCGATGCTTCCTGTACAGTGATGGATTTTGCCACAGATGGAGTCTATGGCAAAGTTCAGCTAACCCGCAGGATAGACAGAGGTGCACTATGCTGCACCCGTGGTGTGGGTAAACTGCAACACATCAGTGTGAAAGCAGTCTTAGGCCCTTTTCACACGATCAGCCCAACCAAATGGGACCCTCAATTCACCTCTATAGAGCGACAGATGGTTGTTTACGCCCACCTACCTCCAATCCGAAAAACAGAAGGGAATTCGTCCCCTTCCATCAGGGTGGATCGAAGGGCCTATAGAGTAGCCGTGACCCGTCATCCGCCCACTCCGCTAATTGTGGCCCACGACTGGTTACCAAGTTGCTAAAGTGGCCCTCGTACTTCAAAAGGTTGGGTACCCCTGTCCTAATGCAATAGGCTGCGCACACCTATGCATAGAGCAAGGCTTGGGTGCGAGCCCACACGAGTGCCCCCATAGCATGGTGGGCACCTGGCAAGAGGGAGAAGCCAGGTACACCCGAGGAGGATCGGGGCTGCTCTGTGCAAAACCATTACACAGAGCAGGTAAGTATGACGTTTGTGAAAAAAATAAATGGGGTTACAAACACTTTATACTTCACCAAGTCCTGGAGTTAGACTTTATTACACAACAAAACTATTAACTTTCAAAGAATAAAGAGCCGGCAATTGCAGAGGTGAGATCTGATATGGCCACAGCTGTGTACATGGCCTTTTTTTTTTATCTCACTTGCTTTGGCCAATAAATGCTTTATCGGGCACTTACTAGGTTATAGCACCATAATATTCATATCTGATGACATCTATAACAATTTCACAGAAGTCATCAGTGACAGAGATTACAGAACAGTTATATTTTGGTGGGGGGTTGTTCCGGCAGAACGTGTGTACCCCCGTATTCTATGCTTAGACCGCTCACATGGGAAAGCAGCCTTAACAATGCAGAAGGATTATATGGAAAGAGCTTCTTTGTGTGCAGCCTATTCACAGCTTCTTGAAGGTCTTCCAAGCACTGCACTGCCCTCTGCTGGGTGCCCTGGACATGACACATGTTGCCTCCGGCTTGTGCACTTGCTTGTGAAGGAGGGGATGTTGAAGAATGGGCTTTCAGCTCCAACTTTTCCATGTGTTTATCTATATCTGTGCTGTCAGCCCCTGCAGAGTGTGCAATGACAGGACCCTGCTCACTGTCTGCAGATTCCGATTCCGAATCTTCCGAGCTGTCATAGTCTACAAGGCGTTGAAGGGAACCCATTGAGGAGTTTACACAGCCAGATGGGGAGGGAGGTGTCGAATGCTCGGTATGACTGACTGGTGAAGAGGCAGGCCTGCCAATCTCCATAGGAGTGGGTAAAAGCAGATTAGGAAAACTAATGCAGTCGCTCTGAATTGGTGTTGCTTTCACCGATGGCTCTTGCGGTGGATGGGAAAAGACGCCGGACGGATGGAAATTTCTAGACTTATCGAATAACGAACATGTGAGACAGAACAGAGGCCAGTCGCAATTCAGCAGCTTCAGGTATCTGACCAAGTATTCCAGGAAGCAGGTCTCCGAGGAGATCAGGAAATCCAGCAGCACCGAGGAATCGAAGGAAACGTTGCTGAGCAGGAAGAGGAAAATGCAGTGAGGGTCGCAGCCGGACCGGTGCGAGGATCCGCTCCATATCGAATTCTCCGACTCGCAGCTTGGAGAGCAAAGGCTGAAAAACAGGAGACCGATTAATATGCAAAGCAAAGTCCTCCTCTTCACTTTAAAGTAGAGAACAGTAAACAATAGAGGAGTGAGGGCCGCTTCACACTGGAGGCGGTGCCAATTCACACTGCATCAAAATCGCCAAAAAAAAAAAAAAAGTAATATTTGTATGTATGTATATTGTATATGTATGTATATTATATATATATATATATATATCCAAATATTTTTTGTGTGTGTGTGTATATATATATATATATATATACACACACACACACACACACACACACACACACACAAAAAATATTTCGGAAAAAAATAAATAATAAATAAATAAAAAACATACACACACGGCTATAAAATATATAAAAAAAAAAAAAAAGAGAAGAAATAAATAAAGAAGGAAAAGCAATTTTGAAAAAATAAAACACACAACAACAACACACACTTTATCAGGTTTTGCCGATATTCTTCTACATGTATAGCAAAAAAAATTAAAAATAAATCACAATAAGCGTTTATTGGTTTGCGCAAATATAATAGCATCTACAAAATAGGGGATAACTTTACTGCATTTTATTTTTACTAGTAATAGCGGCGATCAGTGGTTTTTAGCGGGACTGCGACATTGCAGCAGACACATCAGACACCTAACCGACATATTTGACACCTTCTTGGGAACCAGCGACATTATTACAGAGATCAGTGCTAAAAATATGCACTGTTATGGTACTAATGACACTGACAGGGAAGGGGTTAACACTAGGGGCAATCAAGGGGTTAAATGTATTCCTTGCAGGTGTTCTCTAACTGTATGGGGGGGATGGGCTGCCTGGAACAAACACACAGATCTGTCTTTGTGCTTAGCAGAAAGACCGGATCTGTGTGATCTCCCCTGTCTGAATGGAGATTTGCCTTGTTTACACAAGTTGATCTCTGTTCTGTCACTGTGGGGAACGATTGGGTCAGCCGGACCTGCCGAATGGCTCCCCTGCTAATGGGAGCGCGCCCAGAAAAAAAAAAGGGAGTACCCGGACGTACAGCTACAGTGATTTGTGGGATTGTGCCACCTTGCCGCAGTATGACAGCGGCTGGTTGGAAAGTGGTTAACGGCACCCTGCAAACAGCTTGCAGAATCAGATCGTATGGGTGTGAACCACAACAAAATAAATAAAAGGCTCCTGCATGAGTTTGGTCCGAATGCAATGCGAATTCAGCCATACATTTGCATCGCAGATATCGCATGTGATCTGCACACCAATGCGGTGCGAATCATTAGAAAGCAGAAGTACTAGGTAGAGAGTAGGGATGAGCCGAACATACCCGCGTTCGGTTCGCACCAGAACGTTCGAACAGACCGCGCAAACATTTAGATTCCCATTGAAGTCTATGGGACTCGAACGTTCAAATTCAAAAGTGGTCGTTTTAAAGCCCAATATTCAAGGTATTGTTGGAAAACGTCTTTGAGAACCCGGGTCTTGCCCCAGGGAACATGTATCAATGGAGCAGGACTCCTGAAAAAACAACCGTTTGTAAAACTTTTTTCCCTCCACTCCTCACTGTCACTTGTAAACACAGAAGCCTTCTGAGGCTTCTGAGAGATGAGGGCTGCGGAGGGAGATAGTGCAGAGGTGGGGGAAGGAGGAGAGATTGGAGCTGAGGAGAGGTGGAAGTTAGATGTGGACAGCCTGTGAAAGAGGTGAACCCTGCACTCTGTACACAGCGCACCCCTAAACACTGCATGTAGCACACTCCTGAACTCTGCAAGCCACGTACTCCTGAACTCTGCACTTTG